>VDFB02058242.1:517623725-517680751 GCA_007258455.2 Sequoia sempervirens | reverse complement strand
AACACCGTACACAAGAAAACACCAGATTTACATGGAAAACTCAGTGAGGGGAAAACCACAGTGAGGATTAGCTCACAATATAAGTAATTGTGAAACTGGTACAAGGGCTCATTGCCAGAATAAGACACACTATCCAAAATGGCTCACAGCCAAAGCTTGTTGCCATATAAAGAAATACAAGAAGATAGAAGAAGAATGTTACACAAAGAACACTTCTCAATGCAAAAAGGAAATCCACCAAAATGCTCCAACAATCTTGTAGCCTTGCTTGAATGATTTTGGATGCCTTCAACTCACTATCTTCAGGAACCCTAACACTAAAATTTGCACTACTTTGCTAAAATTCGCATCACACATTCACTCGCATTGATCTTACATATATCTTGCTTCACTTTCCATACATCCCATAACTTACAACAACATAACACTTGTTTATATCAACCTCAATCTCAAAAACCTTCTCCAATGTTGGAAACTAGTCATTATACATACAAATTCAAAATAGTTCAGCACCTAAACATTCCTGCGATGGATAGGAATGGAGGTGACCTACAAAACTCCTTAATTAAGACCCAAATAGATCCAAACTCACCTCAACATGTTGTCATAAGCTTGCATGAGTGTTAAACACAAGGTCATCCAATACCTATGCAAAACACCATAAACATTAAGTACATGATTTCTCAAATCAATTTGAAAGATGAAAGTTCCAAATAACATAATGCACTTGAACACGATCTAGAATAATCCTTGAAATATCAAACACTTCATCAACCTCGCACCATTCAAATACTTCAACTCAGAACAACTGGTAACCCTTACTTGTATATTGATAAATGAAACTCACTTTGTACACTTGCACAATATAAGATCCACACAGACATAGCATCAACACAAAAGAAACATGGAGCACAATATCAGGGCACACTATGAACACTTGCACAACATATTTTACTATGTTTATCAATTTTCTTCAAAAGCACTTGGAGACCAAGTACCAGAGACATCTCATCTCATTTCATCATTCCAACTCATCTTCAAATATTGCAACAAAAATATAGCTTCATGTACTCACAACACTTCCTCAAGGTCTCAACTATACATGCACAACCAATTTTCCTCTTTTTCACAATTTTCTCAATATCCTCAACATCTTCATCCCATAGTTGACATCAATGGCAACACCAATCAATAGACTTCCTATTGACATCAATGACAACACCTTCATACTTGCAACACAATTCTTGTTTCACATTTATGCATTATTTTTCTTAAGCTTGTTGTACTCCAGAGTGTAGGTTTAGTTATCAGTATCAGTTAAATTCCAACATTCATTTCTTGACAGTAAATTAGTCATAGTCTTATACTGTAGGTACCCATAGCAATAGTGCCAACATTACTTCCTTTACTAATGCATTTTTATGATTTCTTAGCAAGTGTAACACCTGTAGTAGGATGATTTAGGTAGTCTTAAGTCTTTGAAATCATATACAATGTCAGTACCATCACAAGCTTACTAGCCCTGGTCAATAATTCAATGAAGGTCCTCCCAAAGGTTCAAGTGGACTGTTCAACTAGGTTTCCCCTCTGAATTGTGTGATTTCCACCAAGTTTACTAGAAATTAGTAGAGACTCTATAGATAATATATTTTTAGTAGTTGAAACTCTAGAAGATCCTTCAACTTGCAATGGCATGGAAGAGAGAAAATGATTGACATTCCTATAATATAAATGAATGACCTTTTAGTGAAAAATGATATGCAACCTATAACACTTTATTTCCCTGTCACTTCAAGAATCATGGAATAATTGTAGGTTGAGAATGTGGCATACAAGGTGATGTTAGACCTCATGAAATTCACTAAAATAGTGATCTAAAATAGATACAAGGACCATCAAGAGTTGGTACTCAACCATCGTATTAATGATATCATGGTTGTATTCACCCTCCATCGGAATCACATGTGAACTCATTCCATTTAGATGAAAAATTATTTCAAGGTAGTAAAACCCTCTTGGAGTAGTTACAATGTCAAACCTAGTCATTAATGGCACTTTGGTGTATGTAAGGGGGTAGGTTGGAGTGAACAATACAAAATGCAAGAGTTGCAAATTTTTAGGGTTATAATTCATACCACTTGTTGAGGATTGGAATCAAGAGTACTTTAAAATGGATGCCCAAAAGTATATAGTTAAAGGCATTCTTGTGTCTCTAACTCTAATAAAATATATAAATTGGAATTTCAATAGTCAAGGAATACCAAAGAACTCATGCCATAAGGGATGCAAGTAAAGGAATGACTAAAATAATAACTATCAAATAGCATAGCGAAAAGGATTGGGAATTAGGGATCGGGGACAATAAAGATCTCACCTCTCAAGGCATGTGGGAAAAAATATGACCAAAACCATGGCTCTAAAAGGTCGCTTAGTGTAAATAGTCAAATTACAATGGTCTAAGGAAAAGTATCCTAATAAGAGAAATTTTGAAAATATAACAAAGACAAGGGAAAAAGAAAAGGCTAGGAAAAAGGTATGCCAATACAAGAAACTTTGAAACTCTAATATTTAGCTTATTCTTTGAAATTTAAGAAAAAAAACTCCACTCGTAAAACTTTGGGACCTTTGAAACTTCCAACACATGATAGGAATATGGAGGATAATGTGAGAGAACATAGGAAAATTATGACCAAAGGAGATCCATTAGGAATTATCTCAAATCAATCATAAATGATTAGAAAACTAAGGAAAAAAGATATAAAGGGGCTAGGAACAAGAAAATTTGTACATATTCAAATGGGGTACCAGCAACATAAATGATTTGATTGTATCCTAGGGTTAGTCAACTATCACCAAAATCATGAAGGTAATGGAGGCCAAGATCTACTTGACTAGGTCGCATGGCTTTCACTAGTAGCATGCAAGCAATAGATTCAATGGCATGCAAGTGATGGGCACCAAAAACCACCCACTCAATAGAATTGATGAAATGTGAGAGAAACTCGTTAGAAGAACAATTTTGGGCTATACACTAGGTTGTTCCATTGTATGTGTAAAGTATACTTTCATGCCCTTACCATAATGACCATTAGTAAGGAATGATAGTTTGTTATTGTAGCATTGTAAATTGTCACCCTTGACAATTTCACACTATGTTTAGCTCCCCCATATTTTCTTGGAACTAATTATGCTTATAATTTGCCCGTTTTATGGTCATTTTTGGAAAATCAAGATATAATTGGGAATAATATTTATTATTTATTTAACAACACTAAAAGCCCCAAAATGGGTCTAATCTAGGTGCCACCACCCTTGACTAGCCTATTTTGGCCCAATTTTAAATATATTATTGGCATTTTTACATTTGTAAATCTAAATTCATTTATTGGCTTTGCATAATTAATTTTGTGGGAAATGGAAAGTGCATATAATGTCTTTCTCACCATATGAAAATATAAGAAACCTAGGAAATTTGAATTCTAAATGAGCATCCTAAAAAGTATTCAAGAGCATAATAAGCACTATTTTCAACACTTTTTATCAGTTAGGATTCATGTTAGCAATGCATCATATTCATAAGTAAGATTGTTCATGTTTTGTGTCCATTTTTTTGTGAGTACTAACACTTGTAGGAACTTCAATCAAGAATCCAATTCTCCTTGTATAAGATGAATAACATGACTTCAGTCCATAAAGGAAATAAAATCTAAGTGGTAAGTTTCAACACTTGTTATTTATCACTTGTTTTTATCCATTTGCCTTTGCTCAACTGGGGGTAAGCACTCTTTACATCATCATAGCCATTGTGGAGGTGGAAACACCAAGATGGGATTTGACTTAGGAAAGCCCCTATACAAAACAACCCTTTCTCCCCTCTCTTATTCATAGGTGGAAGATTTGAAGTGGATTTGGGAGAGAATTGAAGACCTGATAGCAAGATCAAGCATTCAAGCCTCTTATTCCAACAAATTTAGGCAAGAAGAATTATTCATCAATAGAAAAAGTTTCAAAGTTGAGTCCAAGAGAAAAGAACCTACATATTGTAACCTATTGAGACTTGTTCATAGACTCCAGAAAGAAACATTCTCTAGTCTAGGGTGCTACAACCCTTGTCTAGGAAATTTTAGCCCCAATTTGCATGTCAAGTTCCTCTATCTCTAAACTTTGATTTTCTGTCATCAATTTATGTTTTGTTGTTTTGTATTTTTTCTGAAATCATATTAGTTTGTTGTAGATTCATAGTTGAGGGTGATCCCACAATACTTGTTTACACTTTTTGGCCAAACTTGACATTGAACTGAATATTTTAACTAAATCTTCACTTTTGGGCACCTATAGTTGCTAAACCATGAGGAATTTGAAGATGATGCAAACTAGTGATTTGTTACACTTTGTATGTAGATTCTAAATATATATTTTTTAAAATTTTGGAATTAGATTGTATTTATTTTTCTATAGCCTTTGGAAACTAGTTTTTAACAGTAAACACCATTTTTAAAGAGTGACGTTCACCGTAAACAACATAACTTTTTTTATATGAAGGATAAATTTTTTTTTTATTTAGATTTGTAACTACTATATATAGCATGCTCATTTGGTTTCATAGTTTTTTATTGAATTTTTTTTCTCAATTAAGTTTTAAAGTCAAACTAATTACAATTTAGACATAGGCGAACCATATACAACATAACTTGTTTTGTATGTATCAAAATTCAATTTTATTTTTTTTATTGGATTAAGGACATCAATACCTAGTAGGAACATATTTTCTAATTTATTTTTGTAATCTACTATTTTTTCACATGTATAGAACAGAGAGCTTGATTTTCAATAAAAACCTACATTCACAAGAAATAAAAAATAAATATAATAATCAAATTAAATATATTTAAAATTATACGTTTTGGGAAGCTTATAATAAGGACTACATACTTATAAAAAAAAAAATTTAATGAATTCATTTGATCCCCCAAAAAGGTAAATCAAAATTGGTTTTTTATCAACATTTTGATAGATGTAAATGAGACTCTGTTATATGTATGATTTAAAACTAGCAAGGTTCTATCCAAGGGGGTTTGATCTAAGGTGGTTTGATCAAACCATCTTCAGTTGCAATCTTTTAAATGGAACTTTTCAAGGCTTAAATCATTATATTTTCTAAAAATATGTGATTTCATCAAAAATCAAGATGTCCCAAAAAGTGTAAACCACTATTGTGGGATCACCCTTGACCTAGTTTTACATATATATAATCAACCCAAAAAAAAAAAAAGATGACCAAAACCATGATCGACCATTTTGGCTCTTTCATTGAGGATAGTAGCCAAGTGGTCTTGTGATTTAGACCCTAGATCCCTTTTCCCATATAACAATTATTATAGCTAGTAGTGAACCCAATAAGGGATGGACCGATAATGTAGTATGGGATGTAACTTAATTTTCCTTTATTCTTTTTGTCACATCCTTTAAGGGAGTTAATGTTAATAAGGGCGTTAATGTTAAGAAGAGAACTAGATGATGGAATCTAGTCATTGTAATAGAATCTTATCCCCCTTCTAGTTGTTGGTGGTATATGTGTAAAAAATAGACAATATGTGTTTTCAGTATGTGGTTGACTTGGTTCGTTGGAACAATGGCATTAGGAACCTCTTTCTCATCATTTCCCTAGAATCCATTTGGATGGGATCGAAAGGAATTTCTTATCTATGTGATTGGGATCATATTACACCCTAGCACCCAATCTAAGAGTAACGTAAATCTACAAAGGAAATGTACCCACTCTAATAAACAACCACAATTGAGGTATTATTATTTTAATATTTGGTATGTATTCTTATGGTATATGATTATTATTTCTAATTTATTTGAGTAAATTCTAAATTTTCAAAAATTCACATGCAATTGGAAGAGTTGATAACTTGGTTTCTTATGAACTATAGAGATTATTTATTTCAAGATTAGCTTCTACTAGCATATGCATGATTTCAAGATTTGATGTGATGTAATTGTAACATGAGGTCCATCATTGATGTAGTAATTTTTAAGCACATTTACCTATAACCTTCACTAATGGTTAACGACATAATTATGGTGGAATCAATAATTGAATTCATTATTCCACTAGTAGAACTACAAAGATATAGTGATTAAGAGAAACTTTTTTAAAATAATAAAACAAAACAAAACAAATAGTGACTAGATGGGGCTATTACATGCATATAATGCAATTTAAACTAATTTACTATAAATGAAATTAAATTAAATAATATAACAAACATGTGTTGGGTGGTGGTGTTAGGAGATAGCTAGGTTCATCATCGTATAAGTGCACATTCTCCATATTAGCAACTTCTAGGCATGAAGTAACTAATGACTTTCCACAATGTGTTTGACTAATCTTCTTGTGCTCCCTCATTCTACCACCCACAATCCATCCTTTCAATTCAACTTCAATGGCCACATGATATCTTGCATCAATAATTCCTTCACCTTGGCATGCAACTTATCTATCAAGATCTCTCCACTTTTGTTGGAATGGGCATGACCTCATTGATCTATTTCCATCTCACACATGGCCTAGCTCTTGAACTACCAATCTCCATAATTTTGTGCTATCAAAATGGTGTGTTAAACCTACTACTCCATTTACCATGCAACCTCATGCACAAGAAAACTCTATTGCATGCTAGTGGTATTGGCATGCTCTTTAATCAATATCATCTTGACCCAAACTATAAGTTGTTTAATGTATTTAGTATAGAGTGATAAAATTGTGTAATAGTTCTCTGGTAGAAATTTAAGTGGATATAACAAACTTCACACAATATCTAACTTTTGTAGATGTTTGAGTCTCAAACATGCACTCTTCTACACCCTAATTAGTCATGTTTCTTTCAATACCCACACTAAATTACAATACATCCACATGATATCTAAATTTTGTAGATGCGTGATTGTTTGGCATGCACTCCTCTCCACCCTAATTATTCATGTTGCTTGACCCACACTTAATGTCAATCAAGTAGGTGTTATAAAAGCTCTTCAAATAACACTTCAAACAATGGATCAAGAAAACATTATTTGACAACTAAATCAATAATATATGCTAGTAGAGGCCTCATTGCATGCAAATAAATCATTCCTTCTATCAAACCATTAATCAATTCTATTCACATGATTTTTCAACGTATACCTAAAAAACAATACATAGCTCATGAGAGGTTCTTGACAACAACCCAAAATGTCAGCCACAATCCCCATGCACACAATTGATTTATTGGATAGCACTTATAAACTTTGTCCACAATGTATTAGTCCATAGGATCGCTCACCTAAGGCATGTGATAATCTTAGTACACTCAATCAAAACTCATTCACTACAAAATAAACCTTAATAAATTAAATAAACACATTACAAAAGATAATAAAGCATTTGTATATCAAAAAGTAAAGTTTTGTTATATTTTAAACTATTAACAAACTATTATAATTATGGGATTTCTATAAAAAAATCTCTCAACATCAATTCAACCATAATTTGATTATTTTAAATCTACTATAGTTTTCTTTTATACTTGGAATCCATATATAAAGCTTGTGGGCCTATAATTAAACTACTTCTAAGAGATAGCTATATAATATTTTCGTATGCAATCCATATTTACATATACTCAAAATATCAACCTTCTATGAATTATCACTTATATATACTTTTTCATTTTCTTAGTGAATCTATTATAAAACAACATTGGCATTAGTTACAAAATTATACAAAATTGGTGTCAACAACTATCATTGAATGTCCTTTGTCTCATATACACCTTGTAGAAACAAAATATTCCTTGATGACCTCAATGAATTCATCTTGAGTAGAATTCATTTTGTCACTATAGAGGTTGACCTCCTCTAACTCTTCCCTCATTAGTAGACTAGCCACCCACCATTGTTGAACATGGAGCTTGGTTTTAGAAAGGATAATATGATTTTCTTTAAATCAAAGAAATACTTTCCCAACTTAAAGATTCAATCTCAATTGCATCTACATTATGTTTCCTTGAAAGAACATTAAAATTTGCCTAAATTTTGAAAGATGGACTACAAGTCAATGTCTTTTGTGTTGTATGATGCACTTTAAGTACATTGAAGAATCTACAAAAATTAGCTCATCATACTCTAGTACTTACTTGACCAACATCTTGAAAGGATTCAAAGGGTCAATTGCTTATTCTTGAATACCAATATATGGTTGTTTGTATTTATCAAAAAATAAATATTATTTTTTAATAAGTCATATACCACTTTTTATTAACTAAAAATATAATAATACACTATTCACAAAAAAGGTAGGTTGTAAAAGTGCACACCCTCATAGCCTAAGAGGACCAAATCCAAACAAAAGATGAAAACATACAAAGGGAAAAGCTCAACCATCAATAAATAGAAATAAAGTTGCTAAGAAACAAGAGCAACACTAGTGGAAGGGCTCACAATCAACAAGTTCTCTCCATACATCAATGGGGAAAGAAATGTTATCAATAGGCTCCAAGCCAATAAGAGCATCCTCTTCCTTGTAGTCTTCAATAGGTTGTTAAGCTTGCATGGGAGAAAAATAGCCATCTCCAAGCAAGGGATCTTGCCAAAATTTGGCCAACCAAGAGCACCACACTCATCAAAAGAAGTAAAAAGTGGCCAAAAGGGTCGAGCCCATCTACAAGCAACATGACCCCTAGTAGCTTGTGGTTGATAGCCTTGAGACTGCGATCCTCAATAGCATCTAGTAGATTGATCATGTCCATGCCCACGCCCACAAAGTAGGGAGGAGGCATAAGTTGGGACTCTAACAATCATGTTGGGAGTATTACCCCAATGCTCAAGGAGCTCCTATAGATGTGCAACTTCTAGTACAACTTTGTGAGCTTGCACCTAGATCTAAATAAGCAAACTAGAGCAAATCATAGCTTTAGTGTACAAAGAAAATAAAAAATCAAGCGAAACTAAAAAGAGAGTTGAATCTCTATCTTTCCAAATACTAAAGAGAATTTTCACCTTGAAAGCATGTCAAATATGGAAAAATGTAAATGGGAGACAAGGCCAGACACCCAACAACACGATATGCCATGAGAAAGGGTTGAGCTAAAATAGCTTAAGGAAATAATGTATCCAACTCCAATCTTCTTGAGCTATGGTGTTGAAAATAGCATATGCTTGAGAGACTCCAATTGTCCATAGAAAGGATAATAAGGGTTGAGGACTCTTAGATAAGAAAAATGAGAACAAAGTGGAAGACCTTGGTATAGAATGCACCACATGAAATGAGGCAATTTAGGCTCAAGAGTGGTTGCCCAAACAATATGGAACCATCAATACCAAGTTCAAAGAGAAGACTAGAGGTGTCAATGATGGTTTTATTGGTCCACCATTTAGACATGAGGTGTAAGCCACAAGTATCCCTTTTGGGGTTTGTAATTGTGAAATGGTGTTTCAAGATACCATTTCTAATATTTCCACCAAGGTTTGAAGGACCCAACCCCAATTTTGTGAATCATATGGAGAGGGATGAAATCAATAATAGTTTAGAAGGTCTCCTAATCATAATTGGATAACTAGACCTTTAACTTGGATTCATGCTAGAGAAAATTCTTAGTGGTTCTAACAAGGAGATCAAGAAGAGTTTTGGCTCTATTAAATAATTTCACAACATGAACCCAAGGGGCTTTGGGAAGCAAATGACCTTGGTTGGATAGAACTAGAGACCACCAAATAGACTAATGGTTAACTAAGAGGTCATTGGGAAATTCATTACCATTGCAAAGAAACCAAGGCTTGATGGATTCCCAAGCTTTATAAATGCTCTTAATAAAAAATATGACCGGTGTCTAGACAATCTTTTTTGTGGTGAGGAGAGTCTGGAATCCAAGCCTGTTTCAAGCTAATCATCTTGTAAGAACTAACGAAATACAATGGCTATTTAGAATTTTCTAGGCACCATTCTCATCTAGAGTTGTGATGAACATTTAGCACATAGAGTGATGCCTTGCTAGTATATTGAAAGAAGCCCTAAACTACCAACATCATGAGGGAGACAACGAAATTCCCAAGTAACATAATGAAAATCTTTGTTCTTGTTTGTCGAGTCCCAAAGAAAATCCTTGAGGTGTTTCTCAAATTTAAGATAAGAGGCCATAGAAGAGATCCAACAAGAAGAATAGTAAACATGGTTAGTGGCCAAAATTCTAGAGCACACTTGAAATTTGCTAACCAAAGAGGGGCTTAGTGATATGATGGCCTAGCATTTTTTTAATTTTAGCAATAAAAACTTGCCACAAGATAGCATGTGATGCCAAAAAAGAAAAGGGAATGACCAGAAATTGAAAGATTTCCATGTGAACAAATTCATTTTCAACTAGAAGAGTCCAACCAAGCAATTTTGCAAAGAAAATATTTCTTGTGGTATTGTTTCTTTTGACATTGAATACTTGATCCAAAGGTTTGGTAGAATATATCAAAACAAAGAAGGGAATATTTGATAGCATTCTTATCCTCAAAAAGAGTGAAAATAATTATTGTCAAAGTGCCCATTGACTTGTTGAGTAGATGAATTAGACAAGGCAATATCTTTAACTGGCTTCTAGGAAACCATATGGGCCAAAAGATATCCAAGGCCTTTAATAGCAAACACAAAGTGTAGGAGCTAAATGGCATCCCTAGTGGATAGACCAAAAAATCTCAAAAATCTTAGATTGTTGGTTATTAATGGTGATGCAAGCAAAGGCATTGGTGAATAGTATCTAAAAAAACTAAATAAATAAAAGGCTCAAATCCAAGCACTTGAAGCATGGCAACAATGAAGGGCCATGCAATGTGGTTGTAAGCTTTGGTAAAGTCAATTTTGATGAGCATTGCAAGGTACTTAGAACATTGGGGCCATTCCATCCCTTCCCAAAAAACAATAGTGTTACCAAGGATTATTGTGACTTAATAAAATGAATTTGCTCAAGCAAAACCAACAAGGGAAGGAGTAGCGTTTAGTTTGAGAACAAGTTCTTTGGCAATTATCTTATAGGTGACATTTGATAAGGTGATAAGTCGTCAATTGCATATTTCCTCCAAGTCTCCAAATTTAGGTATAAATTTAATATTACCTTTTGTTGACTATGTTTCCTAAAGAAATCTCATGAAAAAATTCCAAATACACTTTATGAAGGTGTTCAACTATATTATCCAAAAAAATATAGAACTTGCATAGAATTCATCCAAACCAAGGGCTTTGTCATTGGACACAAAGAAGAGATCTCACAAAAATCTTCCTTAGTGAGATGCCAATCACAAAGAATGCATTGAGATGTGGAAACTTGACAAGGAACCAAGACATTTAGGCATTGTTTTATAGCAATGTTTCAAGCTAGACTATAATCTTGAGTAGTAAAAACTTGCTTGTAATGTCAAACAAAGGCTTAAAAAATGACTAGAAGTTCAATTAAGAGTTGCTGACCCTCCTTTATTTTCTTAATGGCTTCAAATGTAATTGTTTAAAGACCTTGTCTCAACCAATGAAGTTTATCTTTTATTTATGCACCATGAGCAGAGAGAGCATTTGTAACGTTTCTAGTGATGGAGTGTAGCCACTTGAAGTTTAGATTCCAAGTCACAAGGTTGAGCTTCCAAGGTGGTACTAGTTTGGTAGAGCTCTGAGGTGGTGGCCTCATAGTAGCAACAACGCAAACAAGCAAGCTAGCACCCATAAATGTGAAGGAAGCAAAAGTACAATTGATGGCATCATTCTAGCAAGTTGTCCAGCCTATCTCATGCTTGGGTGTGGCTCCAAATCCAAACACATAAAAAATGAGTTAGCATGGCCATATGAGTGATTAACATCATATTTTAGAAAAACTTAGTTCTCATGGCCTTAAGTTTTGAAGGTTGCCACTCAATATGAACATATTGGAAATTGGTATGAATGAATGTCCAACAAAGGATCCACAAGCAAAGAAGAATAATTAGAAAAAGAAAAGAATTATTGAGCAAACAACATGGCTTTATCAAGCCACTTTAGGACCTTGTCAACTCCAACTTTGAGGTTACTCCACATATACATCATGTGGTCATGGTAGCGATCAAAATTGGGATCATAAAGTACCAATTTATTATGCATGTATCATGCCTCTCTTTCATTAGTTGTTTAATGCATAGGCAGTGCCCCACATTTATAATAAGTAATCTCAATCATATTAAAGTCACTACACAATTCCCAAGTTGCAACAAGTATTGAATTTTTTATCCATCTCTAGAAAGTATATCTCTCACCAACATCATTTGAGGCATAAGCATTAATAACTTCAAATGAATGATTATTAATGCTAAAAAGAGCCCAGAATGCTTAGTTAGTGGGGTCACATCCTTGATAAACTAAGTGTAAATACCACATAGGAGAGAGAAGGGTGACAACACCGTGACCTGCTTCATGATTGCTACAAAGGACTAGAAGGCTAGATAACATGGCATGCTATAAAAAGAAAAAGAAAAAATCTCTTGTGAATAGAGAATTTCTTGACCTAGAAAACATTGTTCCATGTTATGAATAAAATAATTTGATGGGAGTCATCAAACTTTGAATATTCTAGGAAACACAATCCATGAACAAATGTCAAGAGTCGTCTCCTCATTATCTAGGTCATCTAGAGTAGAGTAACTATTATATAAAAATGCTTCCTCTAACTTAAAGTTTCCTATCTAAATGTAAGGCTAGATAGAGCAACAATTCTCAAACATATATTCTCCTTCCATCTATCTTAGCAATCTATGAGACCTCCATTGCACAACTGAGGTTAGAATGTACATTGAGCAATGGTGACTTTTTGTGATGCCAAAATTGATGTCATTGATGGCACTCAAGAGAATTTTGCCTCACCAAATGTCTCTTCATGAATGGAATCGACAAATCCCTCCCTATCTAGAGGTTTTGAAACTATACTTTGAGATTTCAAAGATTGCCCCCCAAAGCCTAAGGATGGCCTAGTTGAGGGGCCATTATTACCAAGGTTCTTGGCTTTGCAACTTGCCATATAGACCAACCTTTTTTCCAAGAGGCACAGACCCAAAGGCAAGTTGAGTGCTAGACTTGGAACATGGAGATGTCAAAAGGCAACCTCAAATCTTATACCTAGAAGATTGACATTTATAACAAGTATTGGGAAAATTTAAATAGAAAACATATGTCCAATTCAAATGTCTATTGTCTCCTTTAATTCCTTGGAGAGATCAACTTCTACATAGACCCTCCTCTAGGGCCAAGTCGAGAAGACCATGTCTAGTTTAACACATACAACAATAAAGAGGTGACTATTTGTGTAAAAAAATCAGCACAAGGGTAAACCCAAAAATTCTACCTAGATAGGAAGTACACGTAGTGCTTTCTCATCACAGACAAAATATATCTAGTTGAGGGCCAGAAGACAAGCAAAGAAGAATGGACATGCCAAGGATCGTGTTTAAGGATGACTTCAACATGGTTGGGTTCAACATAAAGAAAAAGAAAAAACCTTTGATAGAGTTTTGCACAACATCAAGGCAAATCTCATGCAAGGCCCAAGTCTTGATGACCTACTCTTTGAGAATGCTTTAAGGGGGACCCTCCTCACAAAATATTGTATTAAAGTTCTATAGCAAATAGTATGCATTGTCAAATTCTAGAATATGGAGAAACACATCTAGAGGTATTTCAACAAACTTACCTAATGGAACACCTTGGGAACAAACTTCTTGGATTTCTCAAGTGAGTCATTGTCAAGCACCATCAAACTTTTAGCTCCACCAACTATAGAGTGATGGAAGGTTGATGCCATTAAGAGGTAAGAAACACCTACAAATGTGAGTCTTAAATACACCACAATAATGCAAAAAAATAAAACCAACTCCTACTCCAAAAGAAGCAATATGACATTAAAATAACATAAATCAAAACCCTAGCAAAGCCAAAACTACCTCTTCATTTTACAATCCTACTATATTTGAGATGATCAACTTTTGTTTGCTAATATTTAACTTCCCAAAGGTTATAAATTTGATATAACCTTTAATGAGATTTGAATATCTTGACTGCAATAAATAGTGCATTTATGAACAGCGGTAAACAGTACACGTACTAAAAACAACAAATAGTTCAAAAAAAAAGCTCACACCACTAGGCCCGAAAAAATAGAATTGACAATTACGAACATTGTTAAAAGAATATAATTTTAATTACAATTGAAAGTGTTTAAATAACAAACAATATTTGTCTGAGAAATATATGCTTTTAACTCTAGATTGTTTATTTGAATTTTTTTTTTTCTCAATAAAAATATTAAAAATTGAAATTTGAGAGATTATTGATGAAGCGAAGATAACCTATATACCTACTGCTTGAAAGTTTGAAACGCACTCGAAATAGTTGTTGAGAATTATTTCCTTTCGATACTTTAGGGTCAACTCTTACGTTGCAGATTGGAATTCGAATATTGGACGAGTGTTGGAAAGCATAGTTCCTGAACTAATTGTATTGCTCTAAAGCCATACACGAAAACACATTAAGAAATATGAGCGAACTCAGGGGATACACTCCAGAAATGCCACAAAATTGCAAAATAAGTTCTCAAGGGGCATACAAATATATGTCAAGCGAGGTTGGTTTAAGGTCAAAGCCATATCCAGAAGTTTATGTGCTCAATTGTCTTGCATCCTTCGTGTTTTCTTACAAACCACAATTATGCCAACAGACTGACTCTATTTTGGTTTTGAGTAGTCTTGCCTATAAGCATAGTTGTGAGGTCAACGCCCCTTATATTTCAAATTCATTGGACTCCCATATCATTTGTTGACTCTAAACTCCTTGACCTGATCCTTACTGGTGAACAAATTCTTGTCGCTCTTTGTGTTGGGTTTCCCTCTTCCTTCAGTATGGGCCAAGGAAGTACAATGAACGATTATAGGAAACCAAGACGCTGGGCAGTCAACAGGCTTGAGGAGATTTAGAGCCTTTAAGAATGCAACCAATGGTAGATACTGAAATCAATCCATAAGTCATTGTACATAAAATTTTAAAACGGCCAATTCTAGGGAAAATTAGAGATGCAAATTTACGATACACAATCTATCCAAGGAATTTTGGTACATACGCTGTACTTATATCCCTACATTACTAGTGTACCTTCATCACAGATTTAATCCTAGTGCGCCAATGTTATTAAGCTTCAATTTCAACAACCCATTAATCACATATTCTTAGTTGTAAACACATTTTACCAGCTGTTCCACATATTGTAAGAAAGAAAATTTTTGGCCAGCATTACAGAACTCTCACAATTTATAACCTACAGCTACAACTTTAGTAGCTATTGGAGGGCTTAATTAGTCCATTATATTTCATAAATTATATTGGATTTAGACTGATTATTCATAAGGATATTCAAAACCCATGATAAAAAGTATAAATGTGGGAGGGTTGTAAGATAACATTGCAAGAAATGCTCATCGATTTTAACAAATAATTGGCAAGACTTTGTTGTACATCGAGAATAGTATCCGCATAGTCATCAGAATAACATCCTCAATAAAGAACAAATCTTTCCTGATAATTATTTTACAAAGAATTAACAGAAGATCATACACGGGCATGTTCTAAGAATTTGATGCAGCCTACGTAACTTACAGTTGTGACAATATACCAGGATTCAGATCAGTTCAGAAGTGAATCTGTACAGGCCATGGCCATAGACAAATTCTTTACTCATTCAGTACAAGCCAAGAAGACTCTGTTGTTTGACAGATGTGAATAATTACGAAGTTAGGATACTAATTGAAGTCAGAATCATGGGAATCTTTAACTAATGCATTCACAAGATTACAAGTTCCCACATGGAATGATTTACATCCAGTTCAAACTTTGTACACGTCTTCCGACAGAAAACTTTTGTTTTATTCACTTTCGGGTTTAATTTGACTTGAATCAAAGGAACTGATACCATCCGTTATTCCAGGGAGATGCCTCACGTTGGACATACTTTTTCGGCACTATTGTAGAGGAAAAACAGAGGATTCAGTCCGTGAAACAGGGAGCATAACAAATACATCATGAACCTCTGATTTTGATACATCCCGCTTGTCCTTATCAATTGCATAGCAAATATATATTGTATCTATAACATTATCCAAAATATGGGTAAAGAACAAAAGAATCATGAATAGCAGTGCCCATGCAAGAAACATCACAAAATAGGCATCCCCTCCAAGTGATGTTGCTTTCAGTATTGCACATACCTGTATGTTTAAACACCATCATAAAATTCACATTAAGCATAGTTACAGGGGGTATTATCAACCAAAAGAAGAGGAAAAAGTGTTTGCATGGGAAAGGTCATGGTTACATACCACAATAGCATAAATAACAGTAACAACAAATGATATTCCAAATAGTATGCGGTATGATATTGTCTCAACAACAGCAGCTGAAAGGAGATTCCTCTTCAGAAGCTCATAAGACATCTTGGCGGACGAACAATAGTTCTTTCCTGTAATTGCTGCAAAATTAATCGTGAACTTGTTGACAGATTCAATGGTCCACAGTACAGAATTGACACAACAGCGAAGAATAGCGTATAAAATTCCTTCCTTTCCTTCTCTTCTTGCGGAATCAACAGCAGCTCGAACAATTCGTACTACCCCAAATATAAGGCCAGAAAAGCAAATGGTGCCAAAGGAAGGAAGAAATGCATTCCTGCCCAATGTATACATCTAAATTTTAAATATATCCCTGGTAATAACAGATATCTCTGTTTCTGTTCTACATGCATTGCAAAGTAATACACTTGAAAACATTCCAAAATTAGAATGGTTTGTCAGGAAGAAAATAAAAAGAAATTATATATGCAACTTATGTCATTCAGCAAATTGTATATCTGAATCTTACAAACAATTTTGAGGCAAAAATTTCCAGTAATGGAGTTTTTGACTAAGAATCTTGGGAAGAAAACAAATACATATGGGCAATTAGGGGGATCTGCTTAGCAAGTATTTACTATATTGTGTTCGAAAATTTTGATCCTAGCAAGGTATAACTTGAATCTGACAAGAGGAAGTTGTGGTTCCGTATGCATGCACAAGAATTGCAATTAATCTTTGTCATACAAAACAATTCCAGTACATTCTTGGCTAGGGTTAAGTTTCATAGATTTGATACCACATTGGCATGAAACAGGCAGAGCTATAAAAAAGCACTAAGAAGTGAGAAGTCATTGCTCCAAATTACAGAGAATGCTCTCAACTAGATAACTTAAGGGGTATGATGATTGGGGTAAGTGTTAATTCAATGGGATACATGATAGCGCATCTGAAATCACCCACTCAGAAATGTTAGTGGCAACTCATACATATGACAGTTTAAGATAATAGAGTGGAGAATCAAGTAAGCTTACTGCCAACACACAAGGTTGGGAAGGTTAAAAGCATGTTAAGATTGAAGTCAGACTGACAAATATTTCTCATTAGTAGAGCTGACGTAAATAAGTAACCATTGTGATGATAAGGATGTTATAAACCAGCAGTATACGAAAACATCAGGAGAGATTACCTCTTGTGATGGTCTTAAAGTGGACAAAAATTGCTCCTTATGTGATAGAATTAAAAAGAAGCCTCAGAACTGGGAAAGGTCGGCTGACTATTGGATCAAAGAAAAGTTGTATGTGATAGTTGGCAATGTTATAAGCAATCGAAGGAGAGGTTGCATTTGGAGCTAGCAGAAGTTCAGAGAGCAAAGCCAGGATGTGTTAAAAAGCTAAGAATTGTGTGCACTAGATGGCAATGTTGCATGTGAGATACAGCAAGGATGCAATGCTGGGATCAAACAATACACTACAGCATTGGGCACTGTGAGGTAGCCACAAGAATTTATACCAGCCTAAAGGGCTTTGAAACCATGGATATGAGAACAATTAATGACAGGAGAAACCTACAAGTGGTAAAGAGCTGAGTGCAACGAATTGAACTTCAGATGATTGCTGAAGCACACTTTAATGTAGCTAGTGTATACATGGATCCACCTTTAGATGAAGAGAAAATATTAAGTTTCCATGCAGCAGAGATTCGCTATTGAGCTTACTGAGAGTTCTGGGTAGTCTGGCAATTATGGCAAATTGATAACAAATATACTGCTAGTGAACTGATGAGTATTCTATGCTTGTGAAGTGTTGAGAGCAGGAATAACAATGTTAGAACCAACTGAATTCAGCTATGGAGGCAAACTTCTAAAGCCTTGAAGATCATAAGTATAGCGCATCAACAATGAAGCTCAATTCATTTGTATATATAAATCTTAGAAAGTTCTAGTGTATATACAAATCTTACACCTACTAGGAAAAGGCATCTCTCCTTCCTTCAAGGTGGACATCAAATTCCTTTCAGAAATATTTTTGGAATTACATTCTGCAAATTCTATGATCTTTGTAGCATCAAAGGATAATTCAGATCAAGCAGCTTACCATTACTATAGAATTGTACTCTGACTTTGTAATAAACCGGTCAGGTCCTGTTTAGACATTTTGTTGTGAATGCCTGCTATTGTTTACAGTGCATTAGGTTAATTTTGTAGTTGAAGATTAAAGTTGGAAGACACTTGATAACTTGATAGTTGATAATTAACCTAAGAATAATGATGATGATAACAAGTTATAACAAAACCAACAATAATAAAGCTAAATCTAATTATGATAAAATAACAGCAATTAAAACTTAAAAGATTAAAAGGGTGAGGATAGGTGAGGGGTTACAGTCCAAATAGGGGTACTCCATATTGTGATATCATAGAAAAAATTCAAAAGGAACCATGTTTAGTTACTTTTTTATTAATGTGGTAGGCATTAGAAGAGATGGGAAGAGGAAGAGGAAGGAGGAGGAGAATCTTAAATGTCAATCAAGAAACTGAACAATATGCCAAGTACCGAAGCCCCCCCCAGTTTGGCATAACAAATGGAATGTGGGAAAAACCTACAAAGGCTTGGGAGGGAGCAGCCTGCAAGCATGAAGAGATCATGCAAAAGAAAATGGAGATGATTGCATAACTAAAGGCCAGACGCTGCAAAACAAACCTAAGAATGGCCAAAGAGCCATCATCACCAGAAATCAAAGAAACAAAATCCAGCCTAGCGGAAGAGACTGGATGGCATGCTGGAAGTTAGTAAATAAAGTTATTGGTAGAATCATGGAGGCCACAGATTGAAGAATTTTAGAATCCAGGTAGGAAATTTAAAAAGCAAACACCCATAGTTCACAATCAAGCAGAAATCAGAACCAAAGCAGGGTACAAGAAAGTATTTCTTATTGCATCATTTCTCAAATAAAATGAAGCTTTGGATAATTTCCTATTGTTTCACTGGCAAGGCATCTTTAAGGTGCAAACACCTGAAGCAGGGGAAGAAAACTGTAGGTAAGAAATTGACAAAGAAAAAGCTGAAAGGTTTTAAGCAACTACCTTTTGGAACACTGTGCAGAGCAGAAATATTTATGATTTTGAAATTTTTACATGTGTAAAAGATCTATCAGGGTGAATTCATTTAACTTCTACAGCAGGTCAGTTACATTAGAGTTTGAATGTAATTCAATTCGTAAGTAGTCTGAACTTTAGAAAAGTTGAATTAATTACAAAGCTGGACCCAGTGACATCATGCAATACCATTCAAAAGATAAGTATTGTGGATACTGTCTTAAGGGCAGACAAGAACTGCAAAAGAAGATATGAGAGAAGATTGTTGGAAAAGAAGAAGCATCAACGTCTGGACTGCAAGCCTCAGATAAAGCATGAGCTAGAGTCAGAAGGAATAGCAATAAAGGAGTACTACAGTGGCAAAAGTCTATCCTTGCAAAGACACCTTAGAGATATGCCACATTAGAGAACAGCAAGGCAGAGCATCAAACTACAGTCAAGGATGTGGCAGGTAAGGTCACAAACAGTGATCTAGAAGCTAGGAACAAATAATTTAGTATAATTATAGTAGCAAAAATATCAAAAACTCGCGATAAGTTACGAACCGTGTGCTAGGGTGATTTTTTAACTGGTGAAATAGTGGTTTTTTCATAGACTTGACCCAGATGTTTTTAGCTGATTTATACCTGAAAATTTGTAAAAGGACCAGCAGAAATTCATAGGAATTGCTTAATCGCGAGGATGATCGATAAATCCCTAAATTTGCCTATTGTTTACAATTTCAGGTTATCTTTTTTAGCATTAAAGTGTCTGTCTTTGTTTTCATTTGCATTTGCATTTGCACGGGATTATTTTGCCAGAAAAAGGGATTGTCAAGGACAGTTTGCATGGGTTTGTGGAGCAGATTTCAAGTCCAAACATTTTCAAGCAGGGTTTGGAGATTTTCTGAGCTTTTTATTCAATTTCATCTTTCAGTTTCACATAAATTCCTCCTTATTTATTGAATTCCTCAAATTTTGGCATTTTTGCTAATATGTATTTAACTGTTCAAAAAAAAATTCAAAACAATTAACAGTTAAATAATAAATAAAAAATACTATCGGACTATATTACTATGCATTATAATTAAAGATATGAAAATTAATGAAAATATATATTCAAAATTCATGGTGTAAACTCCCATTTCTCTTCACTGTCCCTATCTCTATGCAATTAATAATTACATTGCCTTTAAATAAAGAAATATCAGCTTTTTCACTTTTTTTCTATTTTTTCTGCATTATTTTGATTCATGATTTTTCACATTAAATCCCAAATTTTTGAAAAAGTCCTATCTTTTGGTTTGCCGGGAAAGATTTTTGCTACTATGATTATAATAATATAATTATTGCTCAATGTGGATTGAAGCTTGAAACAAATGGACAATGGAAGGAGGTTGAGTCCACCTTAGTAGCGAAATGAGGAAACCCAGAAGTCTAGGCTTTTGCTTGAACCTGAACATAATTGGAACATACTCCGACACAGCTTGGGTCATATCAGTGTTTTATGGAAAGAAATATCTCCAACTTCATTTAGTTAAGGTGGACTTCCATTTAAACAGGATTGATCTATTGATGATGCTGCAAACTCGTTTGTGATGAAATTAATTTATAGCAGATTTTGGTTATGCAACTTAAGCAGAGGAGAAGAGTGGGCTGCCCATGATGCATTGCAAAGATAAGCTACCGAAGAAGTTGAATTAGGATCAGCTAACCATGCAACACTAAAGAACTTTGAATACACTCTCAGGTGTCATATGAGAGAATACAAGATTTTGGAATTGGTTTGGTACCTGACAAGAAAGCAACCACACACACACTATAAGGCGCCTGCAATGGGATTGATGGAAATGTCAGTGATGATTAACTGATTGTTAGATATAATAACTTTCTTGGTGAGGATGACACTCCTGTTCACAACTATTCTATTCACATCAACAAACTTGTCTACAAGCTCAATAGCATTTGCAGGTATTTCTTTACTAGTGGATTCATCTTGGTTTTTTATTGCAACTTTAATTCATCTTTCTGCAGGTAAGAAAATGAGTTTCTTTAGTTTGTTTCCTAAGCTGTATAAAATGAAGTAATACTTAACCTTTCAATGAAAACAATGAATAAGTTTGATCTTATCTAAAGTGCATCATATCCTAAGAACTATGTTCTTTCTCTAGGAAACATACTATGGCTGGGTTTTATCCAAATGAGAGCTTAGCTTTACAAAAGGACAAATAAGGTAAGGAATGATGTCCCTGATTCAAAGGTTGACTGCTGAAGAAGGCTGATTGGCGAAATGGCAGACTGAGACAACAAACCATAGGAGCTTTGGAATGCACTCTAGACTGAATTCTAAAGATTTGTGGTATGTCCACCACACTCACAGTGTGTGGTGTCAACTATACCAGTGCAATCACATCCTGGTATTGAAAATGTTGAAGATTCAGGATGATCAAAAGGAATGCAGACAAGACTAAAAACCTCAATTTTGTCGTGGTGACCATTCATCATCGGAGCTTTGAATACAACAAGAGGAGTGGTTCAGTCAGCTGATTTCAGCAGTGCTTGTAAGTCCTAAATCCAATGCACCTGCAAAGGGATCTGAGACTCGGGAGTTGTAAGGAAGGGGCTTGAAAATTGTTATGTCTACTTAGGAGCCTGCCTCAACCAAGCCCTGTTGGGTATATTCCAACCTCCACAAGTAGTATGGTTTGTGTGTGTAATGCAAAAATGTTGAATACAGTCAAACTGTCAAAGATAAGCGCTAGAGGTCCATGGTGTGTGTTGTGCTTGTGCATGGAGATACAGGAAAATGGATTGACCAAAGTTATGCTAAAAGGGTTATGACTTCAAGGAGTAATGAAGATGGCTGTAGATAAAAATAAAAAGGGTTGCAGGTTATTCAGAGTAATGGAAGAAGTTCTGGAATATGCATTAGTGGAAGAAGATTTTAAAGACTGCCAGGAAGTTGTTAGAAGATTTGATCATTCCAATGAGTCCAAGAGTCATTTTTATAAAAGGATTTGAACAGACAGTTTGGAAAATGCAGAAAAACTGTGGATTTGAGCTCGGGGATTGCAGTAGAGTCCAGGGGGGGTAGAAACTGAAAGCGGAATCTGAAAAAGGTGCAAGTCAGACAAAAAGGTTCATTTTGGCATCACGGTGAGAGTAATTGGTCCAAGGAATTGGCTGAATGAGCCCTAGAAAATACTACAATTTCCAACTCTACACATTCAAAAAATAATAATTTCTCGTTAAGACTTCAAAATGATTTCCACAACAAAGAGTAGAAATTGCAAAGTAAGCAATTTCCAACTCTACACATTCCAAAAAATTAATTTATGGGTAAGACTTCATGATGATTTCCACATAAGATATTTTCTTGTGTTGTCTTTGTAGGATAAAAATTATGTCAAAATTCTTGCAATTGCCTTTCAGAAGTTCTTTCATAATTTTTTTTTTATTTTCAATTTTCAATTTTGATCCTTCAGGCTTATAATCTCATCATCTTGTTCACTGAATGTGGCTGAGTGAATCTCCTTTTGTTTGGCCCAAGTTATATTCTGTTTACAGTCAAACTCAAAGCTATTCCACCATTTACTTGCCTCGTCCTTTAAATAAAAGAAATATAAACTTGAAAATTTCTTTCCTCAAATACATTCCACTAAATTTCATGTCTTCGTTTACAAAAACGAATGTTAAATAGAATCTGAATTTTGTTATACTTATTTTCTGGAGAGTCATGATAACCTGTTTATAACTATAAGGAATAGGAGAAACTCATGTATCTCAATACTTTTGTGCCTCAAAAGTCTCTATTTCAGGACTCGTATCTTGCAACCCTTCATCTCTTGTGCCTCCTTATATCATGTACCTTTTCATACCTCTTACCTTTATATTTTTCTTATTCCTTCGTGTTTACCTTTCAACTTTTCACGTCTCATAGCTAGTTGATGTCTATCAAGCTCCAAGCAGTGCAGGGCAGATGTTATGTAAGATACCAAGCATATGGCAATTGGGCACTAGGCAAAAATAAATGGGCCTCAGAGCAACGAAATAATAGAGACCACAAGCTGGATAGAGATTGGCCACTAACCACTAATGAACAATAGGTTCAGAATTCAAGGGAAAAAAACCCACACGCTCTAATACCACTTGTGATGGACAAAAGATCTTTTGAAGACCTGAACTAAAAGCATACAAAATAACAAACCCAGAAATATAACATCAAATAATACTTCTATTTTTTTAATTTCTTCAAAACAGTACATAAGCATATAGGTATTCATCAAACTAATACAGCTTACTAAAGACACCCACAGCCAAACTAGACACAATTGGAATTCCAGATGTCAGTCTGAATGTCAATTTGTTACTTAAGTGTTTCTGTCCTCAAGAAAACTGATCTCTGGACCTGAAGGATTTCATCTCCAGGCCACAGCTGTGAAAACACAACTCAAGCTTTCCTTTCCCAGCAAACCTCCATCATACCTCAAATGCTGGCAGTACCTGAACAAGTTACCCTGACAAATCTAGCTCCTCAAACTGGGCAGTTAACTAACAAACCAATCCCTCAAATTAAGGCAGTTCCAAACAGTTAACTGGCCACACATCCACCTTAATTCCAGTCCACTATAGTCCTAACTGATTGACCACATGCCCTCCTTATTCCAGTCCTAACTCACCGAAATTAACCATAGTTCCAACCATAGTTTGCAGACTCTTCAGGACTCTGCGGACTCGCCGCGGACTCGCGAGTCCTCCAGCCTCCCGAGTCGACTCGCCACGGACTCGGGAGTCAAGTCCAGGAGAGTCCTGGCTCGGGACTCGTCCGAGTCCGAGCTCGGACTCCCGAGTCCCGAGCCAGGACTCTCCTGCGCGGCTGGGACAGCATAAAACATAAAAACGCCTTTTTTTTTTTATTTTTTGTTTCATTTTCACAGTCTAGGTTGCCAATACAGGTCTGCAAATTGATTTGGAGCTGATTGAAGCCAAGAGAACGAGCTAAAAGGATCAAAATAGAGTCAGGTAAGTGATCTAACACTTCTTTTTTTTAATTTTCTTTCATTCAAAATCAAAAAATTCAAGAGAAATAAGGGGAAATGCTGCCAAATTTTTTTCTATTTTCTTTAATACCCTAATTCCTACAATTTCTAGCTTGGTTTTGCATTCTTTTTTTTTTGCAATTGTTTGAAACTTTGAATCATATTCATTTGCTGATTTTTTAGCAAACCCTAACTGATTTTTTTTTTGTTTTCCATGTTGAACTTCCAACAATGTCATCTTCAAATCCAAGGGGAAATAAAAGAGACCCTGCATGGAAGTATGGAATTCCAGGAGATAAAAAAGGTGAAGTGACATGTACTGAATGTGATAAATGGATGACAGGAGGAATAAACAGATTAAAATACCACCTTGCTAGAATACCTGGGCAAAATGTAGAGGGATGCAAGAAAGCTACTCCTGAGATTATTAGAGAGATGAAGGCCCTTCTTGCTGACTATGAGATAAAAAAAGATGAAAGACAAAAAACAAAGGATGCCCTAGCAACTGCGATGAGTGGATCCCAATCCCGTGGTGTTGCAAGTCCAAGCTTTCGTGCTCCACATTCATCTTTTGGTGAGAGTCCTGATGGTTCCTTTTCTACTGCTAGTGCTGACCAGGGTCCTTCATCAGGACCAAATTATTTTATTCCACGTAATGTTCCAGGAGCACAACCTTCACTTGAAGGTACCGGTTGGAATAAGGAAAAGCATCATGAAGCTAGGATGGCTGCTGCAAACTTTTGGTACTACAATAATCTACCTTTCAATGTTGCAAACAGCCCATATTGGGAAGGTTTGGTGAACGCCCTTACAGTTGCAGGAAAGGGGTTTAAGACCCCATCATCTAGAGATTTGAGTGGGCCATTGCTAGAGGAAGCCGTAAAGAATACACGGCTTGTGGTTGATGAGCAAAAGAAATTTTGGAGAAGAAAAGGTTGCAGCATTTTATCTGATGGGTGGACAGATGGACGAAATAGAACTCTTCTTAACTTTTTAGTGTCCTCTAATGGTGGATTGGTGTTCCTAAAATCAGTGGATGCCTCCCATGAAATCAAAAATGCTGAGACTTTATGCAATCTATTAGATGAGGTGGTCCAAGAGGTTGGAGTTGATAATGTTGTCCAAATCATCACGGACAACGCAGCTGCTTATGTAGCTGCAGGTAGACTACTTATGGAGAGGCATCCCACAATTGTATGGTCTCCATGTGCTGCACATTGCTTGGACCTATTGCTAGAGGACATTGGGAAGATTTCATGGGTCAAAAAAGTGGTTGAAGATGCAAAAAATGTTACAAAATTTATCTACAACCATACTTGGGTGCTTTCTTTGATGAGGAAATTCACAAATGGCAAGGACCTTGTGCGACCTGGAGTGACACGATTCGCTAGCCACTTCCTCACATTGCAAAGCATTCTTGGTGCCATTGGTCATCTCAAGCAAATGTTCGTGTCCGATGCTTGGAAGGGGTCCTCATTTTACAAGAAACCTGAAGGGGAGAGGATTGTTGCCATAGTTTTTGATGAGACATTCATCAAAAATGGAGAGGAGTTGATGGGGGTAAGTAGCAATCACACAAAAAAAAATTATACATGATAATCTATTTGCTGTTTTTATTTTTTGAGGGGTTAATTTTGTTATAATTTAACATTTGTTTTCATTTTTTTAGGTGACAGAACCTTTGGTGAGGGTTCTTCGTATGGTGGCATGCCAATGGGTTTCATCTATGAGGCCATGGATAGGGCCAAAGAGGCCATATCACATTACTATGGTGGCAACAAAAGGAAATATGAAATCATATGGCGCATCATTGATCGAAGATGGACACACCAACTCCACCAGCCGATTCATGCCTTTGCCTACTTCTTGAATCCGAAGTTCTACTTCTCAGAAACATTTAAGGCGGATGAGGAGGTCATGGATGGTCTTGTCACATGCATTGATAGGATGGTGCCTGATCATGAGCTGAGAGATAAGGTGCTTGATGAGTTGGAGGTGAGATTTGTTATATCTTATTTATGAAATTGCAATGTTGAGCCTTGACTATCTATGAATTTTCTATATTTGATTTACTTTTTCTTTTATCTATTCAAGGTTTACAAGGGTGCAGAGGGGAGACTCTTTTCCTCCCAACAAGCAATTGAAAGAAGAGGAAAACAACAACCAGGTAAAAAATGAAATTAGAAACTTGATTCTTACATATAGATTTTTTACTTTATTCTTATTTCTTAATATTTATATTTTTTAAACATGTTTTTGTAGATCTATGGTGGGAAAACTATGGTGCTAGCACACCAAATCTTCAAAAGCTAGCCATACGTGTCTTGTCACAGCCATGCAGTGCTTCTAGGTGTGAACGCAATTGGAGTCTATTTGAGAACATTCACACAAAGAAGAGAAACAGGTTGACTCAGCAGCGCTTAAATGATTTAGTTTTTGTTCGGTACAACCTTCGCCTTCGAACTAGAAAGGTGGAGGGTGTTTCACACGAGTCCATCAACTTGGATGACATTGATCCATATGGTGAATGGACTATAAATGAACAAAATGATGAGGCTGATGTCTTACTTACTGATGAGGATCTTGCTGAATTAGAGAGAGCAGCAGCAGAAGAAGAAGAAGCAGCAAGATTGGATGCCATGGAGGACGACGAAGACACATTTGAATATCATGTTTCCCCTTCTCAATCTCCTAGTCCTCATTTGGATACTATAGCACGGGCACCTTCTAGTTCTAGGCCTTCAAAATTGGCTACCATTGGGAGGGGAAAGAGGAAGATGTAGACTACATGTGGTTATTAATGTTTTCTTCTTTTTAACATGATTATATGTAAACATTTATAAACTTATGATGTTGTTATACATTGAAACTATGAGTATTTGATGACTATGAATGATTAAATTTCAATTATTGAGTGTTTGATGATCATATTACATGTGTAATCTTTGAATTATGAGTGTTTGATAATCAAATTAGGCTCTTATGTTCTCTAAATGCATTAATTTGTTCTTGTTTTTTTGTAAAACTACGGTTTTTTTTTTTGCCGAGTCCTTGCCGAGTCTTTTCCCGAGTCCGTGCCGAGTCCCCAAGTCCGGGTCATGTTTTGGGCTGCCGAGTCCGCGGCGAGTCCGAGTCTGCAAACTATGGTTCCAACTATGCTACTTCTATGCTGAAAGACCAATCACTAAACAACTGCTGACAAATATTCACTTCCTACCTAACTACTGACAGAACACTCACATGGTGCTGCAGATTAAAAGGGAACATTACAGATCTATTACATTAAAATTTAAAATCCATAATGGGCTCGATATAAATTATATCATAAAAAAAGTGAAAGATGCTATCACGACAAATGGAAGATGGATATTTATAAGATTCAAGGGAACACAGCTAAGAGACATGACTAATCCAACCAACATTTTAATAAATAACCTATGTTTCAGAAGCAGGGATGGCAGGGAGCAGCAGCACACATTTCAAGGACAGTACAAGGGAAAATTTTTAGGTACAGCAAATTCAAGTTTAGATATTTACAATGTATGCAATTTGATATTCATCATAACATGTTCATTAATTCAAATTACCAGCAATAAAATAGACAATTTCCGATTTCATTGTTCAATGTTTTTCATTATGACATAAGGCCCAAAGGATAGAAGATCATAAATGAAAGTTTAATGACAACACACATTTTTTAAAACTGTATGCAATCACACATTTCTCATTCCTCACCTGTAAACTCTCATTTTGTAATTGTCTGCTCTCCTACAGCTGTATGGAGTCATAATATTGCTCATTGATGAAAGGGGTAAAAACTGCATGCTGCTATTCAAAAGGGGGTATGTTTTCATTCCATAGTTGTATGCAGCCATTCAACAACTGCAAATTTTCTTTCCATAATTGCATGTGGTTGCACAATTTCCCATCGATGAAAAGAGTAAGAAATGTATGTCATTACAATTTCATTCTACAGTTGTATGCAGTCAATCAACAGTTGTATACTTCCATTCTATAGCCGTATGCAGTCATTCAAAATTTCTACACTTTCTTAAGACATTTGTGTGCAATCATACATTTACTCCTTGTACAGTAGACAGCAGGTTTTATTTTTGTTAAAAAAAATTCAGACCACCCTGAGGAGTCTGACCATCCCCAAGACTATTGAGAAACGTTTCACATGTCCCCGGTCTTTCCAGAGATGTTAGGCCCCCATGGATGCATCCCGAGTTTTCACAGTGACAAGTTACAGCCAGGAGACATCCCTGCCATCCTGCTTTAACAGGGACACCTGAGAGGACAGAACACAAGTTGGGAGGGTGGGGACACAGCCCCTTGTGACATAGTATATAACCTGTTATATATACAGACCTCTAGCATAAGGTAAAAATAAAATATGGAGGACATAGGTTCATTATACTAGAATAATGAAAACATTTCATCAAGAGAGCAACTTATTTAAAACCATCCATTTCATTAATAAATCCTCTCAAAGATCTTCAACCAACTACACAGATTATTCTGTCTATATTTGATAGGTCATACAACCCAACTTAGTTTAAAGGATGTCAAAAGTTGTCCTTACAATCATTGTGTTGACCAACAGCTTGCACCAAAATGTACTAAATAATACTATATTCAGTACATAAAAAAATTTATTCCTTTAGCCAAATAACAATAATGAAATTATTCTATTAAGAAATTGTTTTCCCTACACCTTGAAAACAGTAATAGACTACAAAATCCTTAAAGGAAAAAGAAAGATGGCCCCCACTTTTTTTTGGATTGGTAAAACTAATCTTGATAGAAAAACTACATGCAACCCTAGGGGTGTTTTTGTTATAGTTGAGGCATTGTAATAGGGTTATATGCCTTAGGTATTAATATAAATAATGGGGTTAAGGAAGAAGCCCTTATTGCTGTGTTCCATGGGGACGCTTCCTTGGCCCCAACCTGCCATCCTATCCCCTAAGGCATATTGGAAACAGAAGGAGAGCAGAAGACATCCCCTGTCCATCCCAAAAAGTCTTCAAAACTTTGAGATATCCCAAAAATGGCAGCAATCAGATGGATACATCCATGAGACTCCTAGTCATGCTGTGGACAGCTGAGGACGTCTGAGATGCTCCTCAATGAATGGCAAACATGTTTTTTCGTTTTTTGCTTTAGAAAAAAACACTTTATGATATGAACAGTGAAGTGTTTTAAAAGGGGTGTGGGGGTCCCACAAACCCTCTCACCCCTTATCCAATCTTAATAAAACATATTGACTGTTTAATTTATAATAGCTATTCAATATTCCTTTGTGTCTTCAGCCTACTGCCACTTTCTATCACCTCATTGTTTTTTACTCGGTCAGCACTCAGCAGTGATAACATTCAGCAGCTTGAGCCTTGAATACAGCACACAGCTATGAAGGGTCATTGCTCTACAGTCTACATTGCTACATTTCCAGCCATTTACTCATCATGCTTGTAACAGTCCATTTTACTTTTCTTTTCTTTTTCTACATAACACTTAGGGAGCTTGTTTATAATTATTTTCTAATTTTTTTTTCAATTTGCCCACACAAAAAGTTCAAAACCATAGTTCTACAGCATTAGCAGCCTCTAAAATATCTCTTTGATCTTTCATCTCTGACATTAAAAATGAGCGCCAGCAGTGGTGATAACAAGAGATGGGTACTGAAGAATTAAACCCAAGGGATGTTGAAGGGAGTATAATGGTTCCTGTTCTTCTAAAAATCCAGACCTAAGTGCTACTGCCACACTAAAAGACCATTTTGTTTGCCCTTCATCCTCTCTTCAGGAATTTGCAAAATGCCTTTTCAACTCCAAAAAACCCTTGCAACAATATATCACCAATTTAAGCAATAATAATGGTGAAAAGATAGGGGTTAGCATGTATTGATTGTGTCATGTTTGCAAAACTGATTTCTGTGGAAGCTATAGCAGCATTGGACATCATTTATTAGGCAAGAGTGGACATGGGGTTAAAGTTGGTGAGGATGTATCATTGGAATAACAGATTGAAATGGCAAGTTGGTTCAAGAGAGAGACAAAAACTAATAGTACTACTAAGAAACATCCATCCGCACCATTGCCATCTATTGATGAGTATTCTCATATATCAGCTGGAGAGAGTTATGATAGAGATAAGAGGAAGGCCACTTCTATTGGAGGTGGGAAAAAGTATTGTGGTAGGGTCATTGAATGTGCAAAAACATGAGCAAGACTATGATTCAATGGCCAAATTTTTTTATGCCCATGCCATCCCATTTCAAAGGGATGTTGAGAGATAAAATGACAATTGGACCCTCTTATGTCTCCCCTAGAGAACACAAATTGTGTACCTTCCTCCTCAACAGACAATATTCAAAGGTGAACATATTGATGAAGATGAGAAAAACATGGATCAAGAATGGTTGTTTCATTGTTATGAATGGGTGGATTAATATTTAACATTGGTCACTTATTAATATTATTGTTACATGTCCTACTAATTCATACTTTCTTAGTTGTTAATTGCTTTGGGAAATGTAAGGATGCTGATTACTAATTTGGCCTTTTGTAGGAGGCCATAAGGGAGATTGGACCTTATAATGTCGTGCAAATTGTGAAAAAATTCAGCTCGTGTTGTAAGGTCGTTGGTTTGATGGTTGAGAGTGCTTACAAAAATATTTTTTGGATTCCATGTGTACGTGTTTTGAATAATAATTTGAAAGACATCAAAAAAATAGATTGGGTGAAGATAGTTGCGGCCAAAGCTAAAGACAAAAATGTTTGTATGCAAGCACCACACTTCACTTGCAGAGATGTGAAGCAGATTGATGAGGAGGTGCAGCCTAGATTGGCTGGTCTTCCATTAGATAAGCTACAACTTCAGCCACAAAGTGACACAAATAACTTTTTTGATAATAGCTTTACTTCTACTAGTACTATATTTTTTTATGCTGCTGTCCATCAAATGCTTTGATGTTTGAACAATGAAATCAGAAATTCAAATCATTGTTAGTGTTATATGTTAATGTTATTGCAGCTTCGGGCTTCATACTTCCTTATTTATTTGTGATTATCTAATGGCAACATATCTCTAAGATGGCCGACCTCCTTTGTAATCATATTTATTATTATTTGTAATTTTCTTGGTGGCCGACTCAGCATTTATTTGTAATTATATTTTCTCTTTTGATGGCTGACCTAGTTCTTGTAGAGGTGCGACCTCTCTAGCAAATGTATCTATAGAAGTTCATTCTCACCCATTTCATCATCAAGCAAATTTGATTATTCCTTCTCTCAAAGTGAGATTTCTATCAAGAGCAGATCCTTCCTTCTAGTGCGAATTTCTTTGAAAGCAGATTGTGAATCCTTACAAGTGCAGAATTGTGTTCAAGGAAGGGAAGATTGTTATCTGTTGTTACAGTCATTGCTGGTGCTGAATATTGGCCTTCTGTGTGGCCATATTGTAAAGTGATATATATTTGTTGCTGGGTTTTTCTCCCTCAAGAGGAGGGTTTTCCCAGGGTATCTGCTGTGTTATTGTGTCTGATTTTTGAATTAAATTTCTGTGTCATTAATCTGATCATAAAACTAACATTATATTGTTAGCTATGAATCTGAATAATGATATATTTATTGTTGTTATACTTCTGTCACTACCATCACTGCTGTCATGATATATTTATTGCTGCTATACTGCTGGCATTGTCTTAATTTTGATGTCATGTTACTCGATATTAGTTAAACTTGTAATATATATAGTCATTCCATACCACTGCTAAAAAATGGCCCATGAACTACCCTCCCTGAAATGTGTCCCTGCTGTCCCACTGTCCCCATCCCTGAAATGTTGTGGAGCATAGCTTTATTGCCTTGCTAAGGCTCGTAAGTGACTTAACAATTTGGAACATAATGGTTATATCAGAGTAGCCGGATACGTCCCTGCCCCTCCCCGGGCACACGTATCCCCGTATCCGATATGGGTGCTTGTGTGATACGCCATGGATACACGTTGGATACCGTACCCACACGTGCCCAAAAAACCCTGATTTTCCAGCCGTGCCGGATACTATATGATTTGATTCTCAAAAAAGCTGACGTGAATCTTCCAAAATATTATCTTAAAAAACTTCAATCATGCATTTTTTTGTTTTGTTTTGTATAAATAAAACCTACACCAAATGAGGAAGACAAACGAAATGTTTTTCTATTTCAACAACCCATTTTTCTAAGTCTTCTTCCAATACAACTCTACTATTTTTTTGGTGTTCTAATTTTTACAAATTTAAAAAATTAATTGTTTATAATTTTATATTTATATTTAATATTTATATTATATTGTTTAAATGTAAGAGATTTTTAACAAAAAAAAAATTATTCTCTAAATATAAATAAAATTTATTAATATATATTTAACTATTTATTCTTTTCTAAATTATTAATATTTAAATTTTAATATTATTTTAAATTATATTTTCTTATTTGCTTTTAAAGTAATGAAAATCTCCTCTAATAACTTAGAAAACATGTGATTTTTTTTTTATGAATGTCATATCCAACCATATCCATATTGGGGGTCTTAAAAAATGGCCGTATCAGATACCGTATCTGTATCTGTATCTGTGTCCGTGTCCATGCAACTTTGGGTTAAATTCTTTGCCTAAATTTAATCAAAGGAAGAACTCAACAACTAATGGATTGAAATTTTATTGATGAGAAATTATTGTTAAGGGAAAATCTTGATTTTGTTTATTTGCCTAAATTTACAAAGGTTGTACCAAAGGAAGAACTCAACAACTATAGGATTGAAATTTTATTGAAGAGAAATTATTGTTTGGGGAAAACCTTGATTTTGTTTATTTTAACCATTATTTTAGAGGACTGAATATGCATGTTATAATCCAAACACAACACAAACTACCTATGTGCTAACTCTACTGGTACCAATCACATACAATACCAGCACCAATTGTGTGATAGACTCACTAAGTGCACTTGCACATTACACTTTGAGGCCAAATCATCACCTACATGCCCATGACTCACGTGTGCTACTAAATAAGATTCACCAACCATAGAATGTTACTGTAGGAATAATGAAATATTCCACATATTTAAGAACTGTCCAACCAAAAAACCTTCCACAAGCAAATCTAAACAAAGCTAACAAGAAGCACAAAGAAACAACCAACAGAATAATTGCATTGAACTAAGTTACCGGAATCGGGCATTTACCCTAGCGATTCCGGGTACGGTTACATATGCAAATGGATACCTGCCAGAATCGCTAAGGAATCAGATAGGGTACAGGATTTTTGCATTTGAAACGTATCCGCGTTTTTCTTGCCATTTTCATGTTGAGGTTGCATTTTGCAGAGTTTCTGAGGTGTTTGGCACGGGTTTCAAAACCTTTTTGCAACATTTTCGTGTGAAAAAAAAAGCCAAACAAACCATAAACGCGTTGATTTTGCTTTTGTGAATCTGCGCCCATCGTTTTTGCTTGTTTTGTTCTGCGCAAAAACCCTAAGCACACGATTTTTCTGACACAGTGACTTCTTCCAGGTGGTGGGCGATTTCTTCCAGGTTGTGGGCGGTCGATTGTAGCAACTTGCAAGTGATTGCGGGTGGTTGCAGTAGCGAAATCTTCCACACCTCTGCGCGCATTTTGTTTTTAAATTTTTTCTTTTAAATCTTTTTCTATGTTGTGTAATTTATAGACATAGTTTATAAATTCATTATATTATTGTATATAAATTTATTAGTATATTATACATTTATAATTTATAAATTTTAATTTTAATTTTTAATTTTTAATATAGGAGCACTATGTATTCATATTATAATATTATTATTAATCTATTTAATAACATAATATTATATAATATTAAGTATATATATTATTATAATAATATAATATAATTAGTATTATAAATTTATAATATTATTATATAATAATAATATTAATAATTTAATATACAAATTTGTATTTTGTAAAGGGCCAATTCGGGTAACTTAGGGTATTTGTAATCCTCTTGGTCCATTTCGCTACTTTTCCAGACCCTGCTTTCTCCTTGTCTCTCATGGCAGGCAGAAATTCTTCATAGAACCCCAAGAGCTACAAAAACACAAAAGTTACAACTTCAAGAAAACTCAGCTAAGCACTTTGCAAGTAAAACTACCAGTGGTAATAGAAAGTCTCACCTCGCCTTGACAAACAACTTAATAGGCGGATGACTATTCAGCATGCCTTTGGCTCTACCAGCAAAATTCTTGAGAATGTAAGGTTTGATCCTTGGAAAAGGATTGCAAGATGATTCCCATTCCCTTCCCTCTCAATCCTACAAAGAACAAGACCAGGTGCCCTGTTTTCAAACAAGTCTTAGACAACAACCAATTCAATCAGGGTTGGATAGTTGATTGATTGAAGCCCAATTGACTGAATGTAAGGGACTCAATCAGAGAGCCAATTAAGTGGGTGGTTAACACCTTGTTTTTACTTTTTAGGCTGCAAATATGTCTATATCTATGATTTTTATATGTTTTATGTACAGACATACCCAAACGTACCCACCCCCATAAAAAAAAATTCGTACCAGCGTACCATACTCGTACCTGTACCCAAATCGGCAACTTAGGTATTGAATAATTGGTGTTAAAAAGTACAAATAAGCCTGTGCTTATATAGAGCAAGGCAATGCATGTAAGGTGGAAACTAACTATAAGTAGACATCCATGATAGATGAATCTAACTAAAGCTTGAGATGCATGACAGGTGGAGCTAACTAGATGAACTAGCACATAGGAGTGTAACTCAGCTTAAACTACATAAATGTCAATTAGGTGCATAAGACAAGAGCACATAACTGAATTACCTAAGTGGACTTATCCTAACTAGGTGCATATAGTGCAATAAAGCCCCTTTTGTCTTTCCTCCCAACACTTTCTATACTCCATCCTCCCTGCATCCCTCAACCATAGGCAATATAACTGACAAATCTATTCCTAAATCAGTAGTAAACTCAAACTGAACTCATAACTGCTAGGTGGAAAACCAGGTCAGCCACCTTATTCCATTAATCAATTATTCCTAACTGAAAGTAACTACAGTTTTAACAATCTGCTACCCTATGCTGACAGTCACTTACTAAACAGCTGTGGATTAGAGAAGTAATTCCCTCACACCATGAATGTCAAAAACGCAACATTACAGGTGTCCTTACACACTTACAGCAAAGCATCAGATGAACTTAGTTCTGGGGTCTCCACTTCCCAACAATCCTCTACCTTAGATCAATTTGGGAGGATGATGTGATTCTGTAGTAAATTCAAGAACTCATCTACCAATAGTAGATATAGCCTAACACTTTACCTTGTGGCAGCCCAATATTCCTCGCAACAAAGGAAGATGGTTCATAACAAATGTGCCTTTATGATCACATTCTCAGCAGAGTCACAATGACAAACCGACATCCATTGCTGCACAGAGATGAACTATTGAAGAAACTTTGAAGTGTGTGATACTTCAGTAAGTTTGACATGAAATCAAATTATCATTAGGTTCCTGTCAATATCAAAGATGTTTGTAATACAATCTTCAAAACCAAGGGATTGTCCAAGTGGTTCATTGTACCTTTCAGCCTAACCAATGCACTACCAAAATTCATGCACCCAATAATGACATTCTTAGGGAACTCACCAGTGGCTTTGACATTGTCTACATGGATAACTTTGTCCCTTTTGTAATCACTTGTAGAAGCACATGGAGCATGTTGCATAAATCCTCAACACACTATGCTAGCACAAGTTGCAAGCCAACTTAGGCAAATGTGCATTCAATGTCCTGCAAATCCAATACCTGCACTATATCATCAACCACATTGGTATTCATGTCGACCAAGAAATCGAAATGATACAAGATTAACCAACTCCATGCAACTGCACAAGGCTCAGAAGTTTTCTTGGAATTGCTAACTTCTAGTACAATTCATCCTTGAATTGTTTTCACATTTTATGATGGCCAATATAATCTATTTTATCAGATCCACCTAGTTACCAACCAGATCCCGGTCCAATTTCCCTGCAGATTCCAACAAGACATGATCAAGGAGTGTTGAGTTTGTCCAGCATGAACCTGGGCGAACTGGGGGAGGATCTGGACAGATCCCAGTGAACCCACAGGGATCCCATCACATTTTTACAAAATTTTAATTTTTTCACCTTTGACTTTGACCTTGTCACCCTAAAACGAATTCTTAAGCCTAAAAGTGCCAACTAAAGCATTTCAAACGCTAAAACAAACTCATTTTAGCTCATTCTTATGGCAAAAGACAACTACTATTCCAAAAAGCTGAACTTTCATTCTTACTTGCAATTCAACAAAAAGAGCTAAAGATTGATCACTGAAGCTTCCACAGTGGATGCATTAGTATTCCCACGCATGTGCTGATGTACATTAGTTGTCAAGAAGATTGTAGAAAAAAAAAATTTAAAAGAAGTTTTTTTTCCTACATTTTTGTTTTGCAATCATAAAACAAACTCTCTTGCTTTGCTTTTCTTTTATTTCTCTACGAATGTATCAATATGCTTTTTAAAAAAAGTTAAGTTATATGTGTGTGTGTATGTACGTATGTGCGTACATATGTACATATGTATGTATGTATGTGTTGTTTTTATTTGTTTTGAATGTTTTGTTTATAAAATTTCTTTCCATAAGAAATACAATGGAACCTAGTTCTAGCTCCAAGGGCTGATCTAAATTCAAAATAAATTTGATTTCTCCTATTTGGAAGTATGTTGATGTGATATAGCAAGTTCCAAGAGGTGGAGGTTATATTTGGATTTGCAAGGGCATGATGTCAAGTAATCAAGTCCATATAGTTGGGTGTGGGCCCATTTCAGTGGAATTCTTGGACTAGGCATCAAAGGTTGCCCTAGAAAGAATGGTGCAACTATGCCATTGGAGCAAGTGATAGCATATATTAATGAGCAAGAGCAATCAAATGAACAAGCAATCCATAGAGAAAATCATCCTTTAGCAAAGAGATGATAAAAAAAAATGAAGCCCCCTATGGCCCCATCTAATTCCAATGTTGTGATAGAGAGTCGTCACTCCCAAAGAACAACCCACTACAAATAAGAGACAAAGAGACCTTTGGAAATGGCATTTCAAAATGAGATTTGAGATATTGCCCAATCAACACATAGAAAGATGTACTTATACAAATGGTTTGGCTTTCAATGTTATTAGCTCACCATATTGGCAAGAAATAACGAAAAAATAATAATGAGGCTCCAAAAGGATACAAGGGCTTGGGTTATGAGGTGTGTGGCACCTTATTGGACAAGGAGATCAATCTCATAAAAGATTCATTGAAGCCCATAAGGAATTCATGGGTTAAGGCAAGGGGGTCCATTGTTTCCAATGGGTGGGATGATCTTAAAAATCGGCCCTTGATCAATGTCATAGCATTGTCCTCTAAAGGGGCAATGTTTTTGAGAACCATGGATTATGAGGGAAAGGCAAAGGATGGCCAATTTATTGTTAACATCCTTGTCACAACCATTGACGAAGTGGGACCCCATAAAGTTGTTCAAGTCATAAGGGATAACGCAAAGAATTGTAGAGTTGTTGGATTGTTAGTTGAGAAATGCTATTCACACATCTTTTCGACACCTTCTGTGGTCCACTCTTCCAATCTTATGCTACAAAAGATTGAAAACAAAATTAATTGAATCAAAAAGTTGTATGCAAAGGTTGAGGAGATCCAAATGTTCATCACCAACCACCACATGTCACAAAGCATATTTAAATCATTTTTGAAATTGGAGATATTGAAGATAAGTGAAGTAATATAAAATTTTATGTTTTAGTTTCACTTTAATTACTTTGAAAAAAAAATTAACTTAGTTACTTAATCCTTAATTTGATTGTGTATTTAAATTCTTAAAATTTGCTTTTAATTGTTTTATTTTTTATGTTTTAAAAGTTCATTGAGACTTGTTTTGCCTCTAACAGAATCATCTTAAGACTTGTGAAGGTTTGGGAGGCCCTTTCTTGCATGGCCAATAGTCTTGGTCCATATGGAAACAAAACAACACTAAAAGGGCAACAAATATTAAGTGGATGATCCTAGATGACTCTCGGTGGGACTGTGTGGAGAATCTCCTTAGTTTTACCAAGCCCATTTTGAATACGATTTGTTATATTAACATAGACAAGGCTTGCTTGGGAGACATATATGATTGCATTGACTCAATGATTGAGAAGATGAAGGCCATCATAAATGAGAAAGGGCAAGATCCTAAATAAACTTTCTTCAAACAAGCGCAAAAAATTATTGAAAAGAGATGGAACAATGACCACCCTGTTACATCCTCTTGCCTTTGTGTTGAGTCCAAAATACTATAGTGTTGAGATTGTTTCTAAAATGCTTTCAATTTGTTAAAAGCAGAGTAGCTGGATACACCCCTGCCCCTCCCCAAGCACGTGTATCCCCCGTATCTGATACGGATACGGATACGATACAGCACGGATACACATTGGGTATCGTACCCACATGTGCCCAAAAAACTCTGATTTTCCAGCTGTGCTAGATACTTTGTGATTTGATTTTCAAAAAATTTGACATGAATCCTCCTTGATTTTTTTTTGGTGTCTCAAGTTTTATAGATTTAAGAAAGTTAATTGCTTTTAATTTTATATTTATATTATATTGTTTAAATGTTAGATATTTTTTTAAAATTAAAATTATTCTTTAAATATAAATAAAGTTTATCATATATATTTAATTGTTTATTCTATACGAAATTATCAATATTATTTAAATTTATATTTACTTATTTGCTTTTAAAGTAATGAAAATCTCCTCTAATAACTTAGAAGGTTGTGTTAAATACATGTGTGTGTGTGTGTTTTATAATGTTGTATCCAACCGTATCCATATTGGGGGTCTTAAAAAATGACTGCATCCATATCCAATACTGTATCCATGCAACTTTGGTTAAACGAAATTCAAGTTAAACAGAAAGAAACAAGAAACTGCAGACAAATTATTACTGCATACAGAGAAGAGAGAAAAGATAAGATGCAGAACAATCAAGCAAAATGAGATGCAGTGGTGAATGGGCCAAATGAGAGAGTGAAAAGAAATAAATAGGTGCTCATACCCCACAAAACCATGTACACATGTGAGAACAAACATGAGTCCATGCACACAGTTAAAACGCACAGGGTTAAAATTTATCTTTACAAAAAAGGTAAAGACAGATTTGTACTGTACATATCCTTAAATTCAAACTAGTGTCTGCACACAATAAATAATGCCCAATACATCTTTTCCCTTCAATAAGCAAAAGTAATCTTTCGCCATGTATGCACATTGACAGAACTTTTCTGAAGAACTAACTGTTTGATCCAAAATAGATGAGCAGTTGCAATTACCATCATTTGCATTATTCAAGAATGCCACACAACACAGTTATGTAGACTTAAATTTGTGTAGATAACTACATAAAATAATCTACATACAAATTCAATACCGCAAAAATCAAAGATCAAGGCAACAATCTCCTGAAGTGTTTCAACAAAATATTTTTTGGAGTAATTATTGGCATGGCATATTAACTATATAGCTAATCTGTACATAATAATATTCCTATGAAAACAGGAATCTCCTAGATGTTCAAATATGTTTTTATCATATCAAAATTGTTGCGCTTAGCACCAACGAAATTGACTATGAAAGATCATCATATAGTGGGCAGTTATGCAACATAAACATCAGTATGCACATAGTAAATAAATATTATATTTGGGTTTTCAAAACTGAAATGTACTAAGTACAAAAACAATTATTACTTCCTACAAGAATGTGTGTTGAGACATAAAACATAGACAACAGTGGAAGATAAATAGATGCCTTGAATCACATAAATACCTCATATGACAAAACCATAAGATATCTCATAATGCCATAACATGAACTATGGAGAATTATCAGCATATTGTAATGTCCCCTTTTGGGATTGCCCTAAATCTTGTCCTAGAATCACAAGCTTAATCCAGTTAGGGTTACAACTTAACAATTAAATGCTTTAAGCCGGATAAATCTTGGTTTAGGTCTTGCAATCATATTAGATGATATTGGAAATATAATTCATATGATCAGAACATAGTAAATGTTTATCTATTTAGCTATAAAAATTACATGATTATTTCAAGACTATCTAGACTACCAATATCCATAATGCATAGTGGAAGTTTTATTCACAATAGGGCCTGGATGAGAAGCAGGATTAGTCCTCCAGAAGCTATCCATCTAAGCCCAAGAGCACGAGCGTCCGACCAAGACAACCCACCTCTTGGCCCCAAGCGGCAGGAATGTCCAACCAAGACAATTCCACCCTCAAAATGGGACGCCAAGTGGATACACTTGTATCTACTTTTCCTATCCATGTTGTCTCATCCATCCTCCTTATGATTGAGACTTCTTGGATCCATCCTAACAATCAATCATAGTTTGGCTTGACAGGAGAATCTTGAACGGGATGCTTGTAAACTACTCAACCCATCTAAGCCCAAGAGCACAAGCGTCCGACCAAGACAACCCACCCCTTGGCCCCAAGCGGCAAGAACGTCCGACCAAGACAATTCCACCCTCGAAATGGCATACTTAGCATGGGAGGCCTGTAAACAACATCCTCCTAACTTACTCCTTAGAACTGATGCCTTTAGATTCTTATTCAGGAATTGCTAGGATTCTATGTTTGCTGTTAGTGTATCTTATTTAAATATTTCTTATTTGATATATTTTTATTAATATTATTTTATATTGTTTTCTTGTGAGCATTATTTTTATTAATATGATATTTACAATTGATAATATTAACTGTTCCATTTATTATGATAATTATATTGTAATTATATTTTTGTGAATATTATGATAATTGTATTATAATTGAATTGCTATTGTTTATATTTATAATTATAATAATATTATCATGATAATAATAAAATTGCTTATATATATATATATATATATATATCTTTATTTATTTTCTTGTTTATTTACATTTCAATGTGTTACAAGTTTGGGGAGATGACACATATATAGTTACCACAGAGAATTATCAGCATATAAAAACTACTGGTTCTATGGTGAAGGAACAGGCTTTGGTGATCAATAGATTTTGCAAATTAAGAACACAGAAATGATGGCATTCAGCAAGGCCAAATATCAAGGCAATCACATAATTAGAGTGGAAATTCAAACAGGGTCACACGAATATCTTGACATCAGGATTAACAGAATCCTGCCATATAAATTAACACCAGAACAGCAACACCCATTTAAAAGAGTTGCGCTTTCACTACATAATTGTTTCTCTATATAGACTTTAATCCAAGATTGAATATCAAGAGGCATCTTTTGTGAATAACTCCCAGATAGATGGACCATGCATCGGTAAATGTGTTTTGTAAAAGGTTAAATCTTCTATATGTTGGACTTTTTCTATAAATAGCATCGAACTATGAAACAACTGCATTTTGAGACTAATCTTCAACTACTGGTACGATAGTGATTAGAAAAGGAGAGATTCTAGAACTTGTAGATGTATTAATCAAATAATTTAACTAAAACAATACCAACCTGACACTACTCCGTATGCTTCGAGGTGGAGAGCAGTCAGCCCTGTGAAAGTACCACTGTGCAAGGGTGCCACTGATAATGTATACTTGAGCTTCAATCATTGTTGTAGCAGACCATATCATTGTAACAATGGCTAATGCATAATAAGCTGGAACCCATCGATCCTGCTTCCACAAGCAACAATCAACACCAGTGCTTCCCCCACATGCATAACCAGACTCTACAACCTTGGGATTAGGTATGATCTTGCCATTCAGGCGAGCAAAGCTCAGAAATACTATAATTGGCACAAAATATACACAAAGAACAGCTGTTAAACTGGGCAAAACAAGCAGCAATCTAATATTCCTCGCAAGGCCTTCTGAAGCAGTTTGCAAAATTCTAATGGTAAGCTCTATCCTATGCCTGTTGGCAAAGATGATCCAGGCAATTATCCCAATGAGCACAAAAATCAAAATAAGGATGAAAATCCTGAGTGCAAGATTAACTGCTTCCTTGCAATCTTTGCTCACCGTGCAGGCCACAAACCAGAACACGTTGATAAAAATAGGCAAAATAACAAAGAAAGGCAAACAGACATACACTATCTGTCTTGTATATCTCCTCAAAACCCACAAGAGGCCAAATATGAATGGAGCACTTAAAATCAAGGTTATTACAAGCGTCCAAACAATGTCCCTCAGTAAATACCTAGTGCCCCCTACAACAGCATGATTTTGGATAAAAACTAACTGCTCGTAAGCCACATTCCATACCTTCTGAAACCCTAATTCTTGAAGAAACCCTATCTCACCATGAGAGCCTAATTTCCTACGACTTAATTCCCCAGAATGCTCTAATTTGTAATGAAACCCTAAATTGCCATGAAACTCTATTTTTTTATCCCCGGTGATACTAACACTGCCAAATTGATCAGTGCTGAGAGAAGACGTTTTTGTACAGCTGGAGGAGTTTGTATCGTACACATAGGATCCCAAGTTTCCATAATTTGCATTTCTGTGGGCAATTACAAATATTCCGAATGCAAAGGTCGAAAGCACGAGAATCAGAAATACAATAAGGAAAGCAATGTCCTGAAAAAACCTGCTTTCGTAGTTATATCCGATAGGACCATAGTTCTGAGAAGCAATTTCTTCTTCTTCCTCTGGTTGGCTGGATTTTTCGAGAAGTGGCTCTGAAGATTCAACATCTCCTCCATTGCTTCCCCTTTTCGTAATTGACATTTTTTTTGCAACATAGAAATGCCTGTAAGTGCATTTAATTTTTATTTTGTTTTTTGATTTGCTTGAGTTTTGAGCAAGAGAAGGGAACTGAACTCACACCTGACGGTTGCGTATGGAGAAGTTTTGGAACAGTCAAAGGTATATGCTTTGTTTGTTTCTTTAGTTTGCTTGACACGAGTACGATGATAATCTTATTCTAGAGACAAATCGGGCTGGCTTGCCACGCTTGTTTTGTTTAATTCAATGTGCACGTTGATTAAAAAGTAAATATTATAGAGTATTTTTTGTCAAATTTTATCTCATTTACAATTTATTAGAATTAAATATATTATGTCTTAAATTTTGAGTGAATTTAGAGGGTGTATTGGAATTGAAATACACTCCTTGATAGAATTTGAAAGTTTTTATCATGAAAGAGCAAGTGGTTCACTCACAAAAGTTCCCACTAACCACAAGTAGGTTCTAAGTTTGAACATTAACCTATCCAATATTCACATTTAAGTATCTATAATTCCTTGTAGAAATAAATAAAATAATTGTAAAGGAGCAAAAAATGATTAAAATTAGAGTCTATATAAAAATGTCTAAAATGTTTCAAATAATTCTTATATGTGAGGATATAATACACTCTATTTTTTTGAGAATGAATCTACACATTGACGTTGTGAATTTCAATTCATGCAATATTTAGGTAAGAATAGACTTCATTAATCCATCTCTTTTGTTAAGGATGAAGTGTAAAATTGTTGTTGACTATTTGATTGTTGAAGAGTGTGATGTTTAAGGAGAGTGTAAAGAGATGACAGACGAGATCTCTCTGCATAGTCTAATATGTGTGTGTTGTAATTGGCATAACATGAAATGGCTAAATAAATAAAAAATAACTTTAAAAATAACATTTTAATCCTAAGGTCATAAATTGACAAAAAAAATTAAAATAATTTCATTCAATATTTTTAAAGAATATTAAATTTGAGAATAAAGTTAGTACAACATTAAAGAATATTAAAGTTGAGAATGAAATTAATATAATATTAATCAAATTATTAGCAAATATTTCCACAACTAAGTTATTGTTAGTGTTGTTAATATGAACATGCACCCTCTATTGAATGATGAATTCAATTACTCAATGAAACATGAGATTGATCTCAAAGTGTGGGACCTTGCAAATAAGATCAAACCTCAAAATAAAGGGGTTGTTCCCTCTTTAATCTAGATGTAACAATGTTCATCCAACTCAACACTAAATAATCCTGCAGCTAATCATATCATATTGATCTCTCAAGGAAAAGGGAAAGAAGGGATGCATAAAATGGAAAGGGTGTTGATGCACCTAGAGTAATGGTGTCTTCTTGCTCACTACAGCATAGAGAAAATAAATTGCCAAAGAAACTCACACAACTATGTTATGCTAGTTCCTAGAGAATTGCATAGAGGTTAGGGTTTAACATACACCAAGAGGGACAAATTTCTCCACTATAGCTTCTACAAACATATTTAAGACAATATGCAACCTTATAAAACATAGAAACATCCATGCAAATATGAAGGCAAGAGGATTTGCACAACACATATGAGGTGAGAGAAGGTAAAATAACAATCTTTATTAATACAGATGCATGGAGACTGTTTTATGAAAGAAGAGTTACATAATTGCAGGGCTCTTGAGAAGAAAAGAAAGAAGGCCCATAATAGTTGAGGCTTAACATCCTATATACTTTGTTGCAAAAGAAAAACGATGATCAAGAATGTTAGAAACTACAGACACGTGTCATTAACATTAAAGAATCCTATAGGGGGTCCATAAAATTTGCTACAAAAGGGATCCAAGGAATGGGCACTAGTAAAAGGATGGTTTGCAGTAATAAAATAAGCACGGGTAATCATTGTTCTTCCTCAAATCGTGCCTAAAATATTAAAACCCCCTTGTTGTCTTGTATGGATTGGATGATGGTAGTTTTAGACTTAATTGCATTACAAAGAGGGTAGGTGAAAAAATGTTGCTATGGCATCATCCTCTGCACATTCACTATAGTCAACCTTGACCTTTCCTTGCATTCACATCACCTTAGTCGCTTGTGTTTCCTTCCTTTGTCTTTTGTTTCTTCTTCTTTGTTGGAGGTTCCTTGGGTATCAAGAACCATTAGTTATGGGTCCCCCTAAACCCTCTAATTTATTCTTTGCCTCTATGATTGCACATCCTTTGTTCTAGACCTTTGTTGGGGGTTTTGTTGGAATTGATAACCAATGGTTCTTGGTTCCTTTAGAACTTCTAAATGTATTCCTTCACACTTTGGGACTTAGTTGGTTTAGAATTTTACAATTGAGTAATTGACCAAGGTAATGAAATGAAACCAACAACCTAGAGACACACTAACATGATGACCCACACTAAATATTTTAGATCAATTATCATCAATAGGAAAATAAATATGGGCACAAAGTGACAACATTCTTAGTGTCCTTTGTAGAATGTTTGCCTACTAAACATGGGATGCAAAAGCCTTATCAATCCATTGAGCATAGTCATAAAGATAACTAAAATAGGCTTGCCTCAACAAAACAAAATAAGGAAAATGAAAAGTGCACTTGGAAGAAAACAAAATCTAAGCCATAGATCCTCTTAAGGAGAACACAAGATGTGCAATAGCACTTAGAAAGCATGGAAAACTAAGCTGATATGTACAAATTTTATAGCCATGGAGGTCAATTGCCATATCTTGCCTTTGAAAAAGACAAATATTTTGAAGGAGTCAAGATCTCCTTTCGACCATAGTTGCACTCATTACCCAATTGCAACCATTGGCATTCTCTACCTACATGCATCAAGCCACACATAGTGCCTATGTGGTGAAGATTCACCTCACCGTAAACTTTGTCATTATAGGGCAACTACAAAACATAAGTGCTTGACTCATCCAATGATGCATTAAGCATACATATAATGAGGATAAAAAATTTGGGAAGTAGGTCAATAACAAAATAAACACCACTTGCAGAGGAAAAGACAAATTCCCCACCCATAGGCACACTAATGTCGTAACAATTGACCTCTTCGTGACATGAGTTTAAGGAAAAAGAGAATGTCTTCAGCTTATGTGGTGATGAAAAGCATGCCACATATACTTGTTTATTTGCATGGGGAAGCTCTTCTTTATGCATATCAAATGAAAAAATCTTAAGCTTAGGCATACTACCAAGTTGAACAAGGGAACCATCCTCTTAACACATGTGTTGTTGCTCAAGATCACTAAAATTGGTTTGTTGTTCCCAAGTGAAACATTCGAGCTCAAGTACATTATCCCCAATGTAGACCTCATATTTAGTTTTGTTAAATTTAGAGATGGTGGAGAACCAAAATACCTCGTAATTACATGCACTAATGTACACTTCATCAACACAAACATTGGTTTTATGATTCACTTCAAATGAATAACTAAAATCTTCATGTTATCTCTTTACTTTAATTCCTTCCTCTTGTTGATGGTTGGCTTTAATAATTTCAAAATTGTAGCACAATCCACCTTCGACATCTATTAATGCAACAACATTATCTTCTTTGATCTCTTCCCCAAGTTTAGCAACACCCATGTTATTCTCATGCATAGACATCATTAGCAACCTCAAACTCTAAAAATGGGACAAAAAAGGAAAGACATCAAATAAGAAAAAATATTCTTCTTCACCATTCTCATCACTAGTTGGCATATGTTTTGAGAAATCAACTCCATGAGTTTATTTGTCTAATTCCTTTGTGCCACATATGTATCCTTCTTCATACAAGGTGTCACAAAATTTACTTGACCATGAATCCTCATTAGCCCCCTCACCAAATTGGAAAGTATGTTGCCCCATATTGTTGAAGTTGCCTTCATTCCAACTAATCAAGTTGGATTCATGTTGCCCTAAGTTTTTGTTGATGTGGGTGTGAATGTGATATTTTCATCATTATCAAAAAAACAAGGGAGTTCATTGAACAAGGGCACTAATTCATTATTTATATCATTTCCTACTTGCTTTTCCAACTTATTTTGTTCACCCTCCTACTACCACGATTGATTTTTCTTATCTTTTTCTAGAACCATGTTTGATTTTTCATTCTCCATGAAATTTGAGGGTTCACAAAAAATGAGAAACATCTCTCTCATCAAACCAATTAGCTCACCAAACAATAGGTTCACCCTTTAAGAGTGAGACTGTGTCAAAACAAGAAAATTGATTAGATGCAGGATTTTACAAGGGAAGTCAAGGAGTTTATTGAATCTCTTGAGGAAGAATAGGCCTTTGAGAGGGTTGAGAACCTCTAAAACTTGGGATGTTGGAATGAGGAACTTGGGAGGTTACCTTAGTTTCTTGCATGATTGTTTCTCATTGGATACAAGCTACTTGATTTATTCTTCCTTAGTGGTAATATGCCTTGCAAGATCCTCATCAAGATGCCTTTTTTATGTTTCTAGTTGTTTCTGATGAAGATGAGCTTAATAAGAAAGCTAAGACTATCATATAATATATTCTTGTTCCCCATCAATAGCCCTTAATTGCTCTTGGAAGTTTAAACTTATGTCTCATATGCTAATGTTTTCTATTTGTACATGTTATGAGATTGGCTTGGAAGATAAGCATGTTGATTGGGAGAAAAATAGGTTTATTGGGGTAAATGATAAGCATAGTTAGGTTGTTAATATGGTTGAGCAAGGGTGGGTGGGAGAAAATCATTAGGAAAGTGTTGATAACCTACTGCAGCAAGGCTATTTGGGATCAAACTAGGAGCACTCCCACTTTGATATGGATCATGGAGAGGCAAAAAAATTCGTGTTCATGGAATGAAGGGGAAAATAATGTACCCCTATGATATGTTGACATTCTTAAATAATTAAAAGGAGCTAAAAATGTATTCAAAATTGCTTTAAAAAATAGAGCAATCGAATATGCTCAATTGAGATATGAGTACATACTAGAGTCACCATTTGATAGCCTTAAGCATGTGGACTACCTAAGCCAAAAGATTTGACCAGCAAAGTTAGCATGGTGTTGAAATCTATACTACCCTCAAAGGTAGTATGCACTAAAGAACACACCAAAATCCTTCAATGGATGTATAAATCTCATGAAACTTGGTCCCACTAAATGTGTTAAAAATTGTTGTCAATCTAAGCATGCACCCTTTGTTGAATCATAAATTCAACTACTTAGTGAAAATATGGGATTGATCTCAAGGTGGGACCTTATAGATGAGATCAAACCTCTACATAAAGGGCTAGTTCCCTCTCTAACCTAGATGCAAAGTGTTGATCCAAACCATCACTGAATAATTCTATAGCTAATCATATCTTATTGATCTCTCAAGGAAAAGGGGAATAAGGAATACAGAAAAGGGAAAGGGTGTTGATGCACTCAAATTAGTGATGTTTCTTCCTACTTGCTACAACACAAATAATTAATAAAAACTACCAAATAAACTCACACATATCTCTATTATGATAGTTCCTTGAGAATTGCATAAAAATTAGGGTTTAACATACACCAATAGGGACAAATTTATTTACACTTAGCTTCTATAAACATATTTAACACAATATACAAACCTTGAAAACATAGAAACATTCAAGAAAATACAAAGGCAAGAGGATTTGCACAAGAAATTTAAGGTGAGAGAAGGTAAAATAGTAATCCTTATTAAAACATAGACATGTAGCATGTTTTACAAAAGAAGAGTTGCATAGCTACAAAGCTCTTGAGAATAAAACTAAGGAATAAGACCCCTAACAATGAGCATGGTGTTATTTTTTTATTCTTTTGGAGAGGCGTTGAAATGTTAGAACATGTGATAGGAGAAGAAACCCTAGTTACCATCATAAATAAATGACATGCAAACATGTGTACTATGAGATTAGATTAACTATGGAAAGAACAATATTCTTTTATTGTTTATCAATCAATCAAATATGCTTGGGAAAATAGTTGCACAACTATAGCTTGGTGAAATGGTATGTTAGGAAAGGGATGTCTATAAAAATGGAAGAAGCATGGGCATCATTGTTTGTCTTAAAATATGTGGGAAATACATTAAATATCACCTTTAGAGATTGATAAATTGGATGCTAGTAGTTGTAGACTTAATCATGTTGCAAAGAGGGTAGATGGAAAAATGGCGTTTGAGCATCATCCTTTGCACATTCCCTACAATCAACCTTGACCTTCACTGTGTTTATTGTTGTCAAACAAATTGCACCTGAATGCTTGAATGGCTAAATTCAACAATCTGTTGAAACATGGGAACTATCTTCAGGCTGTGGATATGGAACTATCTTCAGGCTGTGGGTATTCCTATGGCAAAGATAGACCTCCAAATTCTAGGTTGGTTCCTATATGATGATCAATTAGGTACTTGAATGATTTGTTTTGAGAAAAGGGTAAGAAGGATTGAACTGAATGCATGAACTAAAATTAAAACTTTGGTGATGCACCTAAATGATGGTAAACTTGCAAAATGATTCACAACTTATACCTTTAAGAAAATTTGTTAACACGGTCTAATTTGAGCACTTTGAACACATTAATAATTCATTAAAAGGTTGTATTTATTCTTTCCCTATTAAGGAAAACTGATTTTTCACAAATTAGAGGAAAAATAAAAATAACTTTTGAGCACAATTAACGACCTATGACGAACTGCAATTGTATATATGCATGCATAAACAAGACAAAAATTTGAAGGTTTCGAAAATGAAACTCATCAAAATTGCATCAAATTATTTTAACCATACAAAACACCTAAAATTGGAAAGGTGAACTCTATTTCAATTAATATCATGAAGGAAAACCTCTACAAAAATGATAACTTATGTAACCTGTAAAGCTGTAAAACTGTATTAAATCTAAAATGTTGAGTTACAAGATAGTCCTCTCTGTAGAACGCAAAGGCAGAAAAACAAGAACTAGTCAAAACTGACTAAGTCATATCACTTTATACAAAAAGCCTCTCCAAGGCATGAAGGTGAAACTAAAAGTCAATTTTAGTGTGAAAATGATAACTCCAAGGAAAATCCCAAGCATAAATAAATATCTCCAAAATAAAAGCTCAAACTCATGCAAAAATGAGTGAACTCAAGCTCAAAGTCAAGGTCAACTCATGACTGACCCATAGAGAACTCAAACTGAACTAAAAATACCTCAAAAAGTGGGTCCAAGCATGCGAAAATCATCTCGTTTTTGCCGATCCGCCCATGATAACTGGTACTCCATCTTTGTATCGTGTATGATTAATCTTCAGTTGATAATCCCTGATTCTTCTAGTTCCATTTACATTATTTTCATGATTTTACCTAAAGAGGATTAAGTGATTTAATATTAAAAAATAACCATTGTATGATTATTTTAATATCTAAATGTGGAAAATCCCTCCTTATTTTCATTTTAAATATTAATGTAATCATACATTAATATTTAATTACATTAATAGCTCCAAGTAAAATCATGCAAATATGCATGAGTCAAAGTGATCATTTTTTGTAGAAAGGAATAATGACTTAGATAATTTGCATGGGCTTATGCAATAATTAGGCTTTGCTTGACTTTGGAAGTCATAGACCACAATAGATAAATAAAACATAATGATTAAATTAAATTCATTAGTAAAAATCACCTAATGTCGAATTAGGGAAAACAAAAGCTTTTGAAACCTAAACATTCATCATTTAGTATTTGACTTTTTTTGTGAGGAGATATGTTGCACCACCATGGTTGATGGTTTCAAGCTTGTCTTTTACCATTCGAGCTACATCTGGGTGATTTCTTTGAAGATTCCTTGCTGGGAATGAATGGTAAGTGATTATCAGTGACAAATCTGAGATTAAACCTCATTTTGAAAGCTTTTTTTTTAGACTTTTAAGTCGTGGTTGTAGCATATTTCTAATGCATTTCTCTTATATGTATTTTTACGTGAATGGCTGAATTGAATGAGGCTCTTGAGGCTACTACTTGAAGAGTTTCCTGAAGCCTTTTATCATGGAATACCTGAATGTAATCTACAACAGAGAATGCTTGGTAAGCTCCCATCATTCGAGCTTTTGCATGATCTTATTTTTCTACTGATAAAAGCTTAAAATGGACTAAAAAAAATATTTCCCATTCTATGAGAAAATTATAAAAAAATTGTACATTTCCCTTTCTTAAAGGCTACGACTATGGCACATTAGAGCTTCACTTTACCACTGCCCTGTGGTCATGGGCTTATCTCCATTGATGTGCTTGAAATTTTTAGAAACCCCTAAGTCGTGGCTTGAGTATCTGAAAGCTTCTTGAGCATTTTTTTTCCTTTTTTGCAAACTATGGTGAAGAAAACTCCATTTGGAAATAAGATTATTTTTTATGCTCTAGTAAACCCCTCTGCTTCTGACAACTTTGCATCCTTGCTATCAATTTCCTCTAGTTCTTCTAATTCTTATGAGTCATCATCATCATGGTCATGGCTTGTTGTCTTGATGTTGCTCTATTTAGAAATAGTAATACAAGTAGTGTGATGAAGATCATGGTTTTATTTGTATGAATCCTCCTCCTTTTGTAAAAGATTTCCATCTTAGAATTTTAGCTCAATGGAATGTTCGCTTTAAGAGTGATAAATGCAACTGTCATGAAAGCATTTCACATTGCAATATTACTATCTTATGGTGTTGGTTTCATACAGATTGATGTTGCTCCTTCATGAAATGATTGTCCATCATCTTGTTATTGCTCACCTATTACATTGTTGTGCTACTTTGTTTGATTGATCTATTATTTGTATCATTGCATTTATAATTAATGAGCTCTCATGACTTATGCCTTTAGACTGTTCCATTGTCTTGAATTTGCACCTTCATTGGTAGCTTTCTAACATGCATACATATGCCTTTTGTATGTTGTTTCATTCTGATTGGTGACAGTATAAGTCTTTCCTTGCATAATGTATTTCATTCACTATAAAGTACTTGCTTGATACTTCAACAACTGTGCTACCTAGCAGCGTATTGAATGTTGAAGCTCCTTGCATTGTTAATGTTACTCTATTGATTGTATTCCATTATGCTCTAAGCATTGTCATATTATTTTCATTGTACATTACAATAACCCTGGGCTGCCTTTTCTTAAAGATTATTGTCATTTAGATTGAGCATTGTAATGGAAGCTCTATGATTTCATTTTTTGCAAGTGTTCTGACTATGGTTATTGACCTTTAGGCTACCTTTTCACAATGTTTGCATCATTGAACTATTGCTTGATGATCTCAAGACCCTGATGGAGTGATATCCTTTTACAACCCTCTTGATGGGACTGTATCTTGGTGTTGCTACATAAATAATCAAATACCATTGCAAAGTCATTGATTTCCAACTTGAAGTAACCATTTAATTTACTGCTCTATGAAACATATTGAGGATAACGTGATTATCTTCCATAACTGAAATACATTTCTCCTCCAGATAATGGTTTTCTAAGTGATTATCTTTTCCTTGATCTTTTGATGATGTATCTTGATCCCTGTGAAGGCTTTGTTGTCATGTGAAAAGGCCTTTGAACATGCCTGGCACCTTGCAATCTGTGACTTTCCTAGTGTGATTTGAAGGTTGCCACTATAGACTTCTCTTTATGACAATAGTCATACTTCATGGCTAATCTTGATATGATGCTCTTATGTATGAATGTTGAATGAGAGGATGTTTTCCTGATATGTAGGGCTCAACCCTTGTGGGAGCCCGTTTTTCTCCACATATCTGATGAAAATGATCATGAAAACAATGAACCTATTCCTGCACATGAAGCAAATGAATTAGCAAAACATAACGAAGCTGAAAGCTTCCAATGATCCTTGCTTTTTGATAACCTAATCATTTGATATATGCTTGGATAGATGTAGATTATATTCCTATTGGAAATGTAGGCATAGGATTGATCTTGATTCATCATTGCTTAGAGTCAATCTCTAACATCATTTCCATTCATCCTGCAGGACAACTTAAGGAGACTGGAGTCAGGGAACCTGGAAAGGTTCAACAACATCAGTCAAAGATAGCAAGTATGAATGGCTTCATTATTATAGGAAATGATGGACCACCCTCCTTTCTGTGTTTATATTGTCTACAGTTGTATAGTTTACAATGTCTTCTTGCACCTATCATTTGATTACGTAAATCAAATTAAGCTACTCCCACGGCTTGTGTGGGACCTTGATTTTTACAATATGAATAAAACAACATTTGTTATGCAAATGTCTAATTTTCTGTTACAAATACTTTTATAATAAAACTGAAAATCAAATGTAATCTATTTTTTTTTATGATGACACATACTTAGCAGCAAAATTTGAAATTCTATGTACCTCCCAATGATGAATGCAATTTAGCTCTACCTATTTTGAGTTGTAGCTAAAAATAGGTAACATTTACATTACTAATGACCTTTCCCATGGGCAAGCTCCTTTTGCTTCGTCAAGGGAAAGATAGTCACTAGGAACCAAAACCTTAGTTTTGTATTCCCAAGAACCCGCAATCATTTATTTCTCTATATTTATTTCCTTTGTCATTTGTTGCATCTTCTTTTGTATACTTTTATCAAGGATTTTGTGGGAACTAGGAACCAATGGTTCTTGGTTCCTATGAAACCCAAGATTGTGTTCCATCATGCCTGGGGACTTAGTTGATTTAGAATTTGGGATTTTTGTGACCAAATAAAGTGGAAGGAAACAAAAACTCAAAGAGAAGCACTATTGACATGATGACCTATTAAGATATCTCAGGTCAATTATAATTGGTGGGGGGTACAATGTGTCAAAATTTTAGCAACTTATGTGGGATGATTGCTTTCTAATTATGGGATCCAAAAGCCATATCAATCCATTGGGCATAGAGTCAAGGGTTAAAAATAATTGAAATAGGCCTACCTCAAGATACCACACAATTGGACATGTACAAAATGCACTTGGACGGTAGCAACAAAAGGATCTAGATCATACATTCTCCTAATGAGAATGAAAAGTGTACAAAGGACTTATTGGGAAACAATAGAAACCTAACCTAGCCTAAAATAACCTAACTTAAAAAATATGTTAAACAAAACCATTGGCTAGTTGGTTAAAATAATGACCTTTTTCTTATCAATTTGGGATGATTTTCATGTTCGTGAATAATCAACCAAAAAAGGATAAAGGATAGCAATAAAAAATCTATTGAAATTCCTCCCAAAGATTGGGATCAAAATAACTTACCCACGCAAAATATTTATGAGTACAACCCTTCTAAAGTGGACGAGTAAGAAAATCATGTTCTCCTTGATTATCATCCTCATGTTTAGGAGCAAGCATGACCCAAGGTGACTTTTTGATCTTTAAATGAGCTAGATGCTTGATAGGATGTCTACTTGAAAGTGCCAAATCCAAACATCCAGTGATGATTTCATGCTTGGGATCTTCTTCTTTGATGTCTTGCTAGTTGATGGGGGCTCACTTGAAAGTAGGGAAATATCCTCTTCATGCAGATGCTACTTATGATATTTTGAATTAGAAGATGATGTCTTGATGTCAAGGTATAAGAAAAATCCTCTAGCTCATCCCAAAATTGATCTCCTCTATATTATCTTCTATGATAGGGCTCATCTTGATTTTGTAGCAGCTTTCTTGAAGGCTTGAAGGAACATCAAGCCTCTCCCCTTGGAGCACAAGTGTCTTCATGATGTCATGTTCAACTTTATCAACAACTTCATGCATATAATTTTTTTCATCCTTGACAGCAAGACTATCCTCATGTTCTTATTGAGATGCTTGAACAGTGGGGTCTTATCCAAGCTAGGGAAGAGCCTAAAATTCTTTTTTCCTCCTCTTCATCCTCATATTTATCTTCATGGAACAACAAACTAACAAGTTCCTTAACATTTTCTTATTTCCCCAAGCATTTTGCTAATGGAAAGGTTTGCAAACTCTCCTAATTATTATCAAAAAACAAGGGAGCTAATCAAACAAAAGCATCAACTCCTTGTTATCATCATTGTTCATTTGCTCAATGTGTTTTTATTCATAATTTTCTAACTTATTTTTCTCCTACAATAGGTCTAATTTATTAGTATACAAGACACATGGGGTCTCACCAAGAACAGATTGTTCTTCTTTTGCCTTAATTGACTCCCTCCCTATCAAACTAGCTAGTTCTCTAAATGATTGGTCCACCTTTGTAAAGTGAGATGTGTTTAGACAAGAGAATTGATTTGGTAGGGGAGTTTGATAGATTAGTTGAGTTTATTGAGAAATAATGGGTGTTTTATGGGGCTATTTTGTGGAACAATAGACTGAGAACCTCTAAAACGAGATTTTATAGTGAAGCTTGGGAGTGATTGGTTTAGTTTCTTGCACAAGTTGTTTTTCTCTAGCTGCCAATTGTTTGATTTGTTCTTCCCTACCAACAATTTTCCTTGCAAGACCCTCCTCAAGTTTCCATCTATGTGTTTCCATTTGTTGTCAATACCTCTTATGTGCTTCCATATCTTGCTGATGAATATGATTTTGATAAGCAAGCTCATCTTGTTGTAGTTTATTTTCTCAAGCTCTTTATCAATAACTACTAACTATTCTTGGAATTTTATTATTATGTCTTTGATTCTTATGTTTTCCAATTTGATGTTCTGAGATTGAGTAGGAGGGTAAACTTGTTGATTGGGAATAAAGTAGGCCTCTTAAGTCTAATTGTAAGCATGTGCAAGTCATTGATAGGCATGTGTAGGGTGGGTGGGAGGTAATTAAGCATTAGTAAAATATTGATAACCTCTTGTAGTAGGTGTGATACCTCACCTTTTCGTGATCATGTTCCCTCCACGTGTCCTCGAGGATATCATGTTTTTTTGTTTGTGTCATATGTTTTCTATGATTGGACATTATACAGGAGTTAGCATGTTCTATGTTCCAAATTTACTCTATGTCCCTTAATGTTATCATGATTCATACTAGATATTTTCATGTGTTTATTGTTTTGACATTATTTACAGGATCCTTATGGATGACAATTGCTTCCTATGCATAAATTTTATTCTTATAATCTTGTGGTTGTTTTGATTATCACAAATATTGCTAGCTAATGGATTTGTATTATTCATTAGATGAAGTTATTATTTGATTACATCGAGTAGTTCTAAGAGTAGATATTGAGGAGATGTGAATTAGATATGTTGATGTTTGCTTGTGATGGTTCTTAGATTTAAGTAATTTCTATATGATTTCCTAGTTGATTATTGTTTTTAAAATGTTATTTTAATTTAATATGGTTGCTTCCGCTATTATTTTTTATGTGATGTGCTTACACCTTTTGTTGAGTAAATAGGTGAATTTTTCCAATGGTGGTTGGGGTCACATAGCTACTTCCATTGTTTTATTCCTATGAAATATCAACCTTATCTCATATGAAGAAATAAAGTCATGAGATATGATGTGAAATATTTTTTAATGTGTTGTGAAAATCATATGTGTATGTGAAAATTTATTTTATTTACTTTTATTGGGTTGTCACTTGGCATGTTTATTCTTTTATGATTTATGAAGTTCTTTATGTGATTTAAATTATGTTTTAATAGTCCTAAATTGTCCCTAGGTGATAGATATATGGGTTA
>VDFB02058242.1:517190804-517619764 GCA_007258455.2 Sequoia sempervirens | reverse complement strand
CATAGATGAGCATTGCTTGTATTTGAATGTTTTTAAATTAGCATATTAGATGTTTGTAGAGGGTTTTATAGCTTTTCATCAATCCATTGTTGACTGAAATCTATTTGTAATCAGACTCCTTTAACAGTGGAATTCAATGGTTTCATGTGCAACCCAATTATTGAGTTTAATTTTGCAATCTCCTTATCCCGTTTGAGTTATTGTTGTGTGAATTTCAGAGAGGGATTTGAGTGTATGAATTTCTCCCTATATTAGAAACTTGTATTAAACAATTGCAAACATGAATTAAATTTCCTTGAAATTGGTGTGTCTTAGGTTTGGGGCCTAGGACCCATTCGCCCAAGGGCGAATGTGTCCCCCTTAAGTTTAGGACCCCAATTTGTAATATGTTTTTGATGGAATTTTTATGATTAAAATTCAATTTGAAATTTTTGGCCTTTGATGTTTACTTTTTGAGAGATTAGAAAATTCTCTATAAATACAAGGTCTTTTTATCAATTCAATACCTAGAATCAACTTAGAATTTTTGAGATACTTCACAACATCAAAGATTATTGTCAAAGGTGTTCAAGAGCAGATTTATTAGTCTTCTAAAACAACATTCAAGATCTTAAGAATCATGTCAAAGTTATCTTCATTCATGCATGTTTTTGGAGCTAATATTGTGATCTAGGTTTCAAGCATCAAGATCAACATCTAATCAAGCCATTTCATGCAAGATCAAGACCTTGGAGAGATCATGTGTTAGATTTCATTCCTCTAAGGTTTTGCATTCAAGGGTTTGGTGAGTTGCAACATAGCATTGTTCATTTATCATTCCTTCCATGTTTCATTTCATTTCAAATTTTAATTACCAAAATGGGGTTTGACCAAGGCAAACCTCCATTCACCAAAAATAAGCAAAATTTCCCTCTCTTTGTGTTTACAGATATTAGGTTGAAGAAGGATTGAAGATTGATCAAAAGTACAATTTTGCAAAGTTGTCAAAGTTGTCAACATTGTCGTCAAGTCACATAAACTTACTTGTAGAATTTAATTTTGACTTTCTGACTGTGAAATCCAAACAAAACAGGAGTGTAGACTTGTGAGTAGAGGACTATAAAATCAAATTTTGCATCCCTATAGCAAGACCCATTCGCCCTAGGGCGAATCTGTCCCATGAGGACACTCAACAAGAGATTTTTTTGATGGGTGCATAAATTCATTGTTAGTGTAATTAATTAATTAATTATTACACTACCATAAGTTAACTTAGGTCATGCATCATTTAGTCCTAGGTTAGATTTTAATAAATGGGATAATATTCTCTTCCTTGTTTGTAGGGATAAGATTCCTTCTAGAAGATGAGTTGTCCTTTTAGAACTTATCTCAACATTTAATAATTTCCTAGATAGGGTTCACATGTTGTCACATGTTGTTAGATCATGACACATGGTAACATCTCATGCATCTTAGGTTTTCTCTTTTGCCTAAATATTCAAGGAATCTTGTACATTTGTAATCATCAATCTCATAGTGTAGATCAATAGAATCTCCATTGTGCATGCCTAGTTGCAACACTTTCTATGTGGTTGATTATCTTTCCTAGCAAGGGTCCTCCACTGAAGATTCCAGAGCTTCAGGGACTGTGCATCCATAATCTCAACATGGTATCAGAGCTTGTCCAATGAAACGTCAACCCTCAATCCAGAAAGTTGGTGTACGAGATTCTTGCAGGCTTGTAGGTTTCCAGTGAAGGCTACTTGACTCCACCCAGGGACCAAGCTGATTTATGAAGTAGATAGAGTCAGATCTGAGCTCACCATTGTCTTCAGAAGGCCTCAAAACCCTAGGATCGCTTGTTCAATCATTAAAATCAGATTCATCAACCCGAGAGCCATCAGAGGTATTTGGGTTTGCAAAATCAATTGGTACGATCCGTACAAATTTGTAGTAAAAAAATATTCCCTATCAGTTGTCCTCTGAGGCAAAAAAAATTTAGTTGGACATTTTTTGTTTCAAAAAAATTGGGCTTATATTTCTATTAGTTTGGAAAAAAATCATTTTATTTGGGCATTTCTATAGTTGCAAAAAAAAATTTGGCGACCTCAAATAAATTATCAGTTGGCATCATCATTTTTATTTCTGTAGACTATATTTCTCCGTCGACATAATATTCATAATGGTTTGATTTTTTATTTTATCGGGCTTATTTTATATTCTGCAGATAAAAATATTTTATTGATTTTCAATATTTTGAATTGCTTTTTAGCAATATTCAAAACTTTTTGGGGGTCGGTTTGTTTTTTTTAATTTGAAAGTCTGCAACAAAAGTCTAACATTCTGATAGAGGGAAGGTACCGAGCCCGGTCACATCATCTTCCATTGCATCCTCTGTACGACCACCGATGCAGTTTATCATTGACATTCCTTTCGGCACCCATCGATCACTTGCCTCACCAAAGTATTCACTAGCGACATCTTCTTGGCTGATCCCGTTGGAGTCTGATCCTACCGACCAGGCTCCCATCACCGACAACCCTACCCAGTGGTGGTGTCTTCATCTGGCGGCGCTTCTCTGCCCTTCGCCACAGCTCAACTCCATTGCAACCTATCCGACGATGCTCTTTTTTTGCCTCTTTTTCACCCATGGTCATATGAATGACTAGGTGCTAGTGCCCGGGGTGCTCAAATTTTGCACCTAATTAGCCTTCTAAGTGCCAAATCAAGGCATTTTTTTTGTTTTATCATAACTTTCACCCATGGTGTCAAAAATCGACAAACAAGATACCGTCAGAAAGAACATTTCATCTAATTTCTAGTGGTGCAATCTATTATGCACAATTTTTCTTGCAAAAAAATTTATAGTCAATAAAAGTCAAAACCCTAATCTGGACTTAGAGGCTCATATCTTCACACAATTCATCGAATTTCAGTGATTCCAGTGGCATCAGGAAGGTGATTCAGAGCTTTTTTCATTTGTCTAGATCCCTTGATCAGTTTCAGCTCCAAGTACTCTTGCATTGATTTTTTTAGTTTGGTGCATTTGTTCAATAACCTGGACATCCTGAAGCTTGGGAAAATATTTTTTGATCTGCGTAACATCACTTCAGTTGTACATCATATTTGGAAGCTTCTATTTTTTGTTGAAGGTCATTTGTCTTTGTGTTTTTTGGAGAAAGTTCATTATGGGGCTTGCATATACTCCTTCTTTGGTTATGTTGCATAAGGGAAACTTTCAACAGTGGTGAGATGGGATCAACCACCATCTCCAATCACTTGATCTATTGCCTCATTTGTATGGTATAGTTCCTCATCTAAGTGAAGGTATTCATGCATTTGCTTGGAGTTGCAGCAGATACACTGTCTTGGAGATCATTTCTATGCAAGTTGATTTTGATGTTTTGAGTTCTATTGATCATTGTGATTTTCCTCATATCCTTTGGGCTAATATTTGGGAGCTATATGGAGGATCAGACACTCCACCATTCTCTGATAGTCATGATTTAGAATATCATTCTTCAGATCAGGTACCCCACGATGATATTTTTGTACAGGAAATTGATTGCCTTGAATCTTCTGAAGAGGTTGACAAGGTTCCTTCAGGTGCTTCTTCTCCATCAGAGATAGTTGGTATCCCTTCACATTCAGTGATTCCTTGTCCAGATTCATTGATTGAGGCTTTCATCATCATTCTTCATCAGGACACCTTCAGTTTTCTAGACTTGACATCACAGGATGGCTTCATTTCAGGTATCTCTTACTTGGCTACTTCTAAAGGTTTGGAGGAAATTCTTGTGGGGATATCACTCCTCTATTTAGATCACACTTTGTAGAATTCTCTTGAGTCTCCTCATCCTTCTGTCTCAACCTTGATTGGGAAATCTGAGACTATCTTAGAGGTACTTGGTTTCTCTTCAGAGATTTCATGTATGAAACTTATTCCCTATCATTCCATGCTAGATTTGAGGTTTCATCAACATCTATTGTTGGATTGACTTCAGGCTTCTTTCAGTGGTTTTGAGGACACTTAATTTAGGGGGGGCTATCAAGTCTCCATCATATTCATCACATCATCGTCTTTGGATATTGTTCAACATCAGTTTCTGCATCGTCTTGGTTTGTCACCTTCATTGATTGTGGAATTTTCATCTTCAGGCAAGGAGACACACGAGCAGAGTTCAGACACATCATCAAAATCCATCAGAATCCTTCCTTCCTTCAATTCCTATCCGGAATGGGAGACAAGTTGTTTGTTGACATTGGATCATGTTTTGTCTTCAGACACTTACCATCTTTGCAGGTGATCACATCTTCTGGGGGGACTATATTGTCTCTCTCTTTCCTCCCTATGGGGGGGCTATTGTATTGTATCCATGTGATGGATGGTGTACTTGGGGGGTATTTGGGAGTCCTCCATCCTACCCATCCTATCTCACTTTTTTTTGCTTTTTCATCTCCTTTTTGGAGAGGGGTTTTGTTCCCACTAGGTTTTCCCATTTTCTCTAGTTGTGGGAGATTTTTTTGAATCTTCATGTACATGGGTACCTAACATGGCCTCGTATCTGGGACCCATCATCTCTGCATAATCATTGCATTTTCCTCCCTAAGTTGAACTTATGGGGGGGTGTTAGTGTAATTAATTAATTAATTATTACACTAGCATAAGTTAACTTAGGTCACGCATCATTTAGTCCTAGGTTAGATTTTAATAAATCATTTAATAAATGGGATAATATTCCTTTCCTTGTTTGTAGGGATAAGATTCCTTCTAGAAGATGAGTTTTCCTTCTAGAACTTATCTCAACATTTAATAATTTCCTAGATAGGGTTCACATGTTGTTAGATCATGACACATGGCAACATCTCATGCATCTTAGGTTTTCTCTTTTTCCTATATATTCAAAGCATCTTGTACATTTGTAATCATCAATCTCATAGTGTAGAATCTCCATTGTGCATGCATAGTTGCAACACTTTCTGTGTGGTTGATTATCTTTCCTGGCAAGGGTCCTCCATTGAAGATTCCAGAGCTTCAGGGACTGTGCATCTATAATCTCAACATTCATAACCTTCTCAAATATACCGAAACTTTTTTGATTCTACTAGATTAAGGTTTTAAATTGATGTTTCATGTTTTACATTGCATAATTGCACTCATTTAGTATTTTTAATTTATCTCCCAAAAGTGCATTTTAGGTTGATTTACCTCATCCTCAATCATAAGGAAAACAACAAGATCTTCATCAAGATTGACTCACCTAAGGGTTGAGAGTCAATCTTTCCCTAGGGGGTCTCTTTTTCCTAATGAAGTAGGAAGATAGGTGCATCATACCCCCTTATTTCACATCTCATTTTGATTCACCTCATTTTTCTATGTTTCATTTTGGTGAACCTAACATTGTACATCAAACTTTTTGAAATTGGAGTCCATTCAAACCCTAGATCTAGAATTTGCATTAGTTTGCATTACATTGCATTTCATCTAGGGTTGTCAAAATTGCATTAGTTTGTATCTCATTTAGGGTTTTAAGTTTGAATTTTGCATCCTTTAAAATTTGAAAAATCAAAAAATTGCATGCATATTACATTGGTTTTCCATAGTACTTGCATATTAGTGTATTTTTAGTCATTCACATTCACAAATTTGGTCAAAATTTCATTTCAAAAAGTGTCATATTGTTCATCATTTATCATTCATTTCACTTGCATTTAGACACCTAAATCTAGACAATTATGTCACTAAAACCACAGTTTGCAACCTAAAACTAGAAATTCAAACATTAAGCAAGAAACTCAAACTTTGATTTTTCAGAACCCTAACCTAGGACCCATTCACCCTAGGGTGAATCAGTCAATGTATAGGTGATTTTTCAAATTTTGGGCCTAGTGATTTGTCTTTGTTTGCTTCATTCTGATCTGTTGTTATTTTGGTGTTTCAATTTCAGAAATAAAAAATCATTGTTTGCATTAAGTTTAATTGGTCAAATTGAGTGCATTGTTTGAAAATTAAAATTGGCATTAAAAGACATAATTTTCAGATTTTTGCATAGCATAATTAGTAAATCATCTTGTTTTAAATATGAAAATTGCTATATCTTTTTACATACTTGCATTGTACTTCATATTCTTGGATGTTTGATTGCATTTTTTTAGTGCCTATTCTCCATTTTGGGTGCACTTAGGTTTGGTGAAACTTGTATGAGCTTCACAACTTGGTTTCCTATTACCAATACCATAATGAAATGTAGTTTGAGACTCATTCCACCCTGTGCTACTACAACCTTTGTGTATCATGAGTTTTCCAACTCTTTCACTCATAGTGTTGATACTATTCAACCCTCTATGGACCATAACTTTGATACCTCATTTCCCATGCCCACCCTACCCATAACTTGTTGGAGTACATGACCACTGAGAGGGGGGGAAGTGAATTAGTGGTCTAATGAGAAATAAAATTTCAAAACTTAACTCACTTGTATTATGTAAAGAGACCCATTGAAAACACTTCAAACATTATAGGTATTGAATGTTGAGGAAGTCACAATTATATACAAATCAGAACATAATACTTGAACAAAGATGACCAATCAAGTACAACATGAAAAACCACCAAGAAGAGACATAACACAAGTTTTATGAGTGGAAAACCTTAGAAGGGTGAAAAACCACTCTAAAAATAATTTTTATTAAGCTTCACTGGCCAAAACCTCACTAGTTACAAATTGTATTCCTCACTGGTAAGACAACATGCCTCACTGGAAAAACAACATGCCTTGCTAGCTAAATAACTTGCCTCACTGGCAACCCAATATGCCTCACTAGTAAACCATCATGCCTCACTAGCTAAACAACATGTGATGCAGGAGCATCCATGGTCAAAGGGATATCTTCATCAATTTTAATTTTGATTTTACTATGGTTTGATAATTATTTAGTTGGAGAAATAAATTAAAATATTAGGCCAAAAAAATTGTAATAAATAATTGGTCTTTTATTTTAATATTGCTAAATTTTCGAGTGGAGATTGTCTAGGTGGCAGTGTTGAACTTGAGCTTTAAAAAAAATGGCAATCTTGGAATGGATTTTCTTGGGAGTTACAAATTTTTAAAAATCAATTAAATCCTCATAAATTGTAATAATGGGGATCTTGCATGCCCAAGTTGAGTTGGTAGTTACTTTTCTAATTGGGTTCCTATTTTCTAGGAGTTGGAAGCTTTGCATGTTGTTGCATGTCTAAAGTCGTATCTATAAGACCCAGTTTTAGTAAAATGGGCATAACTTTCTCATATGGTAACGAAATTAAGAATTTCAAAATGATTTGGAAAGCTGAAAAGAAGGGGCACCAAACCCAGAAATTGTTGGAGAATCTTCAGAGAAATGACAAATCGTTGATAGGTAGAAAGTGATGGGTTTTCTTGGTGGTTTTTTTTGGAGGTTGTTTTGAGAAACTAATGGCGGTTTCTTCTCACACAACTTCTATGTATTGATGTTGCTCATTTGGAGAAGGGGGATTTGGGAGAGTTAGTGGTTGCATATCCAGATATTGCTGGAATGATATTGAAAGTTTAAGTTGCAGATTTTTGTATGTGTGAAGCCCATGTTGTAAGTGAGCATATGAGCTCCATGATTGTGTAATTCAAATTCAGATTTGAAATCAATATATATGTTGCATATTTCTCTTCCATATTTGTTGTTAAGATTTATTTGTAGCCTTCTTGCATAGTGGTTAATGTGTGTGGTTGTATATTTGAAAGGGGTGAGTTTTATCCCTCCCTGCTTCAACATGCCTCACTGGAAAACTAACATGACTCACTGGAAAATCAACATGCCTCACTAGAAAAACACCATTCCTCACTGACAAACATATGTCACTTCAAAAGAATTAAACAAAGCTCAAAGGGTTACTCTATTTCCAAACAATTCACTACTCTATCTTTGCATCAAAAATTCAATAAATACCATCTTCCTTATTTCCAAATAAACTCTAAACATCTATGATCTGCTTCAGATCATATTAATTTGTTCAAAGGAAAACTACTTCATGAAAACTATAATCCTTATACATATTGTAAAGTCCAGTCTTCCTCTTTGCACATAATTTTGACAAAACCATAGTAACCAGATTTTCAATCCACTCACACAGAACCCTGACTTTTATCACATTCTAGAAAAAAATATTACATTCAAATTACTCTACACTGTGCAAAGCAAATATATTTCATGAAAATATAGTCATACCAAACCGCATAACTCTTTCATATTTTGTTATGCAACTCTCTGTCATTATGCATAGTCTTGAAAAAATCATGGAATCATAGTTTTCAACACCCTCACACTAAGTACATACCACACACACAATATTCTCAAAGCTTTGATAGTCCTCAACAATTCATCATTCCTTTTTAAAAATAGTTACAAGACTATGTATATCTAAAAACAAATGCAATGACATCCAAAGGCCTATCAAAGTGGAAACCCTGAGAAGTTTAACCATTTTCAGTTTTAAATGAGAACATTTGATTCTCATAACCAGCCAAACCATCAATTAAATCATGACCATTGATTTTCTTTTTGGCAATGAGATATATAACTTTAACTTGGCTGGTTGGTTAAATCCTAAGGATAGGGGCCGATTGTCCAACACACTTAACCCATCAGGTCATTACTTTAAGCAACTTTTCATTGGTTATAGTAAGTCAATAGACAATCATAACATAAAGGTACATTGAACATTGAAAACCATTTAAAACCTAGGTTTATTTAGGATTTAGGGTTTTAGAGATGCTTTGTATTATAAAGATTTCAAAAATCCAAACCTTAAATTGAGAACACCACCATCTAGCTTCACCCTTTACAAGTCTTTGTAGCGTTTGTCTCAGCCATGATATGAATGATACACCTTAACAACATCATGAAGCAATGCACTTGTATCTTTGACATGTATTTTTTTTCAACACCAAATCCTCAACATCACAAGATGTAGCAACTCCTATAGCAACTCAATATCAACAAAAACTTTGGCTATCCTAAAGCAACACTGAAGCAATTCAAGTTGTGACATATAAACCATGAACACCAATGACAATATAAATCACTCTCAACCTTGTACCATGCCTATGCACCTTTGTACCATGTCAAAGAATCAACCATGAGATGAATCATAAAATGAAACAATGAATAGTACCACCTATTGGAAAATGGTCAACGCTCCCCTCAAGATTCGTGACATGGTCTAACCACCTCCCATGGATCTGTGAACTTTGGAAGTTGTATTGGGCATTAATAGGTCGATATTTTGGTGCAATGACAACTATGGGTCCAACAGTTGGTATCAAATCCAAAGGTTCTGGGTTTGAATCCTGTCAACTTGCACTTAGGGGGAGATTGTTGGCAAATGGTCAGTGCACCCCTTAGGATTCATGACATGGACTAACTGCCTCCCGTGGATCCGTTAACTCTGGTAGTTGTATCAGGCATTAATAGGTCGATCTTTTGGTGCAACGAAAACTATGGGGAAAACACCACCAACTCTTGAAGCAACTTTGTGATTAGGATGATAGATCTTGACATGAAGAAACACTTTGAATGAGAAACTATCTACACTTTGCATTTTGCATCAACACCTTATAAGAACTTAATGCAACTAATGAACTCACTGCTACATCATGAAGTGAATTCACAAATACCTTGCACCAACTTGTATCAATGTTATGTGAACTAGTACCTTGCATCAATATCCATCAAGCATCATGAATGAGTTGATGAATGAACATGTACCCTGATTAACAATCCTTTTGTCATATTTGACATCCTCAACTTGCATCAACAACAAGCAACTCAATGAAGAAACTCTTTTGTATCATGAACATGAAAAAAAACATCTTGTAATATAACCAACTTATCAACCTTTGACATCATTGACAAACCTTATCCAACAAAATTTGACATCAATGACAAAAAAATACAATGTCAAAAAACTCCCCCTTTGGAATTGATGTCAACTAATCATTTGCATACTCCACCAACTAACTCCATCATCATCAAAGCAAGCATTGATCAGCATAACATATTGATCACCAAAGAATGATGAATACTCATTGTTCTCCTTGATTTGCATGAACCATCTCCCCCTTTGACAACAATGACAAAGGGTAGGGAGGAAAGAAAACTGCAACACTAGGAACTGTCCCAAGGGTCAAGCAACTAAGAAACCACTGTGTCAGTTGGAAAATGAACAGGTTACTCTTTAATGACTAACACTGTCCAAATAATTATGCACCAAGCAAGTGAAGATAATGCAAAGGAAATCCAGAAACCAAGACATTCAAACATCTGTAATGACTAGCACTATCCAAATAACTATTACATAAATTGTTACAAAGAAAGGAACCACATATCACTACAAACATTGCATACTTGTCCACTATCAACCGTCAATAATGATATGAACACTATCAAAAGATTAGAACCGGAAAGAAAAGAAGCATGTAGATGCATATATTTGTTATATTTTCATCAAAGGACTTGTCAAAGATAAGAAAGCAGAATGATCTATCATAGAGTGCAACTGTGAGACCAATATAATCAGAAATATCACTGTATTTTTCAATTACAAGAGCAAGATTTAAAAGGCTAACCACCACTATTTCATTGAGATATCTCACACTAGCAAGGAAGAACACTATGATGTATAACATTGTCACTGGTTAGGAATCTAGGCAAACTACCAAACCAAGCATGAGAGCATTATCATATATCATGAAGTGGAACTATTAAGTTACTGCCATTGAAAAACATTTAATACCATGGACTGCACCAAGATAAGAGATATCATTGTCAGAACAAGTATGAAACCCACTGCAAAATAACCTCATACTCCACCAATAAGAGTGACAAAATTACTATCAACACACCCACTATCACTGTCAAACATTATTCACAGAGTATTTATACATAGTACTGTCACTAAACTAAGAGCTACAAATCTCTGTCATACTATCTAAGCATAATATCATTGTCACTATCATTGCAACAAAATTACTATTAATCTGGTAAGATATAGTCACCTGATCATCTATCATTTCACTATCAATAATAGGAAGTCTGAATGGACTGAGACAAGCAAGCCAAAAGATAATGAATAGGACAACATAATATTGTCCAATATTCATTATTCCAAAAACCATATCCTACTACAAATGACAAACATGGATACCACTAACACTTGAATTAACTACATCATCTCACAGGCCATCAACCACTAGATTTTATCATCTGCAAACTATCACAACATATAGATTCCTTTCTTGGACAAAGAGGAATTGTCACTGTGCATAAAAAGAAGATAGTAAACCAAAACATGAAATCAAGCTCAAACCAAAATTCATTATAGTAACCATTAACCATTGTCACTTTCGATGGAGAGAAAACATTGTTGTCAAGCAAAGATTATCCTTTTTCCTCCTTAAGAAAGCAAAGTGTATAAATGGCAGTAACACGATTCATTAGCAAGGGAATGTATAGAACTGTGCTCAAACCTTGTAAACTAAAACCTGTGAACTGTTCTTGGAATCACTACCACAATTATATCAGTCCAAAGTAAAATAGAGAGATTGTTATGAGAGCCTTTCAACATGAAACTCACTTACATCAAGTCACCACTATACCCTACTAGAAGACTGAGAAAGTATGCATGGAATATAAAAATTAAATAATTTTTAATACATTGTCACTAATTAACAACAAATCACACCATTATAAACTTTTAATGGAACTATTCCCATTATCAATGTATGCAAGATAGTCCACTATAACTGGACCTCTATCAAGAAGATCAAAAAGCCAAGGAAATGATATCACCACTATCAATCAAGGAAAGACCTTTGTCAATACAAAGAAATTGTGTCTTCACCCATCACTAAAACTGTGATCAAAGTCACTGTGGTTCAACTGTCTTTCAACAAATCAAAGAAATTAGCATCCAAAGCATGAAACTACATACTATCCATAGAGAAAATAATTTCACTTCACTGTAGAGACAAGATGTAAGGAAACTATGCAGTCAACATGCCACTTCCTTGACTATCTAGCATTCAAGAAAGAGATCAATTTCAATGGAGCACAAAACATGACCACTGCCACAAGAGTGACATTGTTACAAATAAACTACTAAGTGATAACCCAATGTCTCAAGCAAAGTTATCAATCAATCACTAATCACCAAGGTCTCAAGGAAAGAAAAGTTATCAATTAACATATGAAGCATTGTCAAGATGGATTTTTCTAAGAATAGAACTATTCTTAAGAACTATTGGTCATCAAGAAGACATTGTTGTTCACTATAACCACTCCTTTGCTCAGCTATAAAAAATTTCTCATCCATGAGTGGATTGCACTAGTACTGCACTAGATCTTGCAACAATCATAGACCTGTTTATTGAGAAAACCCACTATCACACCATTTCTAACCACTGTTAGTACATACCAACTGCAAGTAAAGAATTTTATATTTGAGGGAAATATAGTAAAATTGTATAAGCACTGAAGATGCCATTGTGTACTATAGAGGCATTGTATGATTGAAATCCAACATATTCAAGATACAAACATATATACACTATGCTTGAGCAAGAAACCATAAAGAATATGTCAAGGAACACTGTCCATTATCACACATAACTAATCATCAAGACTTGAACAAATCCAACCAAACTGAAAAAATCAAAAGAGGGATGTTAGAGAAAAACATAGTCTCCAAACACTATGTCACATTTGTAATGACTATCCCTTGCATTGTGATAATTTAACATCATGAAACTTCTTAACACTGTCTCTATGACTAAAATCACTAAAAATATGAAAGATTGTGAATATCAATCATGACATTTGACATTTGTCTAAACACCATATTAGCCTTAGATCCATAGCATACTGCAAATGTTAAACATAGACTTGTGCACCAATGACTTCACTTTTACAACATATCATTGGAAAAGAACCATATTCCACTGTCATCTTTGTTATTCATGGTGAGTCCATATGAACTCAAGTTAACATTATCACTATAGAGACACAACCTCTTTGTCATTGTCTAATGGGTTTGAATGAAATATCAAAAAATCAACTCCCCCTCAACTCATGTTACTCTTTATGCAGTTATGGATGTCTCTTGTGCAGTATGCACAAGCTTAGGTTCTTCTTTCTCTTTATCTTGCTTTCTTCTCCAAAATTTCATAGTGCTTGTCTTCTTATGATGCTTAAATGGTTCCATTAAATTACTTCTACAATACTGTGCTTTATATCCAAACTTATTGCATCTATACCATATGACCTTGTTACCAACATGAGAAGTAAAATAATTATATCTTCTTGAGAATCCAAAAAATCATTTTTGACTTGTGTATTACAAAAACTTGTATTGTGACCTATATGGTTGCATTTATAACATGGTACATTACTTCTTCTATTTGACCATTCATAAGAGTTCTTATTCCATCCAAATTTCCTTTCATGCAACCAACACTCTATTGCTCTATGACAAAATTCATAACATGAATAGCAATAACCATGAAAAGAGTTTTCGAACGTAGACATTTGATGTTGTCCTAAATGAAAAGATCTTTTGAACTTGTTCTTGTTGGATTGTTCAGGAACAATTTCTATTGTCCTCTCCTTGTCTTTAGCCTTAGGAGCAACAAAATGATAGTTTAGATCTATTTTCTTCCTTGGTGTTTCTATGACCTTAGAACTTTGCCCTTTTTCAAAGCGTAAACTAGTAGTATCCTTGTGACATTTTTGATTGCTTAACATCTCATTTAAGAATTCAATTCTCTTTTCAAATTGAATATTTTTGTGTAACTTAGAGGATACATTTTCTAGTTCATTTCTCAAAGAAACTATCTGTGATTCACATCTTTCACAATCAACCTCTTTTTCCTTGAATTGATTTATAACTTCTTCTATTTTCTTAACTTCTGTAACTTGTACCTTCAAATCTATGATCATTTTTTTTGCTTCTTTAAGAGCTAAAAGTGTTTTGTTCTTGGACACCTTTTCTTCTTGAAGCTGCAACTTTAATCTCTGGTTCTCTTTTCTAAGTTTCTTGATCTCATCTAGAGCACAAATGATTTCACCTTCAATATCATTTTCACATTCATCTTCATCATACTCCTGTTCATATTCACTCACAAAGTTGTCTCCTTCTTTTTCAACATTCTCAAATACAAAACCATTTTCCCTTTCAGATATATCAAATCTTGTGTCAATTGGCAGGGATGCTTCTTGCAACAACACATCACTTGATTTGATTGGAACTTGTTGAACAATTTTTTGCTTATCACTAACCTTTTTCTTTTGTCCTTTTATTTTTTCCATAGTACTCCACTACCAAGATCAACCCAAGTTGATTAAACTTCTATAGGGAACCTGCTGCTCTAATACCACTTGTTGGAGTACAGGACCACTGGGGGGGTGAATCAATGGTCTAATGAGAAATAAAATTTCAAAACTTAACTCACTTGTATTATGTAAAGAGACCCATTGAAAACACTTCAAACATTATAGGTATTGAATGTTGAGGGAGTCATAATGATATGAAAATAAGCACATAATACTTGAACAAAGATGACCAATCAAGCACAACATGACAAACCACCAAGAGGAGACATAACACAAGTTTTATGAGTGGAAAACCCTAGAAGAGTGAAAAACCACTCTAAAAATAAATTTCATTAAGCATCACTGGCCAAAACCTCACTGGTTACAAATTGTATGCCTCATTGGCAAGAAAACATGGATCATTGGAAAAACAACATGCCTCACTGGAAAAACAACATGCTTCATTGGCTAAAAAACCTGCCTCACTGGCAACCCAATATGCCTTACTAGAAAACCATCATGCCTCACTGGTAAACCAACATGCCTCACTGGAAAATCAATATGCCTCACTGGAAAAACACCATGCCTCACTGAAAAAACATAAATCACTTTAGAATAATTAAATAAAGCTCAGAGGGTTACTGTGTTTCCAGACAATTCACTGCTTTATCTTTGCATCGACAATTCAAAAAATACCATCTTCCTTATTCCCAAACAAATTCTAAAAATCTGTGATCTTCTTCATATCATATTGATTTGTCCATAGGAAAACATATTTCATGAACACTATAATCCTTATACATACCATAATTCCAGTCTTCCTCTTTGTGCATAATTTTGAATAAATAATAGTAACCAGATCTTTAATCCACTCATACAAAACCTTGACTTTTATCACATTCTAGACAAAAAGATTACATTCAGATTACTCTACACTATGAAAAGAAAATATATTTCATGAAAATACAGTCATACCAAACCACATAACTCTTTCATATTTTGTTATGTAAATCTCTGTCAATATGCATAGTCTTGAAAAAAGTGTGGTATCATAGTTTTCAACATCCTCACACTAAGTACTAGCCACACACACAATATTCTCAAAGATGTGATAGTCCTCAACAATCCATCATTCCTTTTTAAAAATATTTACAAGACTATATATATCTAAAAACAAATGCAATGACATCCAAAGGCATGTTAAAGTGGAAACCTCGAGAAGTTTAACCATTGTCAGTTTTAAATGAGAGCCTTTGATTCTCATAACTTGCCAAACCATCAATTAAATCATGACCATTGATTTTATTTTGGGTGATGAGATATATAACTTTAACTTGGCTGGTTGGTTAAAACCTAAGGATAGGGGTCAGTTGTCCAACACACTTAACCCGTTAGGTCATTACTTTAAGCAAATTTTCACCGGTTATAGTAAATCAATAGACAATCATAACATGAAGGTATATTGAAGATTGAAAACCATATAAAATGTAGGTGCCTTTAGGATTTAGGGTTTTAGAGATGCTTCATATTATAAAGATTTCAAAAATCCAAACGTTAAATTGAGAACACCACCATCTAGCTTCACCCTTTACAAGTCTCTGTAACATTTTTATGAGCCATGATATGAATGATATACCTTAACAACACCATGAATAAATGAACTTGTATCTTTTTTAACAAGGTTCTAAGTATCTTTTACATGTATGGTTTTTCAACATCAAATCCTAAACATCATGAGATGTAGCAACTCAATGTCAACAAAAACTTTGACTTTCTTAAAGTGGCATTAAAGCAATTCAAGTTATGATACATAAACCATGAACACCAATGACAATATAAATCACTCTCAACCTTGTGGCCTATGCACATTTGTACCATGTCAAAGCATCAACCATTAGATGAATCATGAAATGAAACAATGAACAGTATCACCAACTCTTGAAGCAACTCTATGATTAGGATGATAGATCTTGACATGAAGAAACACTCTGAATGAGCAACTATCTGCACTTTGCATTTTGCATCAACACCTTATAAGAACTGAATGCAACTAATGAACTCACTACTACATCATGAATTGAATGCACAAATACCTTGCACAAACTTACATCAACATTATGTGAACTAGTACCTTGCATCAATATACATCAAGCATCATGAATGAATTGATGAATGAAAATGTACCCTAATTAACAAACCTATTGTCATATTTTATATCCTCAACTTATATCAACAACATGCAACTCAATGAAGTAACTCTTTTGCATCATAAACATGAACACAAACATCTTGTAATATAACCAACTTATCAAACTTTGACATCAATGAAAAACTTTATCCAAAAAAATTTGACATCAATGACAAACAAAGCCAATGCCAACACAACCAATGTGATTGATGTTGACACAATGGTTGCTAATGTCCCTCAAGAAGACCTAAAACAAATAGATGAAGATTTAGAGAAATTGCAAAACTTTGTGAGTTTTGAATACATTGTTGGTATTGCAATTCCTGTCATAGATAACAAGAGGAAAATTCTTGATAATGAACAAGGAATAGAGATTGTGTGTAGCCTAGCTCACATTATTGATAAACATGTCCCTACAATGGTTAGTTGTGCTCAAACTTTTGGGTTCACTCAAAGTCAAGGTGGAAATCCAATTCCTCCTTCCACAACTATGACCTCTATTCCTACATACACTAATCCAATGGTTACAACAACAAAATAACCCACTAGAAACATCAATACCACCATATGTATTTCCATTGGGAATCCCTTTAGCTTTATGCATTCAAATCTCATATCTCCTAATCTATCTCCCCTCACAAACTTACAATTCACTTGTCCTCCGAATACATATACACCTCCACCTTATTCACCTCCATCTCACAACAAAACCAATGATTTCTTCCTTAACAAAATATTACAAAATGTTTCATTCCCCCAACAACAAGTTGTAACATTGAACCAAAATCAAAATGGCGAACTTTCACAATATGTCAAAAGAAACCCTTTATCCTTGGAGATATTGAGAGCGCAAATGCCACAAGGCATAGAGATTCCTAGATTTGAGAAATATAGTGGAAAAGGAGACCTTAGTAACCATGTATTGGCATACACAACCTTATCTAGTGACTTCATTTTTTAGGATAAACTCTTGGTTAAAATTTTCCCTAGATCCTTGAAAGACACTACCTTGGAGTGGTTTTGTTCTTTATCGAATAACTCAATTTTTTTATTCAATTAACTTGTTGATGCCTTTCTTAACCATTTGTAAGTGCACATGGGTCAAAATATGACCTTAGCTGATTTAATGTAATGTAAACAAAACAAAGATGAAAAAGTCACTGATTTTATAACACGATACGAATTGCTTTACTCACAAATAAAAATTAAGATTCCTGATGCTGATCTTCAAAGAATGTTCATTGAAAATTTGCAAACCAATATTCAAGATAAGCTAGGGATGATGAAGTTTCCATCCTTCACACACTTGTACATGACCCTTCATGAGTATCATAATTCGGTTAGTCACCATGAAGCAAATACTTCTTCTAGCCATCCTGAGAAATCTGAAGCCATGCCCCATAACAATTTCCAACCTTTTAAAAGAAAAACAAGGGATTTTTACAACTAAATACACCTCAAACAAGTCAACATTTTAACACCCAAGTAGCTACAATAAAAAAAACAAATCCATATCCATTTAGGGAAAGAAGTAGACAATTTACCCCTTTACCCGATACCATTCACTCCATAATGTTGCAACTTATAAGTAAGAACTTAGTTACCTTACCTCATGGTAGAGCCATTGATACCACTAAGCCCTTACCTCCAAATGTTAACTCAAATAATTTTTTCCATTTTCATCAACAAAATGGACATGGTATAGAACAACATAAGCGTCTTAAACATATTGTGCAAGACCTCATTGATTCTAATCACATCTAGATTGGTGGTGTTAATGATCAAGGAAATAAGTCCATTGCCCCACCCAACCAAAATTTGTAAACCTTCACCAACCCCATGCCAAATCATAATATCTCTTTTGTGAAAGCTACTAATACTAAGAATGATGTGATGAATGTGGACAAATTACAAGATGAAAATAATGACAATATGAATGAAAATGAAGGAGACTTATAATGTATGGTTTGCTTCATTGTTGTGCAACCTCATAAGGGCCAAAACAAAATGCCCCTTGACATTGCTTTCTCACGAAATGACATAATTAGATGTGCACTTGATGGTCCTCTTTACATTGCCAAAAGAATCAATGATAAGCCTGTTAGCTCTCAAAAATGCAAGCGGAATGCCTCAAGAGGCTGCCAATCTCTTGATACGGTTTAGGGTAATAGAACAAGGTTTGAAACAACCAAACCTCCTACTCTTCTAGTGCTGCAAGACCAAGGCGGGTGTACCTCTCTTGAACAATGCAGGCTTATCATATGATTATCCTTCTGGAGTGCTTTGTCCATAATGGTAGATAACAGTGAACAAAATGAAACCAAACTTGATAGCAACTTGTAGATCTAAATCCTAAGATATTAAATAAAAGAGATTGAATGAATTCAAATAATGGAATTGCAGAGACCAGTGCCTTGTTGGGTATGCGGAGTTGAATGAAACAAAAATGGGAAACTTATTTTGGTAGAAAATCAAATTGCAGGCATATGATCTGTTCATAACTTGTATGAACAATGCAAAATTATGACTATTGAGCTCTTCTTTAATAATCTAGATGAATCTTCCTGATTACTATGATTGTCGAAAAGGATTTAATCCCTACTTGAGAGAACCAAATCGATTAACCAAACAAATGCAACAAATGTGCATAGATAAATCAAAAATAAACTTGTTACATCAATTTAAATAACCAAAAAGAATCAACATGGAGATAACTTCAGCAATGCTTTTCAATAAACTCGTCACACAATTGACACCAAAACAAAACTGCCACATAGCTAAATTTCATTGAAACCACCATTTGGAATCATGCACATAGTCTCTGAAAATAGAAAGTTATCCTACTGTAGCCATCTGACTACCTACTATCTGTGATCTAAAATCTCCTCTTCTTTAATTACAATTCGGGTCCCTATAAATACACCAGCATTAGAAATTATATCGTTTCAAATTCATATTGGTCCACTGTGGAAATCGGGAAAAAATCATGTCAGCCACAAGATCTGGAATTCTATTATTACCAGTGACAATCGGCAAGACAAGCCTGAAGGTATGCCAAAGGAAAAATATCGCTTGCCGCTGTCTGCCTGTGTTCCCCTGTGTTATCCGCCTTCACCATGACCATCCGCATATTATATCGAAGTGCATTCCTCACGTGCTTTCCATTCGCTTTGTTCAAAGTCGCTATAGCATATTGCTCTTGGGGAGACCTCATATTGAGATTTCAATGTTAGGCTGAAGATCCTTATATAGCCTTATATCGTCATAGCCATCCAATTGTCCTGCCGACAAAATAAACAATGCACTCCATTCGGCAAGACCTTGCAAAATCGGGGAGATGTCCCATAGAAGGCTCCAAGTCACACCGATAGTCACCCTGGGACCACATGCCGAAGTAAATAAGTCACACCAAAATGTATCCTTCACTGGCTAGTAGGCGAGACAAATACATATTGCTAAGACCACTGCCTGAAACCTCCAACTTATATCGATGTGTATATCAAAGTAAATCAACGTGTAAGGTTAGCAAGACCGAAGGTCATTCGCCAAGACCTTACACTGATAGCTATAACTTATACCGATACACATCCTCCACTCTTTTGGGTCAGCATGACATAACAAAGTCGTTGAGACCCCCTTCCGAGGAATCCAACTCTCACTGAAATGACCACTTAGGCACCGGTCGGTAAGACAAGAGAAGATCGAGGAGACCTCAACCTGATAGCCACAACACATGCCGATAAAGTTCCACCAGCCAATGTGATCGCTGAGACATGTGAGAAGTCCTACCGACCACCTTAAAACACATAAGTTAGCAAAAATGAGTCGGGGAGACAAAGAAAATGTCACATCGACCTGAATCATGATGTAAAATATTGAAGACTCAATGGATTCAATGGGACAAAAGGGAAAAATATGAGTGGAAAATGCACACGGTAGGATCAAATCTGGAAGTTTATGAGTAAAATTAATATGTGAGATCATTAGATTTTTATAGTTCCAACAGTGGCTCCGTCTGGGGATGATTGAGTGTAAAATCAATGCAAGGATCCAAAAACATGGGTGAGCAGGCCAGACCAAAAATGATAAACTAGTGAGTAGAAATGGAGGAATGGAAATGGAAAAGAGTGCGAAATGAATGCAAAGTGGATGCAAAGTGGAGATGGAGCAGAACCCTAAACTACTGTGCATGGAAAATAATTTCAAAGAGGATAAATAAGAGTCGTCCATGCACTGACAACCCTTAATCCTCTGTGTTGTAACTTCACTTGTCTTGAGCTGATACAATCTGAAACTCGAGCCATACCTTCCCCTGTCAAATACCTGATTTTGTCTTGAGTTCATCAGATTTCTCCTGAAGATATTCATGCAATCCATCCTATCATTGAAAGTTTTTAAAGAATCATCATGCTCAGCTTGGACCAACTTCCCAACAGTACTCTGTAGTTTATATTCTCCATCATCAAATAAAACTTTGTTATCTTCAACATACAAAATGTATACATGTGAAATACAACATTCCTCATTATCTCCCTCACTATTATGTATTCTGAAACACTCTCCCATTTGTATTAAAAATTCATAATCATAGTGCTTCACTTGAGAAACAAAATGTTCTATTATACCAACACTGTCTGAAACACACAAATCTGAAATTCTTTGCACCTCTTTAATATCATCATTTGGAATCAATATTAGATTATAACCCACATCTCCAGTTTCTAACATATATGAATCAATCAAATATGGAATTCTAGCATCCTTGGCATGCAAATAAATGTCCTCTTCACATGGATTAGAAAATTCAAAACCACATACCTCCTTCTGAACAAACATAGACTTTTGATCAACACCACCAGTTTCACCATCATTCCAAGAAATACACAGGGAGTCATAAGAATCTTTACACAAAGAATTTTCACTATCAAAACAAAAGTAAGCTGGAGACAAAACTTCAAAATCTTCATCATGTGCACGACCCTGGCATTTAGAAGTAAACAAATCTACAATCTGTTCACTGACAAGTGAACAAGTCTCAATATTTTCATCACTACAATTATACTCCTCACTTTTGTCATCATCAAACAGAAATCCAATTCCATCAGAAAATGGGAAATCAGAAACAACATCAGTGCAGTTATTTATTCCATCATTTTTCTTGTCTGAAATTGTTTCCTCCTTTTCATAGAATGGATTTGAAAATATCTGAAACTTACTCATTGACACACCTTGGCAAAAAATCATCTGATCTTCATTTAACTCTTCATCATACAACAAGTTTGAAAAAAATTGGAAATCACTTTCAAATGTACATACCTCTTCTTCATCAGATGTATCTTCATAATTTTCAACTACAGCCAGAGGTATTGTATACTTACTATCTGATGAATCAACATCTCCCATTACCTCTTCATCCCGATCTTCATAAGAGGTGAAGGAATCCCTTGACTGCAAATCATAATCCTCAAGTTCATCATCAAAATCAGAATATTCACAACAAACACTACTCTCTTTGTGACAATCTATTATGTAAGAGAAATATCTTGCACCTTCATTTTTATTGTGCAAGCCATCACAGGAATCATCCTAACTTGCATATATCTCATCTTCTACTGGTTGCATGATCTGATCAATCTCTTTACACTCATCAGAAATACAACTATTGGATTCAACATTGATAGTGTTCTCATACCTTATCCCTCTGTTTCCTTCCTTTTGATTAGTAACAGTTAGTATCTCCATCCCTTCTTCAGTAAATCTCTTCGAACTGTATTAAGAAGGGACCTCAACAGAATATGGCTCTATAAAATCTTCTTCCTGCTATTCAGCCATATGGACATAGTATTTCTGACTTGAAACATTATACATATAACCTTCAATCTCTAAAGGTGAGTTCCTCTCCACAACATGGTGAAAGGTATCTGAAGCTAGATATACTGTGTGATCTTCTCTATTGTCTCCCATCAACATTCCCTCTTCTTGTATTCTTTGGGAAACAACACAATAATCTGGGGAATGTGGCTTATCACAAAAGTCACAAAAGTAATTGTTACTTACCATATAGGTTCCTTTTTTTCTCAATGGATCAGAAGCTCCCTCACTTCCAGACCTAGCTGTTATAGGTTTGTTGTCCCTCCAATCTGTATTATAAGGCATGTTATGCAACCTCGGCCTTTCGTTCCTGTATGTGTTGCTTTCCTGAGAAACCCTAGGAGTATCTCTTTTACTGATTATCCCAGCAGCCTTCCTATTATTTTCAATTGTTTGTGCCAACTTCTGTGCCTCAGCCAAGCTTCTTGGGAATTTATTTCTTAGCTCATACCCTGTCTTTGGATCAAAAGCATTTAAATAAATACTCAGTGCTGCAGAATCTGGAAACTTTGATCCAATAGGTATTTTATTCTGCAACTTATTGAATCTCTGATTGAAATCATAAATTGTATCACTTTGATCTTTCTGAATGTGTAATAATTCATGAAGAGCAAAATCTGGTATACTTAGATTCCCAAATTGCTCGAGGAATTGATCTTGAAATCCTTGGAGAGAATCAATAGAAGCAACTGGTAGGCCGTTGAACCAATCCCTAGCATCTTCAACCAGTGATATCATGAATTTCCTCATGCGTAAATCTTCATAGGGCACATCCAAATCTTAAATAAAAGCATCGAAATTCCTTAAATGATCTTCAGTAGTGATTGCATCACACCTTGTAAACTTTGGAACAATACATCTCCAACTGCCATCCATTGGATAAGGGGATAAGGGAATCCTTGCCAAATCAAACTGTTTGATCATTGTTGTATGCTGGTGAGGGGGAGCACTAGGTGGGTACGGATGCTGGTACATTGGACCGTAGTACTATGTATGATAATATGGCACATACTGCTGACCATGAGGAGCTCCAGCATGACCTCCCCTGAACTGAAATCCTCCTCCATTCATGTTTTAAAAAAAAATTGCAAAAATTCTTTCAGAGTCGCCACCTACTTTTCCAAAAGTAGGAAAATCATTATTTTTGATCTTTTCCCAGCGGAATCACCCTTTCTGAAATTTCTCAAATCACAAATTTTCCTCCAATGACTCTATAATGTGGTCTTCAACCAATTTTTTTTGATATAATCCCCGACAGAGTCGCCAATTTGTTAGCTCTCAAAAATGCAGTCAGAATGCCTCAAGAGGCTACCAATCTCTTGATACGCTTTAGGGTAACAAAAAAAGGTTTGAAACAACCAAACCTCCTACTCTTCTGGTGTTGTAAGACCACGGTGGGTGTACCTCTCTTGAACAATGCAGGCTTATCATATGATTATCCTTCTAGAGTGCTTTGTCCACAATGGTAGATAACAGTGAACAAAATGAAACCAAACTTGATAGCAACTTGCAGATCTAAATCCTAAGATATTAAATAAAAGAGATTGAATGAATTCAAATAATGGAATTGCAGAGACCAGTGCCTTGTTGGGTATGCGGAGTCGAATGAAACATAAATGGGCAACTTATTTTGGCAGAAAATCAAATTGCAGGCATATGATCTGTTCATAACTTGTATGAACAATGCAAAATTATGACTACTGAGCTCTTCTTTAATAATCCAGATGAATCTTCCTGATTACTGTGATTGTCGAAAAGGATTTAATCCCTACTTGAGAGAACCAAATCGATTAACCACACAAATGCAGCAAATGTGCATAGATAAATCAAAAATAAACTTGTTACATCAATTTAAATAACCAAAAAGAATCAACATGGAGACAGCTTCAGCAATGCTTTTCAATAAACTCGTCACACAATTGACACCAAAACAAAACTACCACACAGCTGAATTTCATTGAAACCACCATTTGGAATCATGCACATAGTCTCTAAAAAGAGAAAGTTATCCTACTGTAGCCATCTGACTACCTACTATCTGTGATCTAAAATCTCCTCTTCTTTAATTACAATCCGGGTCCCTATAAATACACCAGCATTAGAAATTATATCGTTTCAAATTCATATCGGTCCACTGTGGAAATCGGGAAAAAATCATGTCGGCCACAAGATCTGGAATTCTATTATTACCAGTGACAATCGACAAGACAGGCTTGAAGGTATGCCGAAGGCAAAATATCGCTTGTCGCTGTCTGCCCGTGTTCCCGTGTTATCCGCCTTCGTTGTGACCATCCGCATATTATATCGAAGTGCATTCCTCACGTGTTTTCCATTCGCTTTGTTCATAGTCGCTATAGCATATTGCTCTCGGGGAGACCTCATATCGGATTTCAATGTCAGGCCGAAGATCCTTATATAGCCTTATATCGTAATAGCCATCCAATTGTCCTGCCGACAAAATAAACAATGCACTCCATTTGGCAAGACCTTGCAAAATCGGGGAGACGTCCCATAGAAGACTCCAAGTCACACCGATAGTCACCCCGGGACCACATGCCGAAGTAAATAAGTCACACCAAAATGTATCCTTCACCGGCTGGTCGGTGAGACAAATACATATCGCCAAGACCACCACCTGAAACCTCCAACTTATATCGATGTGTATATCAAAGTAAATCAACGTGTAAGGTCGGCGAGACCAAAGGTCATTTGCCAAGACCTTACACCGATAGCTATAACTTATACCGATACACATCCTCCGCTCTTTTGGGTTGGCATGACATAACAAAGTTGTTGAAACCCCCTTCCGAGGAATCCAACTCTCACTGAAATGACCACTTAGGCACTGGTCGGTAAGACAAGAGAAGATCGGGGATACCTCAACCCGATAGCCACAACACATGCCGATAAAGTTCCACCCGCCAATGTGATCGCCGAGACATGTGAGAAGTCCTGTCGACCACCCTAAAACATAGAAGTTAGCAAAAACGAGTTGGGGAGACAAAGAAAATGTCACACCAACCTGAATCATGATGTAAAATATGCAAGACTCAATGGATTCAATGGGACAAAAGGGAAAAATATGAGTGGAAAATGCACACGGTAGGATCAAATCTAGAAGTTTATGAGTAAAACTAATATGTGAGATCATTAGATTTTTACAAGTTCCAACAAACCCCATGGTCACTAATATCAGTCTTGACAATTCTATAAGCAAACAACTCTAAGGACAAACATGGAATGCCGGTAATCACAATGGGACCTTACTACAACCAAATACTAAATCTTGATAACTTATCAGATCTTGCAATACTATGATACTTGAAATCCTAGATCTAACCCAAATGATAAAAGAAAAGGAAAAAGGTAAGGATTTTAAAGAGTTATCTAAATTTAAAAATATTTCAAAGATTAATAATGCAAATGAGAAAATACTTGAAATGAACCACCCCTCGCCAACCCGTGATAAACTTTACAGCCTTATAGAAATAGTGCAATCTTATGAGGCATTAAAGATTTTCATACAAATCATGAACATTCATTCACAATAACTGCTAGTGCTTGAAATGAATAATCTTCACAATCAAACTAAACATCACAATGAATATGTGGTCCAGTTGATCTTTTCTAAACAACTACAATTAGATAGCTGCTAGGAGTATAGACCAAAGATTGCTACAAACACTTCAAGTATCAAATCACGAACACCATTAAGAAAATCTAGTTCTAAATCTAACATACATCAACTATTTCCAAAGAAATTTTAAAGATAGAATAACAAGAACCATGCCATATAAGAATAACACAAGTATGGCACCAAGTCACAATGTCATTACTTGCATCAAATTATTCACTGTAGGAACAATTCCAATTTTTTGTTACAATACTTGCTTGAGAAACAACTAACTCCTAACTCTAACTCCTACTCTACTACTGAATTCGCTCTAGCATTCAATTTCTCTAGCCCTTACAAATGAGTTGAAATGCCATATTTATAGAAAAACACCAAAGTGCGTCGGCCTAAAAATTTACAATAACAACTGACCTTAGAAACAAGTCGGCCCAAAGGAATTAGAAACAAAGGTCAAAATATGCATTGAATGCATATACACCAACCATGTCGGCCTAGGATCTCCCACCAGTTCAATCCACTACATTTAAAGAAGAAGCAAAATAATAGAGAAACACAAGGCTCGATGCAACATTGCATTAACTACTTCATCCCCATCCTTATCTTTGGCGTGCTCCATCTTGTCCTTTACGTGTTACCTCAATCTATCTTGTTGGACTGATATTTATTAATGATTGTAGTGTAGGTCACTGCATCATCCAACTTGTATTCAGTTACTGGATCTTTCATTGACTAAAGAGTAAACATCCTGCCACCACTTTCTTAACCGTTCTAGACTAAGATGCCTTGGTTCATCAACAATATCATTCATTGCCACAATATATTCCTTGATTCGAATCACTAAACTTAGGATTGCTTCCCTCGTGCCACTTTCATCAGCTCACGGATCTCAAAAACCCGTAGAATGCACAAGATGATAGATTTATACTACTCGGAGATTTAGAGTCCTCGAGGAATTTCTGCGTAGAAGGATTTTCCCGAGCTACGTTCTTTCAGGGAATCTACCTTTTGGGGGATCTTACATTGTCAGGATTTTTTGAACCTCCATATTCTTCGACGACAGTCTTCAATGATGTAGACCTCCTCATGCATTGGTGTTTGAAACCTCAGACCATACTGAGGCTATCTTTCTCTCAGGGATCCTACTCTTTACGTACAGCTTCATTCTTTCTACCTCAGTGATGGAGGATCCCTCTGTGTCTCTCTTAGCCTTTCTAGCCGCTGCCTTGCTAGACTCAGCCTTCATCCATCAAATTCCATCATGAAAATTTGATTGTTCACAAAATTTTCATCAAAGTGTTAGCTCAAAATCATGATAAAACTATTAAATCAACCCTTAAGCATCAAAACTAAGAAGTTTTGGATTTCGAACTAACCGAGGAAAACCAGCCTGGGAGGAATTTCAAATTTTTTTGAACCAAGCGGATTCTCCTGACGAGGCACCAATATCAACAATAGATTATCAAAATGAACAAAAGAATGCATGAATAATTGTGTAATCTATTAAATTAAGCATATAATTTCTAGCATTCATCATCCAAAATCATTCTTCCATCAAGCATCTCAAGTGCCACAATACTTAGTAGAAAATTCAGAAAAAACCGACCGGACTAGAATTCTGTGAAGAGCGCAAAAATTTGAAACACCAGCACATTTCTAGAAAATAGAAGGAATCTGGGAAAATCCAGCCAGAAAGGAAAGTCCCAAAGTTAGGCAAAAACTTGGAGATCGGCGTGACCTTTGGTCTATCAAAATGAAACTTATCTCTCATGGTGACGGTAGATGTCTCACCGATGGAGCTATTCCGGATGCATATCGTTGTGACTCCTGCCAACATAATGTTTGGAAGTCATCGATGAGATGAGTGAGTTCAAAGTTATCCCTGCTAATAGTGTTTGTCTTGCTGACGGGTTCTGTGATCAAACACTTTGGCATCGGGGAGACATGATTTAGTGTCTCACCAACATGCGATACAATTGAACATTTTGACCAAATGAACTAGGGTGAAATAGCAGATAAGAATTGAGATTCCTCGAACCCTAAACACAACCCTAGTTTAACAAATTCAATCATCAATCATGCAGAGTCTAGCTCCCAGACGAATTTAAATCATAAAGCATAAAAAATCAATAGCAACTTGAGAGTCAGGACCGAAACCACATACCATGAATAGATCAAATTCAACCACAAATATAATGAACTACTAACTCGGATGCCCTAGCGACCAAATCAACTTGAAACATCAAAAATCCATGCACCAGCAAGCAAATCAAGAAATTTAAGCTTCAACTCATGCAATCTCAAATGTAAGAACAAATGCACAACAAAGATGAGCGCAAGTGATCCCAAATCCCTTTAAATTCAACCTCAAAAATCTTACCCAGGTGCACTAATGGTGCAAACAAGATGGAATGGAGAAATTCAAGAACCCGAGAGTGAAATGGAATCCAAAAAAATCCAGACCAAGTGGAATTCCGTGGAGTCCTGAATTTTTCGGACTTCAGCACTAAAGCTACCTCACCAGGCTTTGGATGGAATCTGGAAAAATCCAGATGGGATGGATAATCCCGACCCTAAGTGAAAACCCGAATTGCTCAAAACTTAAGTTTCTCAATGTGCGACCTAGGGGAATGACTTGGTCGGGCCAGATGAAAATCCAAGGACCTCAAAAGCAATTAGGAAAATAAAATCAATAGGCCCAAAAGATTCCAAAATAACAGAGCAAAAGAGGGTTCCTACTTTGAGTGGGGCGTGTGTACGAAACTGCACAACAAATGGTGACTCTGCTAGGGAAATGCTCAAAAGCATTTCAATAAAAAAATGGAATCAAGAACCCAAAATCTCTGGTTTCAATCCATCCACCATGTCACTACTCAAATTAAGCTTTGGAGCCCCCAAGTTAGTAAACCTTTCCTACACCAGGGTCAATGTGTGTGCACGTGCATTCATTACCTTCCTTGGTTAGAATAAAGGCCATATTAAGTCTGAAAATTCTACATAAATAATTCTAACCTCAAAAGCATCCTGGATAGAGCCTCACTACCAGTCAAGAATCCATAGCCCCGACGAGGTTATTGTTGTGGTTCTCCCAAACATAGCTAGATTGCCAGCCAAGCGTCCATAGCCCCGGTAAAGATATTTGGATACTCTTGATAAGTTTAAATAATTCTTTTAATTTTAAACATTTTCTTTTCTTTCTTTTGATATTTCTTTTCACTTTTATTTCAACTTGTGAACACTAAAGTTCACACTTAGGGCTAAGAACCACAGTGGCGTTGAAGTAGAAAAAAGGATTTTTCACCTGACCAGACTTCATAAGGACCCTTTGTAACCTCAAAATTTCTTAATATTTATTTCAAAATGTAAGACCCAGGGGTATTTCAGATTTGACCTAACCTTGCGGCTCTTCTACTAAGAACATTAAGTACATGTGACACTGAAAAAAGGATTTTCACCAAGTGATTCCAAAAAATGATCAAATTTTGTAAAGGAAATACCTAGAACATCACCCAAACATTACCACAACTGTTAGAAAATGCAACGAAACACCTCAAAGAAAGTAGGAAGCCAAAAGAAAGAGAAAAACTAGAAAATGACCAAACCAACCAAAGCAAACCAGAAAGCAAAAAGGAAACCTACTCTAACAAAACAAAACAAAACAACATAAAAGAAACCTAAACTAACTATATACAAAGGAGGAGCTATGAACAAATCAAGATTGAAAAATAATGCTTCAAGTACTACCCATTGATAGGAAGTGGGATGTCCTCCCCTGTGAGAGTCTTTAAATGAAAATAATTATCTCCTAGGATCTCTAAAAGTTGGTAAGGACCAAGCCACAATTTGTCAAATTTACCATACTCTCCCTTACGGTCATGAGGTTTGTCCCAGTAAAGAACCAAGTCAGAGATTCTAAAGGCTTTTATGTTGGTCCTCCTATCAAACCATCTCTTGAATGTGCCCTAATGTTTGGAAAAATTTTCAAGGGCTTCATCTCTTTTCTCCTCAAGGTGCAGCAACTCAGCTAATATGGCTTCTCGTCTGTTCCCTTCATCATAATATTCATTGATGAACTATAAGGTGGGGATTTTGAGCTAAATGGGAAACACAGGCTCAAGACCATATACCAAGTGATAAGGAGAAGTTCCTATGGAGGCCTTGTGTCTTGTATGATCTTCCCATAGAGAAAATCGGAGCTGGGTGTGCTAGTCCTTAGGATTTATTTTTAGTAGTTTATGAATGACTGTCAACAAATTTTTATTGGAAGACTCAGCTAAGCCATTACCCTGAGGATAGTAATTGGATGCAAATTTAATTATAATCCCATGATCAAAGGCCCAATTAGAAAACCTTAATGATGCAAATGAAGGACCATTATCACAAACCAAAGACATGGGACACCCAAAATGATTGATAATCCCTAATTCGATGAAACTAATTACTACCTCAGAGGTACATTGCTTGCATGCAAGAGCTTTACTCCATCTTGTGAAATAATCAGTAACAGTAAGAATGTACTTGTTTCCTATAGAGGAAGGCATATTGATTGGACCAATGAAGTCCATTCCCCACTATGCAATGGGTTTTACCTCAAAGACTGGTTGAAGTGGGAGTGTTGCATGCTTCTCCCTAGATGCTGCAGTTTGACAAATATGACACGTTCTGACATGGTTATGGACATCCCTAAATAGTGTTGGCCAGTAATAACCAGCCCTCAGAATCTGGTTAGCAGTGGATAGTGTAGAACCATGACCAGTACCACACTTCTCATGAAACTTAGTTATCACTCTGTCAGCCTCTTTCCTTCCTAAACACCTTAGATAGACACCTTCATGATTCCTTTTATATAAAATATCTCCCTTTAGCATGAAACCGTTAGCTTTTAAGTGTAATTCCCTCCTCTGGATGACATTAAGGTGGTCTAGGCATTGCCGGTTTAACATATAATGAACGATTGCATCATACCAGTTTCCTGGAGAGACCTCTTCAAGATTATAGTGATGTGCTGCCAGGTCATGACCCATTTTTGCCATTGTTTGGGTAAGTCCTTGTCCTCTCACCAGCTTCATGGGTTGAATTTCTATATCATATTCCTACAACATGGTCACCCACTTGGCTCTTCATTCACCCAGTTCATTTTGCATCAGTAACAACTTTACAGCAGGATCATGCACTATTGCAAGGACCTTATTCTTGAGAATATAGTGCCTGAACTTCTTCACAGCCCTGACTAAGGCATAGGATTTTTTCTCCACACTCAGATATCTTAATTTTTAATCTTTCAAGGGTGCACTCATAAACGCTATGGGGTGTTCATTCCCTTGATCAAATTTTTGAGTTAACATGCCAGCACAAGAATGATCAGAAGCAAATGGATATATGTAAAAGGGCTTATCATAATCAGGGCTCACCAATACTGGGGCATCAACAATGGCCCTTTTAATCTCTGCAAATGCTTCTTTTTCCTTTGAACTCCATTCAATTTTAGCTTCTTGCTTGAACATTGCATTTAATGGTTTGACTATCTCAACAAATCCCATGATAAACTTCCTTACAAAGTTTATTTTACCAAAGAATGACTTCATCTCTTTTTTTTTGGCTAGTGGTTGAATCTTGAGTATGGCCTCCACTCGTTCAGGATCAATAGCAATGCCTTTCTTTGAGATAACATGTCCCAACAATTTTCCTTTGGTAACTCCAAAGATACACTTCTTTGGATTGAGAGATATGCCAAACTATCTACATTTCTGGAACACCTTGCATAAATCTACTACGTGATCACCTCTCTTCTTGGAAAAGACTATCAAATCATCCATATAGATAATGATGCATTTACCATTGATTTCTTTGAAAGCAATGTCCATTTCCCTTTGGAATGTGGCTCCAATATTAATCAAACCGAAGGGCATCCTCCTATAGGAAAAAGTACCCCATTTAGTGGTGAAGGCAGTTTTATGTCTGTCCTCATATTGTACCATAACTTGATTATACCCAGAATAGCCATCCAAAAAAGACATCATCTGAGATCCATTGACAATCTAGAGTACCTCATCCAGTGAGGGGACTAGATAAATATCCTTCTCAAATGCCTGATTCATGTTCCTAAAATCCACAGAGTCTGATTTCCCCGTTCTTTTTTCTCACAGGAACCAAGTTTGCAACCCAAGTTGAATGTCTGACTGGGAATATGATCCTAGCAGACAATTTTTTTTTTACTTCCTTCTAAATCATAGGCTCTAGTAGGGCATTAATTAGTCTTTGTCTCTTCCTAAAGGGTCTTACTCCTATTTTCAAAGGGATAGTATGAGTTATAATAAATATGTCATACATTTTCAAGTCTTCATAACTCCAAGCTATCATATCCTAATATCTATGTATTGCACCAATTATTCCTTTTCTCTCCTCTGGGGCACATACCTTACCAATGAAGACATTCTTAATATCATCTTGAGTTCCCATATTGTTTGTCTCACATTTCCCACTGATGGATTGTTTCTTAGCATCTTGTTCTTGATTTATGACCTTATCCAGATCGAAAATCCTTTCTAGCTGTAACACTAACCTTGTAATAGTATTAGGTTTCAAGTTAATTACCCCTTCCAAATCCATGTCTACTTCTTGGGGTTCAATTTCATCAATAATCTGAGAAGCAAAGACATTTGTACTTGTTATAAAATCCAGAATATGCTTATCATCTTCAAATACCTGGAAATTGGTAAACATTGTCAGGTACTGAAGGCATCAGGGTCAATTCTACAGTGAACTTCTTCAATCCAAAAAGAGACAAACATTGCAAAGTGTTGGCCACCTGAGCAAGGGAATCTGCTATTTGATTCCTTTGACATGGTATCAGTTGAATGTTGAAGGCATCAAATCCTTTAATAAGGTCCCATACTCTATGCCTGTAGTTAGTCATCCTTCTATCATGACATGAGTACTACTTCCTAACTTGTTTGACCACTAACTCAGAGTCCCCAAAGGCTTGCAATATCTTAAATTTTTTTCTTAATGCCATAAGAAGCCCATGAATCAAAGCTTCATACTCTGCTACATTATTTGTACACTAGAACTGGAGTCTATGAGCAACAAAGAAAGTCTTACCTTTGACTGACACTCAAATCTTGCCCTGTTCTTTCTTGCTTTACTTCTAGATCCATCACCTTCAAAGTCCAACAACCAAAGAATCCCAAACTTTGTTGTTGTATCTCTTGTACTATTATTGTCAAAATGACCCTCAAATAGCATCACTTTCTTTCCCTCTAGGTCCTCTTTCGCATTTTGCACGCTAATACTAACTGCTGGAGTGGGGTTTATACAATTCTACACTTGCTTTATTGTTTTCCTCTCATTACAAGCAGCACTCCAAACTCTCATGAGAATCATTGTGAACTCTACACGAAGTTTGGCAAGAGTAGTTCTTCAAAAATTCATTCTCTTACCCGTATTATTTTTTTTCAATACATTGTTGAATTAATTCTTGAAAATTATCTAGTAGGCTGGGTTGATGGTCTCAAAGGTTATCATCATTCTCAACTAGCTCCACCAAAGCACTTAGTGCTGTACCAAATTCTTCCATGGAAATCAACAGCATTGTATGCACATAAAGGACCTCTTCTCGCATCAAATTCCTCAAAAAGGTAGTAGGGCCATCCCACAATAATGGGTTACACTTTTTGGCCAACTTGACATTGAAATCAACATTTTCAGAGAAAACTTCATTTTCTAACACTTAGTAGGTAAACTATTAGAATTTGAAAATGATGTAAACTAGTGATTTGTGAGATTTTGTCTGTAGATTTTAAATATATATATATTTTTAAAATTGGAATTAAATTGTTTTTTTTTTTGCGTCTCCTTTGATAACTAGTTTTTAATAGTAAACAACATTTTTTAAAAGTGATGTGTACTTCGACACGCATAAATTTTTTTCTACAAAGGATAAAATTTTGATTCTTTTTAATTTAGGTTGCTAACATTGGTATCTATTGGTTTCATTTTGTTTCATAACATTTTGTTGAATATTTTTTTTTTTAATTAAGTTTTGAAGTCAAAACATTTACAATTTAGACATAGGTGCACTTCGGCACGCATAACTTTTTTGGTATGTATTGAAATTCAATTTTCTTTTTTTTGTTAGAACGAGGACATCAATACCTAGAGGATATATATTTTTCAATTTTTTTTCCTCAAATTTTCTATTTTTCCACAATGATTTTTCATCGAACTTGAGGTTCGGTGAAAAACCTATGTACAGTAAAACTAAAAAATAAAATATAAAATAAAAACAAAATATATTAAATTTATAGTTGTTGGAAAGCACATTTTGATCACTACAATCATCCAACTTGGTTTATCAATTTGACTCCATTTGCACCTCCTTCCGAAGCTTCGATAGTCAAAAAAATGCATAAATTTTGAAATGGTGGAGGGGAAGGTGAAAAAAGGGGGTTCATTAGAACCCCCCTTCTAATGAAGGGGGTTCATTCGAACCCCCCTTATATGGTGCAAAAGAGGGTTCATTAGAAGGGAGGGTGGTTCATTAGAAGGGGGGAGGGTTCATTAGAAGGGGGGGTTCATTAGAAGGGGGTGGTTCATTCGAACCCCCTTCATTAGAAGGGGTAAACCATTTTAATTTTTTTTATGAGAATTTCTAATTTTTCTTCATTCGAAAAATTGTAACCCACTATTGTGGGTTTACCCCGCAATCAATAAAAACCCCACAACTTTTGATCACACGATGGCGAGCAACCGTGGATCTCAACCATCAACAATCCACTTCATCCAACACAGTCGACAACTTTTTCCTTAACCATCACACACCTTTTCTATCAAGATTAAAACATATTTGTTGATTTGAAACACGTTCATCTCATAAACACTTTAGTAACCCACTGCATAATGTATTAAAAACAAATAGATATATCAAACTATTTTATCATCCCTTTGGCTTCACCATGTGAGACACGTGTTGCTTGCCCATGATATCACGATCAACAAAAACAATGTGGTGGGGTCATTGCAAGATGGTGGGGAACGACCGAGATCAAACGATGATTGATCTATGGTCGTGCGAACTCATCCCTCTACAAAATAAAAACATTTATTAAAGGAACAAGGGGACATCACTAGGCCGACGACAAACAATGACATAAGTTGTCATTTAAACAAGGGAGCACGAGACCATTCAAGACTTAGGAAAATAAAGTCAAGCGAAGGAAATAAAATGATGAAAAAAAAAGGGGCTCCAGCTCTAGTAAGGATGTAATTACCCATGCTCACCTCTGATATCAAGACCTCATTTGAAGTGTTCTGATATTCTGTAATCATATAATTCATCGTAGGCTCTCTTTCAATCCTGATATGATTAGGCATCCCTTTCCAGGGAAGCCACATATGAGAGTGATCAATTGATACATATCCATTCAGGGCCTTGGTAAAATTCCTTCCCAAAATCAAACTGTAGGCATCAGGTATATCTACCACCTAAGTATTAATAACTTGCTGGATTCTAGGGTTAGAGGCAACCTGCATATGGATCAAATTCAATTCTCCTACAACATTAACTTCAGTCCTATCTAATTGTGTAACTTTCTTTTTGGAATCGGCAATAGTAATACCCAAATCTTGACAAACACCAAAGGGTATTACATTGGTAGAGGCACCTAAATCTAATAAGCAATTGTGCAAGTGCTTACCAAATATACGGACCGAGATCAAGAAGGGAGGAGTCTCTATTTTCCCTTGAAATAGAGTTAAGGGAGTTTCTACTTGAGCAATCTGAGTTTTATCTCTCTTTCCCTTTATCTCCAGGAGACACATGAACTTGATTATGAGTCTAATTTTTTCTTCCTACTATTTGAGAGCTAGATCCTTTATTAATACTTTCAGTTACTGATCTATCTTGTGATATGGAACTTACATTATAAGCTCCTAGAACTGCATTCTTAATGGTTAGAACTCTTAATAACTCAAATGCAGAGAGGTTTACCTTTAGCTTCTTGAGTTCTTCTACAACATATATAGCTAATTGTTCTTCACTTAGATCAACATGAGTCTCTTTTGGATATTCCACCATCCTATCCTTGCTTGCTTCAACACTCCTTCCTTTTGACATATCCATCTGTGCTTGTCCTTATTTTGACAAATACTGCTTAGACACATGAGGATATAATGGATTATTGCTAGCATTAGGATTTGGAGGAATGGTGAAGTTGTTTGGAGGAATAGAGGTGGTGAAAGGGCCCCCAGCCTGTGGATGTCTATGTGGCAAGTCCCTCAGATCATATTTTTTACTAGTCCATTGGAATGTCTACACCTCTTCAATGTAAGCTTCTTCTTCATCCACATGGCCATTGTTTTTTACTAGATTTTCATTGAACAATTGTGAAACCTCCTCCCCATTACACACCTGATCCACATTCTCCCCATGCCTATTAGACTCTTCTTCTGGACCATTTTCTTCACCAAGGGGGAAATGAGCATGATTCAACACTAGCACAGGTGAATCATAAGTGGTAGAGGGCACAATTTCCTAACCACTAGTATTATTTTCTACCTCATACTGAAAGATTGAAGCAGCAGTCTAGAACTCTAGACATTCTAGTTCAAAATGTTGACTTCTCTTATGGAGCCTACACCATCTTGATAATGTAGCCTTAGCTAAAAATACACCATTAGGAGGCTTCTCTTGATTAATTGGCTGATTGACTGGTTGATCCAATGGAGTAGGGACTCCTCCATTGTTAGGGCTCATGTTCCAAGTCTTTTTTTTCCTTGGTGGTTGTCTCCTATCAAACCGTTGTCCACCAGCTTGACCTTTATCAAAGTTTTGTCCGGAGGATTGTCCTTTATCATAATTTTGTCCTCTGTCATGATTATATCCTCTGTCATTGTTGTAGCCTATGTTGTTGTTGTATCCTCTATCAAAATGTTTCCCTTGTTGATTTTCTTGACTTTCTCTGCTATAATTAGACTACATATTTCTCTAAGTAGCTTGCAACTGACTGTTCTGGTTCCTCAAGTAAGTCACTTCCATATTTAGCTTCTTCACTTGTTCAGTCAATTCATCTAGTCTCTCTTGGTCAAGACTTCTATATGGAGGTTGGCTCACATTATTTTGGGGATATCCTACTATAGTTCTAGTACTTAATGACTGGTTCAAAACTTCAAAATTTTGCAAATATGGGGGATAGCTAGCATGAGATTGTGGATGAAGAGGCCGATTCACACCTTGTTGGGGATAGCTGACTATAAGTGGCATTTGATTCACTAGAGGCCTTGGGTGAGGGACCATAGGCAACTGCGGAACTGGATTCATGATGGGAGTATGAGTGGAAAGAGCATGATTAAGAGTTGGGACCTATCCAGGGTGTGTAGCAGGCCCTAATGATGGTAAAGGTCTAGACAAATGTTGTCTGAAGGCAGTGCTAACCTTTATAGCTTCTCCATATGCATCAATTAGGGAATTAGGAGGATTGTTTCTCCATTTCATGAAGGTGGTTGTCAGACTATCAAGGCCTTCATAATAAACCTCTTATGCAGTGGCATCATCAATAGCATAGGGGACCTGCAGTCAGGTATAGGCATGATGAAACCTATTGTTAAAGGACCCTATAGGCTCATTGAATTCTCTCTTAACATTAATGAATTGATGATAGAGCTCATTGGGGCTAATGGGAATCCTAAAATTTTGTAGGAATGCAATCTCTAGCTCAGTCCAATGCTAGATAGACCTGGTAGGTAAGTGATTATACCAATAGAATGCATCTTCTCCTAAGGAATAAGGAAAGATCCTACATGCTACATCCTCATGATTGATTCCCCTATCCTTAAGGCTAGTATGAAAGATCTTGATGTGTTCTTTAGTAGTTCTATTGGGATCATTGACATGGAACTTTGAACATAAGTGCTCAGGGTTCTTGGGCATGACATCGTAATTAGCTAAACTCAATGGAGATGGGTTGTTAGCTAGGAAAGCCATTGGTGGAAGTGGTGGTGGAGGTTGATTTATGATGGGTTGAGGTCACTGGACAAGAACTGCCTCAGGAACAAGGATAACTCCAAACTCTGGGAATGAAGGGGAAGATGATGATGATGAGGGGGTGGATGATGATTCTTCCCTTCTGCTAGTCCTTCTTGACCTAGTAAGGTCTAGAAATTCTTGAAATTCCTCCTCTCTTGAAGTAGATCTGGTTCTTCTTATAAATCTTTCAAGAGAGATGGCAGATAGAAATCGATCTAACTTGCTTATTCAAGCCATCCTTCTAGCACCAATCTATTATGGTGTTTTCTACACAACAAAAACTCAGACATAATATGATATCCTATCTCTCTTGAAAGGTAAATCTCTATCAACAAGCCTCAAGAGATAACCCCAAGGTCTCTAATGTCAGGTCTTGACAATGCATAAACAACTCAATGATAAACGTGGAAATGCTGGTAATCACAATGGGACCTTAATGCAAGAAAATACTGAATCTTAATAACTTATCAGATCTTGCAATACTGTGATACTTAAAATCCTAGATCTAACCCAAATAATAAAATAAAATGTAAAAGATAAGGGTTTTAAAGAGTTATCTAAATTTAAAACTATTCCTAAGATTAATAATGCAAATGAGAAAATACTTGAAATGAATGAATCCCTTAAAAACCAATTCCTGCTCAACCCAGATAAATCTGCAATCTTATAGAAACAGTGCAATATTTTGAGGCGTTAAAGATTTTCAAATCATGAAAATTCATTCAAGACAATCCTGTTGCAACTGAAATGAATAATCTTCACAATCGAACTAAACAAAATGAATATGTGGTCTAGGTTGACTTTGCCAAACAACTAAAATCAGATAGTTGTTGGGAGTATAGACCAGAGATTGCTACAAACACTTAAAGTATCAAATCATGAACACCATTAAACAAATATAATTCTAAATCTAACATACATCAACTATTTCCAAAGCAATTTTAAAGATATAATAACAAGAACCATGCCAGATAAGAATAACACAAGTATGGCACTAAGTCACAATGTCATTACTTGCATCAAATTATCCACTGTAGCAACAATTTCAGTTTTCTGTTACAATACTTGCTTGAGAAACAACTAAATCCTAACTCTAACTCCTACTCTACTGCTGAATTCACTCTAGCATTCAATTTCTCCAACCCTTACAAATGAGGTGAAAGGCCATATTTATAGAAAAACACCAAAGTGCGTCAGCCTAAGAATTTACAATAACAACTACCCACAGAAACAAGTCAGCCCAGAGGAATTCAAAACAAAGGTCAAAATATGCATTGAATGCATATACACCAACCATGTCGGCCTAGGATCTCCCACCAGTTCGATCCACTACATTTAAATAAGAAGCGAAATAATAGAGAAACACAAGGCTTGATGCAACATTGCATTAACTACTTCCTCCCGTCCTTATCTTTGGTGCGCTTCATCCTATCCTTTACGTATTACATCAATCTATCTTGTTGGACTAATATTTATTAATGATTTGCACTGTACGTCACTACATCATCCAACTTCTGTTTAGTTACTAAATCTTTCATTGACTAAAGAGTAAACAACCCACCACCACTTCCTCAACTGTTCCAGACTAAGATGCCTTGGTTCATCAACAATATCATTCATTGCCACAATATTTTTTTTGATTTGAATATGTAAACTTAGCATTGCTTCCCTCATGCCACTTTCATTAGCTCGCGGATCTCAGGAACCTATAGAATGCACAAGATGGTGGATTGATACTACTCGGGAATTTAGAGTCCTGGGAGAATTTCTGCGTAGAAGGATTTTCCCGAGCTACGTTCTTTCGGGGAATCTGCCTCTCGGGGGATCTAGAATTGTCTAGATTTTTTGAACCTCCATATTCTTCGATGACAGTCTTCAATGATGTAGACCTCCTCATGCATTGGTGTCTAAAACCTTGGACCATACTGAGGCTATCTTGGTCTCAGGGATCCTACTCTTTATGTACAACTTCATTCTTTTTGCCTCAGTGATGGAGGATCCCTCTGTGTCTCTCTTAGCCTTTCCAGCAACTACCTTGCTAGACTCAGCCTACATCCATCAAATTCAACCATGAAAATTTGATTGTTGACAACATTTTCATCAAAGTGTTAGCTCAAAATCATGATAAAACTATTAAATCAACCCTTAAGCATCAAAACTAAGAATGGAATTTCGAGCTAACTGGGGAAAACCAGCTTGGGAGGAATTTCAAAAAATTCTGGACCAGGTGAATTCTCCCGATGAGGCACCAATATCAACAATAGATTATCAAAATGAATAAAAGAATGCATGAATCAATGTGTAATCTATTAAATTAAGCATATAATATCAAGAATTCATCATCCAAAATCATTCTTCCATCAAGAATCTCAAGTGGCACAATACTTATTAGAAAATTTAGAAAAAACCGGCCAGACCAAAATTCTGCGAAGAGCACAAAACTTTGAACACCAACACATTTCTAGTAAAGTGAAGGAATCTGGGAAAATCCAGCCAAAAAGGAAAGTCTTGAAGTTAGGCAAAAACCCAAAGATTAGCATGACCTTTGGTCTGTCAGAATGAAACTTATCTCTCACGACGACGGTAGATGTCTCACCAATGGAGCTATTCCGGATGCATATCATTGTGACTCCTCCCGACAAAATGTTTGGAAGTCATCAGTGAGACGAGTGAGTTTGGAGTGATCCCTGCCAATAGCATTTGTCTTGCCAATGGGTTCTGTGATCAGACACTTTGGCATTGGGGAGACACGATTTAGTGTCTCACTGACATGCAATACAATTGAATGTTTTGACCGAATGAACTAGGGTGAAATACCAGATAATCATTGAGAATCCTCAAACCCTAAACTCAACTCTATTTTAACATATTCAATCGTCAATCACTTAGAGTCTAGCTCCCAGACGGATTTAAATCATAAAGCATCAAAAATCAATAGCAACTTGAAAGTTAGGACTGAAACCACATACCATAAAGAGATCAAATTCAACCACAAATGTAATGAGCTGCTAACTTAGATGCCCTAGCGACCAAATCAACTTGAAACACTAGAAATACATGCACCAACAAGAAAATCAAGAAATTCAAGCTTCAACTCATGCAATCTCAGATGTAAGAACAAATGCACAACAAAGATGAGAGCAAGTGATCCCAAATCCATTTAAATTCAACCTTGGAAATCTTACCCAGGTGCACTAATGGTGGAGAAAAGACAGAATGGAGAAATTCAGGAACTCGATAGCAAAACAGAATCCAGAAAAATCTAGACCAGGCAGAATTCTGTGGAGTCCTGAATTTTCCGAACTTTAGCGCTAAAGTTACCTTGCTAGGCTTTGGATGGAATCTAGGAAAATTTGGATGGGATGGATAATCCCGACCCTAAGTGAATACCCGAATTGCTCAAAACTTAAGTTTCTCAATGTGTGACCTAGGGGAATGACTTGGCCGGGCCAAATGAAAATCCAAGGACCTCAAAAGCAATTAGGACAATAAAATCAATAGGCCCAAAAGATTCCAAAATACTAGAGCAAAAGAGGGTCCCTACTTTGAGTGGGGTGTGTGTACGAAACTGCACAACAATTTCCTAAATAAAAAAAGTAAAAATAGGTCCAAGTTCCATCTCCCAAAAGGTGGAATCCTATTTCCTTTGTGTTCAACCATCTCTAAAATTTCATTTATTTTGTTGCAAAGGGGTCACCAAGAGAATGATTGTCAAATCTCACCCTGGGTTTAACATGAGTACCCTCCACATTGATGTAGAAATTAGGGGAATTTTGAAGGCTAGATTTAATAATAGGGCAGTGTTGAGGACATCAGAAACCTCCATATGAATAGGGGAGTGTATAGGGGAATTGGTAGGGGTAGGATTCCACAACTCATCATCAAAATTATCTAACTTACTGAACCTAGAAGTAGAAATAGGAGTGGGTTCAAATAGGGGAACAACCTTAATAGGGTCGGGAGGGTTTTCCCCATTAGTAGTACTTTAACCATGGGCATGGGTAATATGACAATAAGTGGGAGGGGTTTTGTCCAAGGCAATGGAGGGATTAGGGTCTGGAAGGGGTTTGGTGGGGTCACGAATGACCAAGGTGTTATTTTTAACAGTGATAGGGGAGGGTAAAAAGGCGGTCTATTAATGATAGAGACAAAAGATAAGACCTTGGTGGATGGGTAAATTTTTTCTTTTACCCTAGATATTTTTGATAGATTGTTCAAGAGAGGACAAAATCCAAAAGGAAAATTTCATCTTTATATTATAACGAAGATGGTTAAGCACCATAAATGAATGAGCATGAAAGCGATGAAATTGGCCCTCGAGTGTTACATATTGAACCAAAGGAAATAGGTGTTCCACCTTTTGGGAGATGGAACTTTTGACCTATTTTGGACTTTAGTTCATTAGGAAACCAAGATCCCTCAACCAAGTGACTCAATTGAGTGAAGGACTAGTGGTTTCCTTGGGTGTGATTAAATGGGGGGTTCACCATGTTAAATGAATCTTCAAAGGAGAAATGTGAACTCTAATGAGCTAAACCCTATAAAATTGAAGATGGGTGAGTACAAGATCATGGGATTCAAAAAGTGGTGATATCACAAAAAAGTGGCTGACAAATTTTTTTATCTGAATTTGATGAAACGTAAAGGGTTTATTGAAAAAAATTTCAACTTTCCAAAAATATAAGATATGCATTTGTAGTGTAGTAAAATAGATCCCTTGACATTTTCACACTCGTTTGGGTCCTCCTTGTGGATTTTGGCTTAATGTTGCCTTGATTTAATGTTGTAATGTGGATAACACATTCACATTAGGTCTTGGGCCCTTATAAACTAATGGAATTTAATGATGCCTTACAAAAGTGTTGTGAAATGTTATGACACACTTTCAGACTTTTATAGGGTTTTATCAATTAACTAAGCATAATAAACATAATTTTAATCATAATTAACATTAATTTTGCCTTATTTGGAGTGTTGTAACACACTTTCACACTTCTCTAGGATTGTCATTAATAATTGGGTTTTCTTATGCTTTAATTGGCCCTATTTTACATCCACAAGGCTCATTTATTGCATCTTTTCAAGGATAATACCAACACCAATTAGTAAACAATCATAATTCAAGTGTTCTTGGCTTGTGTGGCCCAAATTTAATGTCTGGGACTCATTCTCCATCTTGGGCGAATGCGTCCCACCTAGGTCTTTTTGGCACTGATGCAAGTTCACACATTTCTAAGAACATTTCATTTTTGGTCCCATACATCATGTATGATGGGACTCATTCACCACCTTGGGTGAATGATTCCCATGTGACCAAAATTCAAATTGAATTCAAATTTTTGTTTTGATTTTATTCTCCTAGATCTGATGTTGGTTTGTAGTGTTGTAATTTCGGGAATTATTGCATAATTGAATATACATATAAGGTTATTTCACTCATATTAAACACCTAGAATTCAAGAGAGTTCACAAGAGCATTTGATCATTCACAAGAGAATTCAAGGAATTACAAGGGTGGATTATCAAGCATTCAAGAGAATTCTTCAAGATCCAATAATCATGTCAAATATTGCATTTATCATGTTTGTTATTGTGCTAACAATTGTGATGTAGAGTTCATGATCCAAGCAAGTGTTTCATTCAAGATCAACATCATTCAAGAAAGATTTGAGAACCACATCCATTGCAGCCATTTCAAGCATAATTGCATCACCTTATTGCTAGGGTTTGGTGATTTGCAATATTGTATTTTGTTCATTCATCATTCTCCTTTAATATTTTCTTTCATTTCAAGGTTTAATTACCAACAAGGGGTTTGAAAAATGAAAAAACCCTATTCCTTAACCCCACAAATTGTTTCCTTCTTATTGTGTGTGATTTGCAGGGCTAGGTTGTAGATTTTTCAAGAAGAAAAGTTGGAGAAAAGTTGTCAAATCCCTAGGGTTTTCATCAAGCCTTGGAGAATCTCGAAGAAGGTCTATAGGTGGCAATTTACAATTTCAGATCTAGAATCTAGTCAAAAAGAGTAGAGTAGATTGAGAGGAACATAATCTAGTCCTAAACTTCTAGAAAAGTAGAAGTGGATTGATTCTCCACTATTGGTGAATGAATCCCACTATACAAGCCTAACAAAGATTTTCATAGATCTGGATACCCTTTTGGCTGAAACCTATATCTACACATTTTTCTTGAAACTAGACTAATTTTCCTAGCTTGGTGAATGAGTCATAGTTAGCACTAACAATATATTTTCTAGAATTCTAGACCTCCATTCTAACTTCTTTAGTATCCCATGTGTACACTTTCTATTTCATAGCTTTCTGTTACATTTTGTTCATCTTTCTAGATCATTTAGAGTTAGTTTACATTTAATTAGATTTTTGTCTTACAACTTGCATTACATTGTCTTTTCCAAGTCTAAATTGATGTTGTATCCCTCATTAGACCTCATTCAGCCTTTTAGATAGTCCCTTCACAATATTTCAATCTCCTTTGCACTAAAATCTCAAGGGTTTGTTGAGTGAAGATTAAGAAAATTGGCTCTCCCCTTTTAGGACCAAAACCCTAAAGGTGAAGAGATCCCTACATAAAAAAAAATTATCTTTTCATTTTGGTGAACCTGCATATAGAGCATCATAATTTTGATTTGGAGTGCACTTATATCCTAGATTTAGCTTGTATTAACATTGCATTAGGTTTTTCATTGGTTAATTTACATTCTAGGGTTTCAAAATTTGCATTAGTGAAAAGATCATTTAGCTTGCATTATTGCATTTAAATTCACTAAAAATTAATCAAATTCTGCATTTGCATCTCATACATATCTTAGAAAACATAAAAAGCATAAAATTCAATTCAAACATCTAAAAAATTTCAAAAAAAATAGTACCTGTCCACTCATTCACCACCTTGTGCAAATCAGTCCATTTGCATATTTTTTACTACATTTTCTAGCATTTACAGTTCAATTTCTGAGTTTCTGTTTCCTATTTCTACATTTTAGTTTCACTTTCTAGAATTTTAGTTATAAGCATTTCTTTGTTCTTAGCTTACATTGCATTTGTACTCACCCCACATTTAGTAGCCTTTGTATAAGTGTTTGGTGTCCTATTGCTAATACTATAGTGATAATAAGTTTGAGACTCATGTCATCCCATGATAGCACTATCATTGTGGATCTTGGTTTATCTAGAGCTTCCACTCCTAGTATTGACACTAGTACACTAGGCATGGATAACACCCTTAGCAAATATTTTCCTTTAGGTAGCATGCAAGTTGAACCAAGGAATGATAGCATCTTGCAAGAAAAAATAATTCAAATTCATGAGGATTTAGTAAAATTACAACATCATATAATCCTTGAAAACATTTCAAGTACCTTCATCCCTACTATAGAAAACATTCACTGCACGCTTTAAAGTGATGATGGCCTTGACCTTGTGAAAAACATAGTTTAAATATTTGGAAAACATCTCCCCTCAACAAGTTGGTGTCCTTTTCCCACAAGAAATGTTATAAGTCAAGGAGGAACTCAAATTCCTCCTCCCACAATGATAGCCCCATTACCTACCTATACCAATCCTCAAGTCACAACAATAATGCAACAAGTTAGTAATGTGATTCCTTCCCTAGGTATTCCTGCTAGCATCCCTAGTTCCTATGTGGCATCACAAATTATATCTCCTACATTACCACCTTTAAGCATTCCATTCACTTGTCCTATGAACACATACACTCCATTTCCACTTTCACTTCCATCTCATAACACAAGCAATGGCCCTATCATAACATTACTTTTCCAAACTATTTCATCCCCTCAAAAGAAAATTTCCATCATAAACCAAAATCAAAATGGTCCAACTACACATTATGTCAAAAGTAGTCCATTTTATTTGGAGATATTGCGAACACTAATGCCACAAGCTGTAGAGGTTCCTAGATTTGAGAAATATGGAGGGAAGGGATATCCTTCTAACCATGTTAATTCCTATACTACCCTATGTAGTGACTTTTTCCTTGATGATAAAATGTTGGAAATTTTTTTTCCTAGGTCCTTAAAAGAACTACCTTGGAATGATTCTATTCTTTACTGAACAACTTAATTCGTTCATTAAATGAACTTGTTGAGGCATTTTTAAACCATTTCCAAGTGCATATGACTCCCAAGATGACCTTGGCCGATTTTATGAGATGTAAGAAAAAAGAAGAAAAGATGATTGATTTTATCTCATGCTATCAATCACTTTAGTCCCAAATTGATGTCAAGGTCCTCGACCCAAACCTTCAAAATATGTTCATAGAAAACTTGAAAATTAAGATCCAATACAAGCTCACCATGATGAAATTCCCATCCTTCATGCACTTATGTACTACCCTCCGTGATTATCAAAATTCGGTTAGTAGTCAAGATACAAAGTCCACTTCTAGCCGAATTGCGAGATCTGAGCCTGCAAACAAAAACAATTCCCAACATTTTAGAAAAAAAAAGGGTTCCTTCAATTAAAGCCCCCTCAACAAACAACTCAAAATTTCCATAACCAAGTAGCTCTTGTCAAATCCACAATACCCTTTAGTTATGGAGATCCGAAAAGATAATTTACTCCCTTGTCCAATACCCTTCATAACATGACCCAACTTTTAGAACAATAAAACATTACCTTGCCTCCCTTCAAAACTCCCGACCCTAATAAGCCTTTACCACCAAGCTTTAAATCAAATGCTTACTACCACTATCATAGAAAAAATGGACATGACACAGAACATTGTAAGTGTAATTGTGAAATAAGTAATGAGTAAAATAACAAACAACACTTCTTAATAAGACATTATATGAAGAGAATCAACAATAATTAATTTAATTAACATAGGAAAACTCTTGAAAGCATCATATTGCTTTCTATCTCTAAATATTTATTAAGTCATAGGGCTCTCAGATTTAGTAAGCATTATGACTGTTAAAATGCCAATCTAGAGAATGAGATGCTGCTAAATACAATAATCTAATCTTATATGATGTTATCTAAATGATATATGATGAAGCTATTGTTATCTAAATTGAGATAAAACTTGATAAAAGAAGCTACAGTGAACTATGATGCAGCCATGATATTGATTCCAAAATGCTATGATTACTATTGCTAAATGATAATGCTATTGCTAAGATGCTTGATTGCTCAATTGGTGTTTCTGCAGAGTAAGTTTACACAAAGTTGGGATCCTTTCCTCTAGAATGAGGTTGTATTTATAGATTCCCGACAACATATTTGTGAAGGGGAAGCAAAGAAAAGGTATGGATTTGATCTGAAGAATCGAATGGTGAAGGATGAAGAAGCTTGCGCTGATTATGGAGATTGTTCCTCCCTAGAAAAAGACTTAGCCAAAAGATAGGACAAATCATTGGAGAAAGATGAAGAGGATTGCCTGCAAATTTGTCTCCAATTTTTCCCATGAAGATTTGAGTTGAATTAATTAGATGTTCCATATCTAATTTGGTAGGTGAAATATTGATTAGCTATAGAAATATGTGCATAAATTTGAATGTTTTGGATTTGTGTCAAATTTAGGAAGAAATAATAATTATTAAAATAAACAAATATTTTTTATATTGTTTATTTAATAAAAGAGAGATAATGATAATTAAATAAAAACTATTGAAGTTTTGATTATTTAATTAAGAGAGAATAAATCAATAGAATATAGATGTGAACTATATGAATAAATATTTCTATTTATTCAATAGTAGAAGAATTTGATTATGATAATTAAACAAAACAAAGTGAAATTCATTTATTTAATTAAGACAAAATAATAGAATAAAGATTGAAGAATTTAAAAGATGAACTATATAAATAAATATTCTTATTTATTTAATAGTAGAAGAATTATTTAAGGTTAATTAATCAAATAAATAATATTTAATTAATTAGATTATCCAAACCATTTTTAGGTGTATACATTTTGCCCCTATTTGAAGTGATGTGTTTACACATTGCTTCAAAGAAAATTTTGCTGCTACTGTTAGTACTGACGATTTTTTTTTTAGTATTCCCCAGATGTTGATTTTGTTGTGATGATGGATGTATGCCCCTCGGGAGATAAATTGATGATTTTTTTATTTTTGGATTTTTTGGAATTTCTTAATTTTTCTGATAATTTGATGAAGTTTTGATGTTGAAATAATTTATCTCTTGACAAATAGTTTGAAAGATGTTCCTATGATGAATTTGAATTAAGCCTCTAGTAAATAAAATAAATTAATCCCACCAAAATCCCTTTAATTAACCTTTAAAAAGTTAAAAATGGGTAAATTTGAATTTATTTGTGCATTTGGAGTTTGAAAATTTGAAGTGAGAGCAATTTGGAGCAAAATGTCAATCCCTTACCACACTCACCGTTTTGAGCATGTTCGTCGACACAATTGGCTGACTGCTTACAGACCTACGGTACGTACTTGTGAACCTCCTTGTTTTGCGCATTTTTTGTTTGTCACATGTTTATTTCAGATTTAATGATTTTGAATTTTTTAGCACATCTGAGGTCCGCAGTAGTGCATAGACTTTCTATTTTAGTGCATGCAATAGTTCAACACATAGATTAGGTTTTGTAGCGCATTCGTAGAATAAAATAGCACATGTGATGATATGGAACATAGGTTAAACTATGTAGTGTATACGTAGGGTAAAGTAGCACAAAATATAATGGCACATCTATCACCTGAAATGGAGCATTGACTTTATGAAACAATGCATCTATTGGTTTGGTGCATTGGGCTCCTGAAATGACGCATATGATGAAATAACACTTTGATCACCTATTTTAGCGCATAGAGGTGTTTTAATGGTGCATCCAATATTGTGGCACATAAAAACACTATTTTAGCGCATTCAAGTCAAAGTGATGTATTTTGTCAATTTTATCCTTGATTTTGTTGATTTAGATTGTGTCAGCTATTAGTTTGATATGATTGATGATCTCAATAAAGTAGATGATGTTCAACCTCATGATAGGAGAGGTCTGATGATTGATTGATGATAATTATCCTCATGATAGGTGAAAAATAATTATAGGTTGATTGATAAACCTCGTGATAGGAAAGGTTGATTTGATTAATTGACCTCATGATAGGTGGGGTACAATTTTAAGATTGATGATTGACCTCATGATAGGTGAGGTTCAATGATGTTTTCTCATGAGATTTGATCAAAATCTCTCCAGGTCTATTTAGATTTGATAGGCTAATTGTTGTTTAAATGAATTGACAGGGGCACACTTTACAGGGCCAGTCGATACAGGCACAAGGTTTATTGGTTTAGACACAGACCCAAATGCATACATAGGCCCAAGCTCATGCAAAAACTCTAGCTCAAGTACAGGGATAGTTGGCATCTGCACAGGTACAGATTGCCTCATCAACAACTAAGAGAGATGCAACGAGACAAGTTGTAGAGCAGGCACAAATTACAGCTAAGAGATTATAGAGATTGGTTGACGGTACATCTGTGGACAATTATGTGAGAGAGGTTCTCCATGTGGGTAGAGAGGTGGAGTATTATAGAGAAAAATACCATGATGTTGTCCCCTCCAAGCAGAGAGTTAGTTATTCCCAATCTCAATTAGTAATGATCCAGTCCAGGACTGTTAGCGTTGGTGTGACACAACCTCCATGGAGAGACCCGAGAGATCCTGGTATGTCTGGTGGGGGAGGTATTGGCCCAAAGATGCTTGCACCATCTGGAGCTAGCACCACATAGTTCCATGACTTTATTTCATGATATATATGAGACATGATGTATACTCTGGTTTTTTGATTCACAGCCATTTTTTATGTTGTATCTCTTTACATTTTAGACATCATTGTATACTTGACATTATGATTTTTGAGATCTATATGATATGCGGTGGATTGATCGATCTATGTGTTCTATATGGTTTCTATGATGAATGCATTTAATTTCCTTGTTCGATATTCTAGGTGATGATCTATATGATACTTATTATGTATGCATTTGATGATCATGATGATATGCTACGATTTATGATGTTCTATCTATGATGTTAAAATTGTGATTATGTGAATAGTGATGATGTATCGATATATGTTGTATGTTGGGGTATGTGTAGGATCATCATGGAAAAAATAGGCCCTTAAGTGGCAAACAATTTAGAAAAATCAGAGTTAGGAAACTTGACATAAAAATTTGAATAAGTTATCTATATTATTTCAAAAAAATGTAAGAATATAATTTGTAGAAAATTGAATGTAGTTTCTAAACTACAAGGTTTTTTTTTTTTAAATCTATTTGGTGAAATTTTGAAATTTCAATGCAGAGTACTTAAATTTTAGGGAAAAAGAAGTAGGTGTCTATCCACCACCCTAACCACAATAAAATGATGATATTTTTTTATAATATTTTAGAAATAAGTAGAGGACTCATGTCCATGCATATATTTTTGTAATTTTTTTCCAAGTAAATAATTAATTATGATTTTTTTATTACAAATTTTAAAAAATATAAAACCTCGTATGTTTGACCACCTTAACTTGGTCAAAACTTCATGAAATTAATTTTTTCTTTTTTTAATCCTATAGTATGCAAAGCATAAATGTGATGCATGTTTTGGAATCCAAAAATGTGATACCGTTTGAAAGCTATAGATGTTTTTCAATTAGCCTATCAATCAAGACTTTAGTTGTAATTCAAATAAAAAATGAATAATAATTATTTATTAAATTCAAAGTAAAGCATAATTTATATTGCTGGAAAGCTGAGAATCTCCTTTAAAAACCCTTTTCATTTCATCAATTTTGGGTAAAAAAAATGTCGTTAGCCACATACCCTACAAATACCCATCATATTGCCACTTTTTGGCCCACCATGATCCTGCACATACTCGTTGGATGATAATGGATAATGGATGTATGATGATATGTATATTTAAATTACATGATAATGTAACCATATGCATAATTATGGATGTGATGATTCAATGATAAATGAGTAATGATGTAAATAGGATATGTGTACTTTTATTTTTTTGGTATTTGATGAGGGCGAAACCCGAGACACAGAAAATAACCCACAAACAAGAGAATAATTCTATTATTCAGAAAATGGAGCTTCTTACATGTAGAGGATCTCAAATCCCCAAGTTCTACAACACATGCAAGCTACAGAAAGCTACAGAATAACCCTTTCACAATATGCGAGCTTGTCCCCAAAAGGTTACTCAAAAATTAGAAAACCCACTCATAAATATAGCTCCTCATTAGTTTGGAGCCAAAACAACATTCAAATTGAGTTTAGGCAGTTTGGCACCGAAAATTTACAACATGAAGTTCAAATTTCAAAAGAGCATTTGCAATGGTATCTTCTATAAAGTGCGCCAACTTCCCGGGGCCATAACTTTTGATCCAGGACTCCGATTCGTGAACCGTTTGAACTGTTGGAAAGGTCTCGAAGTCAAGAATGCGCTCTAAATTTTCTATGCCGATTTTGGAAAGTTTCGGGGCCATTCTGAAAGCTCTAAGTGCCTCAAATCCAACTTAGAAGATTTTCAAGTGCAAATCTGGGAAACTAAAACTACAATATTTTTCAACCCATGAATGGAAAATAAAAACCGTAAATTGGGAATTTCATTATGATGAAAGGGGTATCCAAAAATGTAAAAACATCTAAAAAAATGATAAACTTGAAATTTAACTATTTTTGGGTGATGCAAGATTGCCCTTACACCACAAGATGCTCCTGCATCAGTATTTTAAATGCAAATATATAATATAAGAAATGGATGAATGAATAATGAATATTCATAGAGATTTATTTTTTTGATAGTTTTCTCATGCAATTTTATGATGTGATGCACAAATGAGGAAATGACATGATTAATGAAAATTATATGATCAAATTTTTTGAACATGATTAAATGATATAATAATGTTTTCTAATGTATGCAATGGAAATGATTATGCAACTACATGATAATGATGATGTTTTTTTTAATGTCAAGTATACTCAATCCATTTATGAGAAAAGATAATATCGTTTTTGAATCCTTTACTAGCTTTTGTAATAAATACTCTACAAATGTAAAACTAACATGAATGCAATCTAATTTACCATGCAAATCTTTTTGCAAGTATTGGCATCTTAACAGTCCATTTATTGTGCTTTTTATCATAATGGAGATTTTAAAATGTTGAAAGTGAGTACAAGCATCAATGATATAATTTAGACCATGATGACCTAAGTACTACTTTCATGATTTTTTATATTGCAAGTTAACACAAGCATCTAGGTATAATTAAACCGAGATGATTTGAGCATTTCATGTGTAAAAACCAAGAATCAATTATTTTATTATGTGAATTGGAATGTCATAAGTGATACTTTGTAGAGCACATCTCAAGACAATTCACACAATAAATAATTAATTCACAAACAACAAAAAAAGAAAATGATCATTCTTCTTCCTAGCTTCTCTAGTTCAATACATCATCAAGTTGCTCCAAAGAAATGATAACCAAGATCAAAGTACAACAACTCAACCCCTGCTTAAAGTATTTCAATCATTATTCAGATTAGATCATCCATTTTGATTTGTTCTGATTGGTTTGATCTCAACTGTCTTGATGTGGATGGTTGATTTTCTGAAGTGATCCGGTGTTTGATGTATGCTCCATTTTGAGTTTCCCAATGATCATTGTGTTTGTTACATTTTCATACTTTTGTTTGTTTATTTTTTTTAAGTTCAAGTTTATTTCCCCCAATGAGTTCAATATTTTTTCCCCAAGCTAGGGTGTGACACAACCACTTTGTCAAGATATGTACATGATGTTCTCTTTTCAATTGATAGGTGGAAAGATGACGGCGAAAGTGAACGACCAAGTCATGCATCTAATAGATGGAAATAGTTGGTTTAAATCACAAGTAGTACCTATTTCCAGGTTTTCACTACATGTTTTTATTGCACTTTTTCAGATTTTATGATTTTTTTGTCTTTTTCTCTGTTTTTGATGATTTTTTTGTTGTATTTTCCGTCACCAAGATGCCTATTTGCCAGGTTTTCATCAAGGCAACCATTTCAACTGTGCACTAGGTGATTTCAGGTATAGAATTTCCTGAGATGAATACTATTGATAGGTTCATTGAATGGATCCCCTTTAGGTGTAGACAACTAATAAGCTCCAAATCCATAGACTAATATGATTACAAAGGGACCTGGCCAGTTAGGTTCAAACTTCCCTTTCTTTTCTTTGTCCTGTTGATTTCTATGGTTTTCCTTTATGAACAAGTCACCAACCTAAAAGACTCTAGACTTTACCTTGTGATTGTAGCTTCTAGACATTCTCTGTTGATATTCCTTCAAATGGTTCACAAATTGTTGATGACGTTCATCCAAAAGTTCTAACTCTTGAAGTCTAGACACTCTATAATCCTCATCTCAAACAATTCCTTTTAGTGACACATGGAGTGATGGAATCTCAACCTCAATGGGTAGTACAGCCTTTGATCTGTATACCAAGGGATATGGTGTTGCTCCTATAGGTGTTCTAATACTTGTTTGAAATACCCAAAGAGTAGGGTTCAATTGAACATGCCAATCTCATCCAACATCATTGGCAGTCTTCTTCAGGATTTTCAGAATAGTTGTATTTGAGGCCTCTGTCTGGCCATTTCCTTGAGGATAGTATGGTGTTGAAAAATGTTGTTGGATATGAAACTTCTCACACAGTTCCCACACATATTGATTCTTAAAAGGTCGATCATTGTCTGTGATAATGGACTAAGGAATTCCATACCTACAGATGAGGTAGTTCATTATGAAAGAAGATATTTGTTTCCTAGTGATGGTTGTTAAGGGAACCGCTTCTATCCATTTTGTAAAGTACTCCATTGTTGTGATTATAAATTTGTGTCCATTGGATGAAGATAGATTAATCTTCCCTACAAAGTCTAGTCCCCACTAAAAAAAAGGCCATGTTGAAGTAAATGGTTTAATTTCTTGCACTATTGCATGTATTAGATTACCATATATTTGACATTTTTTGCACTTGTGAACAAAATGAAAGGACTCCTCCATGTTTGGCCAATAATACTCCAAACAGAGGAGTTTCTTTGCTAGGGTTAGTCTACTTGAATGAGTTCCACAAATACCTTCATGAACCTCATGTAAAGATATCTCATACTCATTATGTTCCAAACACCAAAGAAGAGTACCATCTAGACCTCGATGGTAAAATATGTTAGCAATTGAGGTATGTTGTGCGGATTGGAAAATGAAGTTGCGTTGCTAGTTTCTAGAAAGATTAGGAGGAAGGACATTGTCTTTTAGGTAAGCATAATTCTTTCCATAAATGGAGGATTCAATGTCAACTAATTGGCATATGGTTTGAGATTCTGGATTATCATGAGTAGGATTAGACACTTGTTCCACCATAAACTCATAATGACCTCATTTTTTTAGCAATTGTAAGAGAGAAGCAATTGTCACCATAGCATCCACAACTTTTTTTTTTTCTGATCTTGGAATCTATTCAAACTTGATATCCACAAAGTACTTTTTGAGATCATCTATCATATTCTTATATGACATCAACTTCTCATATTTGGTTTGATATTTTTCATTTACCTAATAAATGACTAGTTGTGAATCTCCATATACTTGTAGCTTTGTGATCTTCCATTAAACTGCCACTTTGATGTCAATAATTAGAACCTCATACTTAGCTACATTATTTGTACATGGATACATGAGTCTATATGACCTTGGGATGGTGTGTCCTTGAGGTGTAACAAACATAATTCCTGCACTAGACCCGTGTTGTGTGTATGAATCATCAAAATAAAGCCTCCATTGTTGTGTTGTCACAGTAAGAATTTTTGCATCAGGAAACTCAATGTTCATTGGATAATCATCTAGTAATTGAGCTTCAGCTAACTGATCAGCTATCACTTGACCCTTGATGGCTCTTCTATCCACATACTGGATATCAAACTCACTCAAGATCATGACCCACTTGGCTAGTCTCCCTATTAGAGCACCCTTACTAAGTAAGTATTTTAATGGGTCAATCTTTGCTATGAGTCAAACTGTGTGGGTTAACATATAACGTCGCAACTACTAGGTAGAAAATACCACTGCCAAACAAGCCTTCTTGATGAAGGTGTAATTTATCTCATAACCATTCAAAGTCCTACTGATATAATAGATAGCATGTTCCCTTCCCTCAAGATCTTCCTATGCTAATAGAGCTCCTAAAGAAATGTCAGTTGTTGCAATGTATAGTAATAAGGGTCTATTTTCTATAGGTGGCATCAATATGGGGGGGTGACATTAGATATTGCTTTATTTGATTGAAAGTTGTTTCACACCCTTGATCCCATTTGAACAAGACATTCTTATGTAGCAAGTGACTAAATGGATGACTTTTGTCTACTAATTGGGAAATAAATCTCTTGATTGATTGTAGCCTACCCTGAAGAGACCGTAGTTGACTAATGTTCTTCGGTGGTGGCATTTCCATTATAGCCTTAACCTTAGCAGAATCCACTTTGATACCCTTTTCTAACACTATGTATCCTAGGAGATTTACTGATGTAACCCCAAACACACATTTCTTAGGATTTAATCTGACATTGAACTTCTCTAGTCGTGTAAATATTTTGCCTAGAATATCCAAATGTCCTTCTCTGGTATATGATTTTTCTAATATATCATCCACACAATCTTCCATAAAAGTATGCATCATGTCATGGAAAATAATGGTCCTTGCATGCTAATATGTTACACTTGCATTTTTCAACCCAAAGGGCATAACATTCCAACATAATATTCCCCATGGACATGTGAATGTGGTCTTCTCCTGATCTTCTGACGCTATTTTGATTTGGTTATATCTTGAGAAGCCATCCATTACTAATAACATGATATGTCCTACTGTTAAGTCGACAATAATGTCAATGTTTGGCAAAGGAAAATCATCCTTTAGACATACCTTTTTGAGATCTATGAAGTCGATGCATATTCTGATACTATTATCCAATTTAGAAATAGGCACAATATTAGAAATCCACTCAATATAGTCAATAGATTTGATGAATCCAGCATCTAACAAAATTTTCAGCTCAGCCTTTACCATCAAGGTGATATGTAGATGCATTTTACTTAGTTTTTGTTTTGCAAGTTTTATCTCAGATGGTAGAGATAAGTGATGCATTAAAAGATCTAGATCTAAACTTGGCATATCAAAGTATGTCTAGAAAAAGTTAATGTGTCTTTCTTCAAAGAATTTGGTAAATTATGGCTTTTCTTGTTCAGTCATTGATGCTGCTAGATGTAGAGTCTTTTCCTTTTCTATTGTGCCAAGATTGATAGACTATGTAGGCTCCACTAGTATTGATGATCTTTCATGATAATGCTCTGGAAGGGTGTCAAATCTCCCATCTTTCAATGCCTCAGATAGGTTTTCACTGTCAGATGCATTCTTTATTTTTACTTTTTTGAGATCTAATGTTGCCATGTAATGGTTTTCACCATTAGATCCATTATCCCTATTTTCAATTTTGCAACTGGAATATTTGGCACCCTCCTGATTCAAAGTATCATTATGAGATTTATGAGTAGATCTTGTGTCAGGTGTTTCACTACAAAGGAAATTAATGATAGCATCATCATTTGCAAAGATAGGTATATTAATAGGTTCAGTTGGTTCCCAGTCGATAAGTTTAGGATGCAGTAAGGGTAGAAAGTCATCAGATTGGTTAAGGTCAATAGCAATAAAGGTTCTGATAGAAATGTTGTCAAAAAATTTAGTGGTAATGTCAAGGTTTATGATATTACTCTCATCTAATTCATCTATCTCACTCGATATTTGTCCATCCTCACTTGATTCATCAATATTTTGTGATCCAAATACAAGGGGTCTAGTCCTTGAGCTTTGTCCCTCCTCATGTGTGGGTGCATACTCTTTGATGACATCAATTTGTATGCCCTTGCATGAATTTTTTGATAAATAATCCCACTCATACTAATTAGAATATGTCTTAGAACTATCCTGAATTTGAAGGATTCTTTCAACAACTCTATGAGTGCTTCTTTTGTTTCCCTTGTATAACCCAATCCTGTTTTTCCTTTTGGCTAAAGTGTGAGAGGTTGAATGGGTTCCACAATGCCTTCTTTCCTTTTTCCAATAGTTCATTTTCCTTCATATCCCATTTTCTCTAATATTGTTTTTCCTTTTCCATATTGATCTATCTTTATGCTAATTTTTTCTGATGTAGAGGCTTCTTCATCTTTATAGAGCCAATTGAGAATGGCCTTATCTTCAAATTCTTCTTCTAGAGTACCCGCCTTTACAAATATATCATCTAAAACTGTGGTAGTTGTTGATGATTGTTATGTTGATGTTGATGTATGTCCATATGTCCTTGGAGATGGTAGTAATTATGAAAAAAATAAAGATTTCTCAATGGAATACTCTCCCATGCCCTTGTCTTTTAACTGGATCTCGTCTTTGAATTGTTGTGATAGAGAATCTAGTTGAGCTTCATTGTTTGATGGAGTGGAGTCAACAATACTTGTTTCTTTTGACTGGTCCTTTTTATCAACCCATTTAGATATAAAATTTAGTTTCTTTTCACCATTGGATGAACTAGAAGTGTTTGCTTCCCTATTATGGGGGACCAAAGTGTCTTGAGTTTTTTTAAGCATGTTACAAGTTTGAGGATTATTGTAATATGCTAAAATAGTGACTTCTTGTCCATTGACTAAAAACTTCAAACACTGATGATAAGTTGAAGGTACTGCTTGCATTTCAGGAATCCAAGGATGTCCCAAGAGTATGTTATAAGTGAGCTCTTTGTATAATACTTGGAAAACAATATTCTTCACAATTGGTCCCACTTGAATAGGCAATACAATCAATCCTTTGGAAGATCTCTCTTCTTCGTCATAGGCCTTTATTGTGATCTTCCTTCTTGCATGAATATCATTATCATAATAACCTAGTGTATGAATTAGTTTTAAAGTGCAAATGTTTAAACCAGCTCCACCATCTATTAGGACATGTTTAACATGGTGTTTATGGATTAAGACTTCTATATGAAGGGCTGCATTGTGCAGATGAGTGAGTGACACATCTTCTTGTTCTGAAAATGATAGGTAGTGAGGCATGGTTAAGTGTCCCACCATAGCCTAGAATTGACAAACATCCAGATTATTCGGTACTATTGTGGCCATAAGGGCTTGTTTCGAAACTTCCTTATGAGATGGTGATATTTTAAGGAGTTCCAAAATTGATATTTGTGTTGGTACTTTCTGTAGTTGATCAACAATGTTGTATTGATGTGAAGGGGTAGAAATGGTTTTAGATGAAACTCCTTTCAATATTACCTTAGATTTCCCCCTTGTTACATTGACTGGTTGATAATCTTGATTTTCCCTAATTTTTATGACATTGATCTAATTGTCGAATGTATCCATGTTTGGGATTAGATTTATGGGTATGATGTCATTGATTTCAATGTTATTAGTTTGATTGTTAGCAACATCATTATTCTCAATTGTAAGGATATAATGAATAGTGATGTCATAAATGTAGTTTACATTTTTACCTTTGTCGTTTGTAGAAGAAGATTCTCCCTTTTCATAATTTGGCAAAGGATTTTTAAATGCACCATGATCATTGTTTGTTTGAGGTCCTTCTATAAATACTTTCTTGTTGTCAGTCAAATCTTGTACTAGATGTCTCAACTGCATACAATCATTTGTTTTATGTCCTTTTTTTTATGAAATTTACAATAATCAACATCATTCCACCAAGATGGTTTTACTTTTGGTTCCCAATTTCTTGCTTCAGGTAAGGTGATAAGTTCATTTGCAATAATTTCTCTCATTGTTTATTCTAGTGTTTGTCCCAATGGTGTGAATCCTCATCAATTTGATGATCTTGGATATAATTGTGGTTTAAATTCTCCATTGTTTGGGTTGTTGTTTTGACTGACATTCTGATTGATATTTTGGTCATTATATTGATTGGTCTTTGCAGTAGTTGTCAAATTAAATACTGGTTTTGTATTTTGTGGGTCATTTGCAGCATCATTGTTTCCAGTATTTCTATTCTTTTTCCAAAACTTAGGTTTATCATTATTTCCATAGTGATTTGAGGAATTTGTATTGTTTGATCCTTCATTTTAATGTTTTATCACCCCTCTTTTGAATAAGGCTTCTTCAATCTTGAGGCCATTTTCAATCACTTTCTCAAATGTTGGTGGACATTGTAGTTCAAGGCTATAGCTCAATCATCAGTTAGGTTTTCAATGAATAGTTCCATATTTTCTTCTTCTGGTATAGAATGAGGATATCTAACAAACAACCTTCGCCATCATTGTAAAATGATAGGAATGTTTCACCTTTCTTTTTTTTTATGTTGTAAAGGTATTTTATTGTTACCTCATGTTGAATATTAAAGGAAAATTGTGAGATAAACTTGTTGACTAGTTCTTCAAAAGTTTGAATCCTTGGTTGTAGTTTAGAAAACCATTCCATACATTGACCTCATAGGGTCCTTGGAAATAACCTCATTAGATAAGTGTCTTCTTGTGAAAATTCTAAACTCATGGTTCTAAATTCCTCCACATGATCAATTGGGTCAATTTTACCATTGTACTTGTCGTATTTTGAGAATTCGCAATGTCTAGGAAATGGTATCATGTCCACACTTGGATGAAAATGATAAGGAAAAATGTCTTGTAATGAGTACCTCTTCGTGGTTCCTTTTTGCATATCTTGAAGTTGTTGCAAGTTTTGCATTTGATGTGTTAGGGAAACCACTTGATCTGTGTTTTGTGCATTTTGTGGTTTAGTTTTAGTTGTTTTAGTTGCTTCTTTTAGTTGATTGATGTCGAAGTCCTTTGGAAGTTGCACACCTAGTTCATCTAGCATCAAAAGATATTTTTCCATATCTTGTTCTAAATTTTTTTCCATAAATTTATGGAAATTGGGATCTTGTTGTGTTGTTTGGATATCCTCTTGAGTTATTTCATTTGGATTGTTTTGGTGAAATTTGTGAAAGGTATTTTCTTTAGCCATGGTGTTTGGTGTTTCAATTTCCTTTTCTCTAAGTTTTTGTCTTTCTAGCCTCATCAAAATTGGCATACAACTGTTTGTTATTCTCACTAAACTTTGATCTTTTTAGATGAGTGACAAGGATTTTAACTTAATTTGAATTGAATGATAAATTCTATTGATGTGAATAAGTTAAAAATATGATTATTTTGTTTCATTTCATTATTGTAGGATGATAAAATCCTGATAAAGAAACTCAACGTAATAATCCAAAATTTTGTGTTTGATGATTTAAGAAACTTTATGGTTGTAAGATATTAGTTCAATTTGATCATTTCTGACTTGCAAAATCCTATTTTTTTTAAGTTTTAAGACACTGTTTGGACCAAAAAATGTTTTTATTCTGACAAAGATCTGAGTTTTGATGTCAAAAGTCTAATAGCAGTTTCAAATAGCTCTCTATTTTCTAGTTATGTGGATGCACTATTATAGAAGGAAAATGTGCTGAAATAGACAGTGAATGCACTAAAAGATATGGTGAATGTGTTGTCAGACATAATATATGCGCTAAAACAGACTGTGGATGTGCCAAGATACTGGTAAATTTTGACACTAGTAAATTTTTGTGACAGACTATAGATGTGCTATAAGATTAGTCAGATGTGCTAAAAAAATGGTTGGATGCGCTATTTGGACAAAAGATGCACCAAAAGACTGGGTGTATGTGCTAAAACAGACTATGTATGCACCAAGATATTGGTAAATTCTGACACTGGTAAATTTTGGTGACAGACTACAGATGCATTGTAAGATTAGTCAGATGCATTGAAACAATGGTTGGGTGCACTATTTGGATAGTAGATGTGCCAAAAGACTGGGTTTATTTTCTAAAACAGACTGTGTATGCACTATTATGAGACTATTCATAGTGTTTTCTGGTTTTTCTCAATAAAAGGATGATTTCTAGGTGTAATTTTCTTAATCATGGATATTTTGATAGGGTATCTTTCTGGTAAATCTATGATTTTTATGATCTAAAAGGAAGATACCTTCAAAAATGATTTTTCACATATGAAAGCAAGTTTGAAAAATGATGGTTTTCTGCAAAAATCCTAATGTTTCAATTTTTTTTTTCTATTGTAGCAATTGATTTGGGCTGTTGGAATATTGTATTGATAGTTGTGGGATGAAAGACTAACGAATGGGTTGAATATGATTATGTTTCTGTGAAAGAGCTCTTCGTTGGAAATAAGCTTGTGAATATAAAGGCTCTAAAGAAAAATCATTAGTATGTCCTCTAGCAAAGTCATGATATTTATGGATGAAAGTTTGATGTTCAAGTAAGATTTTTCTATTTTGTTATAATAAGTGTCTCCTTTGTAAAAAAAATTGTAGTTAAGTTGCTTCTTTGGTTTCTTGATTCTTTTTATAGAGGGTTTCTTGACAAATGTTGTTGATTTCTAGTCCCTTAACATAAATTGCACAGGTTGATTTGTCAAAATTTTTGTATTTTTCTAGATGATCTTATATGAATTAATGATTTGAAAACACAACGAGCAATTGTAAAATAGTTGTTTTTAAGTCCTAGAATCTAAACAATAAGTGTATGTTCAAGAATAAAACATGATCCTCCTTGATTTCCACTAGTATTTGAAAAAGAATAGACTTCAAGCAGACTCACTCTTAAGGTCAAAAAGGTCATCATAATACTCAACAACCCACATCTTAAAATTGTGTTGACTCACACAGCCGTGTCACCCCCTAGAGGGGGCTCATTTTTTCTCTTTTCTAGGTGTGTAATCAAAGTTAGATTTATCAATCCCTTGAGCAAACGGTCCTTAGAAATTATATGGTGAGTGTCTTGGGGGAAGATTCTTCCCTCCCCTTGCACTGTGAGTATTACAATGTTCAAAAACTAACTTCTGTTGGATTCTACACTAAAGTTCATAGATAGGGTATCTGTTCGAAGCAGCAAATGATTAACTCCCTTAGGAGACCTCCCAATCTTTAGAAAAAATATTTTTGGGATGGTTATCTTGCACACTTCCGATAAATGTGGGTTTCCATAGATTTACTTTTATTTTATAGTGGGTTGGAAAACCTGGCTTTGGTTGTTCCCACTTAGATCGTTCCCATATGGTGAGTACTTTTTCCCATTACAACAGGCCTTCTAAAGGAATCAAAGCATAAAGTGCATAAAATTAAAAGATGCGTCTATCATTTTGATCAACAATTTAAGGAGAGAGCATAGGCCTATCACCGTACAATCACAACAGACAATCTTTAGTTTTTAAAGCCCAAATGATAATTTTCTATTCTATGTGAAGATATTGCTTCACAAAAGATATGATATTTATTTAACAGAAATATCAATCTATGATGACTACCCTAAGATTGGTGTATTTAATCCAAATGACTACCCTAGGATTGGCTCATTTTAATCCAAAAGTTGTAATGAAACCACTCATTGCGGTCACATCAGATACAGACAACAAATTACAAATGCACTAGAACAGAGGTCATATGCACTATAGAATCAGTCATATGCACTACAAAATCAATCATATGTGCTATAGAATCAATCAAATGCACTACAAAATCAATCAGATGCACTACATAATCAATCAGATGTGCTAAAATAAAGTGAGCCTGGGAAACAGTGTGCTAGAAGTTCAGTCAAATGTGCTGGAACAGTCTTCAAATGTATTGGAATTTTTTATGGACGCTCCAGAACAATCGTCAGATGCGCTAAAATATCTGATGGATGCACCATACAATCTCTCAATCATGCTAAAAGAAACATGCCAAAATCTTGCCTAGACACTTTTCAGAAAAAGATGTAAAATATGGGGTTAGCGGCCCACGGTGGGTGCCAAAATGTAAGTGTGGAATAAGTAATGAGTAAAATAACAAACAAAACTTCTTAATAAGACATTATATCAAGAGAATCAACAATAATTAATCTAATTAACATAGGAAAACTCTTGAAAGCATCATATTGCTCTCTATCTCTAAAGATTTATTAAGTCACAGGATTCTCAGACTTAGTAAGCATTATGACTGTTAAAATTCCAATCTAGAGAATGAGATGCTCCTAAATGGAATAATATAATCTTATATGATTATATCTAAATGATATGATGAAGCTACTATTATCTAAATTGACGTGAAACTTGATAAAAGAAGCTACAGTGAACTATCATGCAGCCATGATATTGATTCTAAAATGCTATGATTCCTATTGCTAAATGATAATGCTATTGCAAAGATGCTTGATTGCTCAATTGGTGTTTTTGTAGAGTAAGTTTGCACAAAGTTGGGATCCTTTTCCTATAGAATGAGGTTGTATTTATAGATTCCCAGTAGCACATTTGTGAAGGGGCAGCAAAGCAAAGGTCTTGATTTGATCTGAAGAATCAAATGATGAAGGATGAAGAAGCCTAAGCTAATTATGGAGATTGTTCCTCCCCAGAAAAACACTTAGCCATAAGATAGGAAGAATCATTGGAGAAAGATGAAGAGGATTTCCTATAAATTTGTCTCCAATTTTTCCCGTGAAGATTTGAGTTGAATTAATTAGATGTTCCATATCTAATTTGGTAGGTGAAATATTGATTAGCTATAGAAATATGTGCATAAATTTGAATGTTTTGGATCTGTTTCAAATTTAGGAAGAAATAACAATTATTAAAATAAAAAAATGTTTTTGATATTGTTTATTTAATAAAAGAGAGATAATGATTACTAAATAAAAACTATTGAAGTTTTGATTATTTAATTAAGAGAGAATAAATTAGTAGAATATAGATGTGAACTATATGAATAAATATTTCTATTTATTCAATAGTAGAACAATTTCATTATGATAATTAAATAAAATAAAGTAAAATTCATTTATTTAATTAAGACGAAATAATAGAATAAAGATTAAAGAATTTAAAAGATGAACTATATAAATAAATATTCTTATTTATTTAATAGTAGAAGAATTAAAGGTTAATTAATCAAATAAATCATATTTAATTAATTACATTATCCAGACCAATTTTAGGTGTATACAGTTTCTTAAACATCTTGTGCAAGACCTCATTCACTCTAGTCATCTATCCATTGGATGTGTTAGTGATCAAGGAAATAAGTCTATTGCCCCTCCTAACCAAAATTTTTAGATTTTCTCCAACCCAATTCCAAAACATAATATTTCATTTGTCAAATGCAGTGAAACTACAAAGAATGATGTGATGAATGTTGAGTAAAAATGATGAAAATAATGATTTTGGTCTAAATAATATCAATCCTATAGATGAAATGGTAGGGGTGATAAATGTCATTCATCATAAGGGCTAACCTAAGAGTCGTATTGACATTGATTTCTCCTCTAAGGATATAATAAAACATGCACTCGATGATCCTCTCTACATAGCTGGCCATAGCTATGACAAACCCACTAATGGGATACTAATAGAGCCTTCCTATGGAGAGATTATGATCACCAAAGAATTTTTACTTTTGCATGAACTCTATCAAGATAAATATGATAAACCAAAAGCATGGATCAAGACACACAATGGTTTTTCTTGCCCTATGATAGGATCAATCACCTTACCATTGCAAATAGGACCAAAAACATTAGATGTCACATTCTCCATCATCCCATAGTCAGACCAATTTTTTTTAAAGCTATGCCTCCCATGGCTTCACTCCATGAAAGCCACCCTTTGGTCGTGCATAAATGCTTAAAGTTTCTAAATTTGATAGTGAATTATTCACTATTCACCATAGTGACTTCAATATTTTTCATCCAAAGGAAACTTTTCCTTAGATTCCTTTTGGCTCGAGCCCATGAAACCTATAAATCCAAGATAAGACTTCTTTTTCATATCCCACCAAAAATTCAAAGCAAAGAAAATGGTTGAACTATCTCTCTGAAACATGTCCCCATCCACCTCAGAACCTCCCATCCTTGACGAAACCATGCTTGAACCTAAACAAGAACCAACCAATCAAGATCAACCTAAAACATAAAATTCACCTAAATCCTACAAAATACCAAGAGATGGTGAAATCAACCCCATCACACCTCCTCAAACAAAACAAGTTTACAAAGTCAAAGAGAACCTGGTTGAAAAACCTCACATGGTTCCTTCTGTTCCTCTCCTTAGGGAAGAAAAGAAACCTATGGTTGATCAACTTGCACCTACACAAATGAAACTTGAAAAAAAAAACAAAAGAAATAGAGATGCTAGAGAGTGTAGGTGGAGATGTCGTTCCCTTGCTTACAAGTTACATAAAGAATTAAATAAAGAAAATCAAGATCCAAACTTGACTGAAGCAATGCATGATGACCCCCCTCCCCAACCAAAACAAAAAAAACCCAATACAAAAACCACAAAAAGATTTGAACTCTTCAGTGGAAATTATCATTCGACCTCCTATTTTTGTTAATTTGGATGGTGATGACGAGGTTGCTAAAATTGACAAAGAGGTGCATAATGAATTGAATACATTGTTTTCCTCTTCCATGAGATTAAAAGACAAATATCCTATAAAGAGTGTTGAACCTAGTGCTTCTCCTAGTTTGGCACTTGCTCTTGTCCCTTTGGATAGTTGCTTGCCTTTGGTATATGTAGAACATGATTGGGAGGTGGATGACTTACATTTTCCTTACTATCCTTTTGCATTTTTATTTATTTTTCATTTTCTTTTGTGTGATTGCATGTGCGTAATGTGATCCCCCATGTTGTTCTATTTGAATTTTTCTCTCTCTTTGTGACATTCCTCTATTTGTACCTTCATTCTTCTCTATATCATGCATCTCATTCACTTTTTTAACTTTATCTTGTGTTTTCCTTTTGGCGATGACACAAGGCATCGAGACATTAATGTCTCTTCCATGTTGACCCAAAATGCTTTTCTTTTTCCTTGTTTCTTTATTTTATCTTTTTCATTTTGTCTTCTGTTTTCCTTTTAAGGATGATGCAAGGCGTCAAGACACCCTATGTCTCTTCCATGTTGACCCAAAAGGTTTTTCTTTTTTTTCACTTTTTGTGTCACTCTTCTAGTTCTATGTATATTTTGGGGATGATGACAGTTCCAAGCTCTCTAAAAAAATTGCAGCAAAGAAAATACTGACCCCAAATCCACGGATCCCTTATGTTTTTGGTGTTTACATTTTGGGGGTAGCCCCTCCCTTTTCTTTTTCTCTTACATGACACAACTTTACTTGGAAACATATGACTTGGCATAGGGCTTTCCAAGTTATCTCTCATGTCTTCCTTTTCTATTTGCATTTTTCATTTTCTACTTTAAAGTAATTGCTCACAGTATGGTGTTTAGCAATTTCTTTAAAGTGGGGGCATACATTGTTGAAGTTAAAATGACACTGAGAGGGGGGTGAATCAGTGTTATAACAGATTTGACCAATTTTCATAAATTCAAAAACTATAGCACAGATTAGATCTCAATATACTCTGATTAATGCATTCATGAGTTGAATGTAATCATTCATAAACATAATTGAGAAAAGTAATAACCAAACAGCGAACTGAAATAATCAACACAATAAAGCAAAGGGAACTCAGAAGAACAAGAAGACTCCAGATTTTACCAAGTGGAAAACCCTCCTGGGGTATAAAAACCACTCCCTAAATGCCTTCCAGGCTTAATCTTTAAACAAAAGTTCACAATGCCTTATAGGCTGATTTTTTAGCACCCACTCAAGGAGCACTAGCCCCTCATTTTGAGACACCCATCTCAAGGAGTACCAACCCCTCAAATTATGTTTTGAACAATAATAGTGACTCAAAGGATTTCTCTGTTTTCAGTTAAGCACACATCTTTCTGCAGAGTTCATTCATACATTTCCATACAGACAAGGAATGATACTCTCAAAATTAAAAAATCAACAACCCTTACAGTTTTCAACATGGGTATTTAATTACATTTCAAGTATGTCAGTTGTGAAGAAATCTTCAAAATGTTTTTCACCAGATCTTCAGATTCTCTTGCTGATTTTTGAATATAAAGCTGGATACTGACAGTCTGTCGATGATGATTAAAAATCAATAGTAATGCTTATCCAGAGAGCTACAAATCATCCATTAAAATAAAAATGCAACTGCTCAAAGAGGAAACTCAATGAATATGCTGCCATGTAATAGTTCTGAGATTCAATTCAATCAATGATGTTAGCCTGCAACTATATTTTGAAGTTTCCATACACGGCCATAGAGTTTGAGATTTTGTTAACCATTCGCTGAGACATAAGAGACTTTCTCACCGAGATGCCCTTTTGTTTCATTCACTGTCACTATAGCCTTTTCTTTATTTTCTTTCACCATGAGCCATCGGAGTGGAGAAGAACACAAAACAAAAACATCATGTCTCATCGATAGGCTTCGTTAGAGTATTATTCATTCGCTGAGACATCAGCAAGTCTTTCACTAAGATCTCCTTTAGTTTCATTCACTATCGATGTGACAAATGATATCGGTGAGACCTCTTGTAACGCCCATCGTGCAAACCCTAGAGAACACACACACAATGCAAATAATTTTTTTTAAAAACAATTACATTAACCATGCACTAACATTAAACCATAACCACATAGCATATTTCATAGTATTAATACATTTAGTTCTCTGGGGCACGCGAGACTACTTCGCAACACTAAACACAAATAAAGATAAAGATTACCACAATATTATTTATAATGATAACCAAGGATAAGAATACATCCAATAACCATGATGCGAGAATAATACACATCGCATAATTACATCCAAGATAAATCTTTTAACAAAGATACAAATGAGCCTAACTATTACATCATTGTTTTAATGTTACATTACAATCTCTGATAATTGAATTACATTGAATTTCCCAACATGGGGCTTGCTACAAGAATAATAAAATATGAATTACAAAATGAATATTGGAACAACTCCAACTGTGGGAATGCTGAGAAGCCAAGATGTTGATGGGGAACCCAACGGGTGCGGAGCACGTTCCACCCAACCATGTGAATTACAAGTAACTCACCCCCCGTGCTCAGAGGTGACGAGGAAGTGAACCCGACCATGAATGCCAAACTGACTCAACCACAACATGACCCAAAACAAGTACAACTCAAAGCATACAATGAACAACCATCAACGTTCACAAATCACATAACAAGTTAAAACTGTAAAACTTATCACAATTGCAACAAAGTATCATCAATTTAACAAGTAACTAAATAACGATCATAAACCAAATTCACAAGAATCATAAACATCATAAAGATACAATATCCAGAAGAACCGAACCAACACCCAAAATACATTTCCAAATAAAGTAGAACCAATAAAAAGAACACAATTCCATAATAACTCTAAATCAACCATTCAATACACCATTCCATAGGCAACAAGAAACAAGTCAGACGGGTGTCAAGTGGGGAGGGTCATTGCATAGCTCTCATGGGATCCCCTGGCTCTTCCTCCAACTAAGGCACTGGCACCCATCTATGGATCCCCTAGCCCTAAAATCAAAAACAACATAAATATAACAACATCCAGAGGTGACAAGAAACAAGGACAGGGATGTCTAGTGGAGAGTGTCATCGCATAGCTCTCATGGGATCCCCTGGCACTTCCTCCAACTGAGGCGCCGGCACCCATCTATGGATCTCCTGGCCCTTCCTCCTAACTGAGGCGCCGACACCATAGGGTAGCTAATGCAGAGCCGATAATCTCTCATGAAGATGAGACTACGACTTTGCCGACCACGACCTACTCAGTCTATCACTAGTCTACGGTAGCCCTAATGCATAGACAAGGAATCCAGTTTTAATTATCTTGTGTGTTTTACTACCCATCCCCCTAAATTCTATTTTTAGGTTATCACTTATTTAACTACTCTTACGTGGGTTCCCCTGAGCACTTCCTCTTACCTGAGGTGCCGGTGCCCACGAAGAGCCACTCTCCCTATGACCCCTAACATAAATCATAACTAGGCAAGGGTTGAACTAAAACATATATAGCATAATACTCAAAACAAGCTCATGCGAGGCATTAAACCTCTCGCGATATCTCATAACCAAAAGTCTTAACAAACCGTTCAACCCTTCCTACCATAAAACCAATAACTCCAATAGCATCACCAAGCCAAGAATAACATTTTAACATAACAAGCCTTTGGAACAAGGATTACAAAATCAACAATAGGTTCCCACATCAAAGAGTAAAGTTACAACAATTAAATGGAAAACGATAACCAGATCATGTAAATTCATAACTTAAAGTAAACGATTAACCCAATTACACAAAACACTCCAATTTTGAAACGATATAAAGAAACACAAGAAGTTAATAATCCTATGTCAAAATATTTAATTCTTAACAAAAGACATCCGATAAAAATCTAAAAACACAATTAAAACCATCGACCAAGAAAACTCGAGAAACCATTGAAATTAAAACAGACAATAACAGTTTCACTGTCATATATAATTTATTTCATTTAATAACCCATAAAAATCCAACTTTACAATTTTCACAATTAAGTCCGAGTCAATAAATTCTAATTTTGCAAACTATTATAAATACAATTTATTGCGTATATATAATAAATATATTTACATATATATATAAACATCAACTATATATATCTACTAACATTTTGTTTTCTTTCTAATAATTATCAAACTTTTACAAATAAACAAAAATGAATATAACTATACTCAAATTGTGAGTATACACACTATCACTATATATATATATAAAATAACATTTAACAAACATTTAAAAATATAATATTAAATTTATATAAAAACAATTATTCAAAATTAGATTAATACAATTATACATGTTTAAATTAAAACAAACAAATAATAATAATAAAAAAACATTTTGCAAGTCCCAAACTGCAGGGACCACCGGCGCCAGTCCACGGACTGCGCACGGTAGTCCGTATGACTGCTGCGCGCAGCAGTCCTATGGACTGCTTCGGCTGTCCGTGGCCTGGCGCAGGGGCAGGGGAGTGGGTACGGCCGCGCCATCCCTCTCCTCTCCCATTCAAATCAATTTGTTTTTTTAAATATAAAATTTTATCTATAATTTATAATTTCATTTAATTTATTTTTATAAACTGAAAATCCGTCCTTCATCAGGTACGAGATGCCGTCGGCCAATTCGGCCACAGAAAAAAAAAAAAAAATTGATTTAAACAAAATTTCGAATATATATATTACTATGCACAAAAACATTTAATTACTAAATATATATATATATATACCTAGAATATATTCTTTTAAAAAATTAGAGAGGAATAATTATTTCAGTCACAGGCACAGATGACAGAAAGACAGTATAAACATTATATATATATAAAGGATATGTCTCATAATCTCTAGAATAATTTTTTTTAAAAAGGACAGCTATGTATATTTTTCAGAAAACCAAGAACAATCAATTTAAGAATATATTGTCTAATTTCCAACTCAACATTTAGTTGATACCAAGATGAAAGAATATTTTTCAGTAGTTTTCTCTATTCAATAAATTTTCTCTTTTCTAAAGTTTTATTTCTCTTTCACCAAATGATCTAATTTATTTTTCCTGTTTTCTTAAATCAGAAGTCCGGAGAGAAGGAGTAGGTTAAAACCTGGAGTCCTACACTTATTCGAGAACTTGATGAAGATTGTTTCTGATGGTCTTTACGAAGAGCTCCTCCTTCCTGCTTCAAATTTGGAGTCCTACACTTATTCGAGAACTTGATGAAGATTGTTTCTGACGGTCTTTACGAAGAGCTCCTCCTTCCTGCTTCAAATCTTCTCTGAATCACCGTGCTCGAATCTCGAACCGATTCTCTATTTAGAAAACTTTTCCAAAGCAACCCAGTAACAGATTTCCAATTCCTTTCAAGAACTCTCCTCAAATAAAACAAAAGAATCCAATATCCTTTCTAAATTTTTAGAATACCAAGCCAAAATCTTATTCCACTTCTGTAACAATCCTCCTCTCTGTGTGTGTAAAACTCACAAAAATTCTTAATTAAATAAAAAGGTCATGTCCCTCCCTTCAAAAACTCTAAAAATCAAAAAATAAAATAAAACAATTCTTTAAAAGCCAGCTTTTTACCCAGATCTGTATTCTTATTGGCTCACACAATCTTTTCATTCTTTTATTTGTTTTATTGTTTTAATTTCTATTTTTGCAACTTTACTTGCACATCACATTACTTATTTAATTTAAATAAATTATTCTAATAATTATCCTCCACTAGATAATTGATTAAAATAATTAAGACACATTTAATATTTAATTATTATTTAATTGAAATATATGACTTTCAAAAATAATTAAAATCATCTAAATATTTATAAAGAGTTTAAATCTAACATTAAAACAAACAATTATTTCCATCATTAAAAACAAATACACCGCAGCAATAAAGTACCAACATTAATCAAGAGACGACAAAATACAAAACACCAACCATAAATGACGACAATTACAAAAATGAACAATACCAATCAACAAGACAACCTGACATCATGGAACGGGAGGACTTCATCGTCACCTCTATTTCAACATTTAACCATTGGGCTATTGGTGCTCGCCCTGTCCTGCCGAAGCAGGTGGAAACGAGACTTGTACATGCAATACCTGCATACAACGAAGTTGTGTACATGTGCATACATATATATATATATATATATATATATATATATATATATATATATATATATATATATATATACATATATATATATATATAAAATTGAAGCATTAAATTAAAGTACTACATTGTGAGAAGAAATCGCAACATAACAGGGCACTCGCGAACGAGTGATGCCATATTGTCCTTCATCACACCTATTCTAAGAATTATAATATAACCAATAAATCAATATTTCTAACTAACAATCATCTCATAACATATCTAATTAAATCACTGCATCATAATATAATTATGAAAATCAGCTAACATTACCAACCTCAATGTCATATGAAATGATCATGTCTACTAATGGAATAACAACATCATCAAAAGTCTAACTAACCAAATCAAACAATGATAGTATCATCACAATCACAAGTAGCAAATGAACACATATACAATAAATCCAAACAGAAAGAGGAGGGGTACTACACCTTTTGTAGACTTCATAATGTTTTGCTGAGAGTCAATTTTCACCCCATGTCACTGAGACAATACAATGTCTGGGAGATGCTATATAGATTGCCCCTTGTTTTTCTGAAACATCCCGAGCTCACCCTAGATCGCCAAGACAGTATCAATCTCACACCGATGAGCCTTTGATAGAAACCCCTTGTGTGATGTTGTAACATTATGGTTCTCTCTCCGATGCACACTTTTGTCTTATGAGAGTCGCTATAACATACCAATCTCTCACTGAAAGCCCCTCAAGACTTAGTCGCCAAGACTTGACGGGTTTGCTATGACATTATATCAAAACATATGAATCTTACCGAAATGTATTTGTTCATCAGCGGTCAACAAGACAATGCATATTCAGGAAGACGCTATAGAGATTGCCCCACGTTTCACCGAAATTCCACATGATACACATTGGGCGCCATGACACATGGTTTTTCTTGCCGACTAGACCAATTGTACAATACATGTCACTGTAACTTCAAACCATTGGGGAGACATCTTGTAGATTGTTTCAGTCATACCGAAACACCCCGAATTCACACCTATTCATCAAGACTTCCAGAATTTCCTGCCGAGAGCAATTGTCCAATGGCAGTCGGTGTGACACTATGTCTTCGGAGATACTACATACCGAAAACAACATTCCTGCCAATAAAATTCCACATGCATTAGTCGGTGAGACCAAGTGAAATCGCCAAGACCTCAGCCCGATACCGCTCAGTTTGGCTGAAGTTCTCAAAGAGTTGTTCGGTGAGACTCCTAAAAAAATAGATAAAACCTTTTGAGCACAAGTCGCTAAGACAAGAAAGACTCACTGTGACATTACCCCGAGGACGATTTCCTTTGCCGATATGCTCATTTTGAAGCGGGTTGGGGAGACATAATAAAATCGGTAAGACCTCATCCCGATGGCCAAACTCATGCCGATAAAGATTTTTCTTCTCTCACCAAGACCATGAACAATGTCACGCCGAAAGCTACCAGAATGTTAAATTCAATCCACATAACATCAGAAATGTCTTGCCGATAGGCAACTCAGACATTTCAAAGTGGATCGGGGAGACCCTGCCATACTCATGCCAATATGTGTCAGCCCGAAAGAGAAACATCCAAAACCTGTGATGTGCAAGGAGAACCATCCTGAGACAGATTATCAATGAGAACAAACTGAAAGAGATTTTGTCATCAAGGACAAATTGTAAACACAACTGAGATTCAACAAACTCCCCCTTTGTCCTTGATGGAAAAAACACCAAAGTCTCTCCCCCTTTTTGCCTCAAGGTAAAGAAAAGATGAACACAACTGAGAAGCCAATCAAAACATCATGAGAAACAACTGCAAAAAAAATAACAAAGTGCAGCAACCAAGATTGTAGGAGAGTTGTAAGTGAATCAAAACATATATCATGCTCCCCCTAAGCCAATGTATGGAAAATCAGAGAAGTAAAGATTGACAGATAACTCCCAATCAAAGTCTCAACCTTTCAAATAACTCTTTAGCTAAGGGCTTAGTAAAAATATCAGCCACCTGATCTTGAGGCCAACAAACTGTAAGAAACCTTCATTAGCCAAAACCTTTTCTTGAAGAAAGTGAAACTTGATAGCAATATGTTTAGTGCGAGAGTGCAAGACAGGATTTTTGGAGATACTTATCGCACTTGTGTTATCACAGAGAATAGAAACAGATTTAGGAATTCCAATACCCATATCAGATAGAGTTTGACTCATCCAAAGAACTTGAGTACAACATGAAGGGGCAACAATGTATTTCTACTTCAACAGTAGAGAGAGAAATGGATTATTGTTTCTTGCTGTGCCAAGCCACTAAATGATCACCAAGAAAGAATGCAACACCACTGGTGCTTTTCCTATCATCCAAACAACCAACCCAATCAACATCAGTATATGCAATCAATGAAAAATTAGTGCTGCTAGGATACCAAAGGCCATAATTAAGAGTGCCCTAAATATATTTAAAAATCCTTTTAACAGTAGTGACATGGGATTCTTTAGGTGATTCCTAAAACTGTGCAATAGTGCAAGCTACCTGCATAATGTCAGGTCTAGAGGCAGTTAAATATAACAAATTGCCAATCATTGATCTATATTCAGTTTGATTTGTATTAGGGGAATCATCAACCTTAGTAAGTTTGCATCCAGTAATCATTGGAGTGCTAACTGGATGGCATTCATCCATCTGAAATTTCTTAAGCATCTATCTAGCATACTTGGTTTGATAAAGAAATATTCCATTTTCACGTTGAGAGATTTGAAGACCCAAGAAGAAATTTAATTCTCCTAATAATGACATTTCAAATTCAGATTCGATTAGCTGAGAGAATTTTTTACTTAATGTAACATTGTTGCAGCCAAAGATAGTGTCATCAACGTAAATTTCAATAACCAGAATATCAGAATCTTCAGTTTGGACATAAATATTGCTATCTACACCTCCTCTAACAAAACCATTTGAAAGAAAATGATTGTCAAGCCTAGAGTACCAAGCTCTAGGTGCTTGTTTTAAGCCATAGAGGGCCCTTTTCAATCTGTAAACATGATCAAGCTTATTTTTGCACATAAATCCTTCAGGTTGTTCAAAATAGACCTCTTCATCTAAATAGCCATTTAAAAAAGTAGTTTTGACATTCATTTGATAAATAGTAAAATCTTTATAAACAAAATAAGCCAAGAATATTATGATAGATTCTAATCTAGCAATGGGTGCAAAGGTTTCACCAAAATCAATACCTTCTTGTTGAGCATAGCCTTTGCAAACAAATCTTGCTTTGTTGCGAATGACATTACCATTTTCTTCAATTTTGTTTCTGTATATCCATTTTCCTCCAATGAAATTCTTGTCATCTGGTCTTGGGGCTAACTCCTAAGTCTGATTTTTCTCAATTTGATCAATTTATTCCTGCATAGCATTAAGCCAACATGAGTTTGTGAGAGCTTCATTAAAAATTTTAGGCGCAAACTGAGTAACTAGACAAAAAGCTATTTGTTCCTTTTCTTCAGATTTTGCAGCCTTTCTTCTGGTTTGAACTCCTACATCTTTATCCCCAATAATCTAATATTTGGGGTGATATTTAGTTAGAGATTTTGATGCAACCTTTTCAGGACTTGCTGTTTCATTTCTAGGGCCTACTGACTCAGTTCCTTCTAAAATTATTTCTGGTTCAAGTTCTTCTCCTCATTATCCTACAAAGATTCAGCATACAAATGTGATCTCTCATCAAATTTTACATTAACAATTTCAACAATCTTGTTAAGCCTTTTGTTAAGGAATTTATAAGCTTTGTTCTGAGTTGAGTATCCCAAAAACATACCCTCATCACTCTTTGATTGAAAACTCCCAAGGTTATCATCATCCTTTTTGATAAAATACTTACTTCCAAAATTTTTAAAGTATTTGACAAAAGCAGTTCTTCCATACCACAGTTCATAAGGAGTGTGTTTAGATTTCACTCTAATCTGCACTCTATTCAATATGTATATAGCTGTATGAACAACTTATTTCCAGTACATATCAGGCAACTTAGCTTCATCTAACATTGTTCTAGCCATTTATTTTACAGTTCTATTTTTACGTTCAACTACCCCATTTTGTTGAGGTGTTTTTGTTGCAGCATACTGTCTTTTAATGCCGTGCTATTCACAGTAATCAATAAACTCTTGAGAAGTGAACTCACCTCCTTTGTCAGATCGTAGACATTTAAGTTTCAAATCAGATTCCTTCTCAACCAATTTATGAAAAAATTTAAACCTTTCAAATTCTTCTGATTTGTGCTTAAGAAATGTGACCCAAACCATTCTAGTATAATCATCCACAAACAACATAAAGTACATTTCACCATTAATAGAACTTGTTCTGGTTGGTCCATATAAACCAGTGTGCACAAGTTGTAAAGGTTTTGAGGAAGAATGTTCTTTTGTTTTGAAGATGATTTTAGTTTTTTTACCACTTAGACATTCTTTGCACCAGAATTTTCTGGCTTGTTAAGTATTGGTAAACCTCTAATATTCTGATTCTTACTTATTCTAACCAGATTTTCAAAGTTTATGTGTCCTAATCTTTTATGCCATAACCAAATTTCTTCAATTTGGCTCATTAAACACATACCTTGATTATTGTCATTGCTTGATGTGTCGAGAAGATTGTACACATTTCCTTTTGTCCTCCTTCCAATTGCAATAGCCTTTCCTAGCTTGTTTTTAATCTCACATCCCTGCGAAGTGAAAAGAACATGATAACCACTATCACATATTTGAATAACACTTAGAAGATTGTGCTTGAGACCTTCCACACAGTACACATTATAGATAGGAGTGTCTTCATTCAGAAGAAGTGAGCCTCTACCTTTAATTTGAATACCAGAGTTATCACCAAACTTAACATATCCACCTACATAATCTTCAAGATTTACAAACTTATCCTTGTTGCCAGTCATATGGTTAGAACATCCACTTCCCAAGACCCATAAGTCCTTTTTCTTGGAATGAAAAGTTGTTTGAACCAACATAGTTTGCTCAATGTTGTTGACAGACTTAGGTTTCCAAACCTTTTTAAATTTTTGCTGTTTAGATTGCAAATCAGTTATGCACTGTTTGATAGAATGTCCCAAAGCATTGCATTTAAAACATCTGATTTGTCTAACAAAACCATAATGTTGCCAAAGACCAAACCTAGGATTCATAAGCCTGCAAGTGCTCACCTTATGGCCAAATTTGTTGCAGAAAAAAAATAACCATAGAAGAAAGGATTGACTCTGTATGAAGATCTATTACCTCTCAAAGACTGAACATGATCTTTACCAAATTCTGAGTGGTTTGAACCTAAACCTTTGACTTCAGAAGAGGGGTTTTGTTTTGCATGGTCAATTGAGCATTCACCCTTTTCAAAACCAACACCAGTTTTATCTTTGTACATCTTCTTCTTGCTGAGCATCTCATTCAGTTTTAGGGTGCTTTCATATCTTTCAATTTCCTTCCTAAGACAAACTGCTTCTTGTTCTAGTTTTTGAATTTCTTGATCTTTGCAGCTTACAGTCTCTTGAAGATAGTCTTCAACTCTTTTTGCTTCTTCAAGCTGAGTTTTCAGAGAAATCATTTCTTGATCTGGTTTGTGTTCTTGAGCTAGGACTTGTTTTTTGAGTTTTTTGACCTCTTGTAAAGCACATTTCAGCTCACTTTCAAGATCTACTACACCTTCTTCAGCGTCAAAGGTGTTAGAATCATTTTACTGAGTAATTTCATCCATGAACAGAGTTTCATCTTCTTCAGCTGATGAATCTTCAAACTCAATTTCAGATTCATCCTTACTAAACAAACTTTTCTTCTTTTTGATATTGAAGTTTCGTTTAGGTTTGAAGGCCTTCTTCATAGGCTATTTTTCAGTTGTCTCATTGTCACAGATTTGATCATCATAGGGACACTTTGCAGCAAAGTGACCTATTTTGCCACAGTTAAAACATTTAAAGGGAAGTTTTCCCTTATATTTTCTTAATCCCTTTTCAAATCTTCTAACAAAATGGGATTCTTTAGAATCAGACAACTCAGATTCACTGACTTCGACTTTTTCTTTCTGTTCAGTGTTAAAGGTAGTTTCTTTTCCTGTTGTATTGTTTTTTCTAGTTCTCATTTCATAGGTAGTAAGTATTCCTTGTAGGCTATCTAAGGTAAGCTTATGAAAGTGTTTCTTTTCTTCTAGGGCTGAAACCTTAGATTCAAATTTGGATGGTAAGGTTCTAACAACCTTTGTGAACACATCAAATTCCTTAACCTCTTGACCTAGACATTTCATTGAATTGACAAATTCATCTGCTCTTAGGGACTATTCAACCATTTTTTCATCATCCTTCATTTTCAACACCTCAAACTAATGTTTGAGTGTAATGATTTTTGACAGTTTGACTTTCTCATTCCCTTGATATATAGTTTCAAGTTTTTCCCAGATTCCATGAGTAGATTTTCAATGCATGACTTTAATGAACACATCTTTAGTTAACCCACACAAGAGGGCATTCTTAGCTCTGGCATTTGTTTCATACTTCTTCTTTTCAGTAGCATCAGTGGGAATAGTGGCTGGTACATTGTAATCTTCTAAAACAATGCACCAAAAATCAACATCAAAAGAAACAAGAAAAGCTTCCATTCTGATTTTCCAGAACACATAATTGGTTCCATCAAATAATCGAGCTCTAGATACAGAGGCACTGTCTTGAGAATGTGCCATTAAAAAAACACTCCAAGACCAAGATCAATCCAAGGTAATTAAACCTATCAGAGGACCCTAGGCTTTGATACTAATTGTTGGAATTAAAATGACACTAAGAGGGGGGCCGAATCAGTGTTATAAAAGATTTGACCAATTTTCATAAATTCAAAAACTATAGCATATATCAAATCTCAATATACTCTAATTAATGCATTCATGAGTTGAATGTAATCATTGATAAACAAAATTGAGAAAAGTAATAACCAAATAGCGAACTGAAATAATCAACAACACAGTAAAGCAAAGGGAACTCAGAAGAACAAGAAGACTCTAGATTTTACTGAGTGGAAAACCCTCCTGGGGTATAAAAAACACTCCCTAAATGCCTTCTAGGCTTAATCTTTAAACAAAAGTTCACAATGCCTTATAGGCTGATTTTTTAGCACCCACTCAAGGAGCACTAGCCCCTCATTTTGAGACACCCATCTCAAGGAGTACCAACCCCTCAAATTATGTTTTGAACAATAATAGTGACTTAGAGGATTTCTCTATTTTCAATTAAGCACATATCTTTTTGCAGAGTTCATTCATACATTTCCATACAGACAAGGAATAATACTCTCAAAATTACAAAATCAACAACCCTTACAGTTTTCAACACAGGTATTTAATTACATTTCAAGTATGTCGGTTGTGAAGAAATATTCAAAATGTTTTTCACCAGATCTTTAGATTCTCTTGCTGATTTTTGAATATAAAGCTGAATACTGACAGTCTGTAGATGATGATTAAAAATCAACAGTAACGCTTATCCAGAGAGTTGCAAATCATCCATTAAAACAAAAATGCAACTACTCAAAGAGGAAACTCAATGAATATGCTACCATGTAATGGTTCTGAGATTTGATTCAATCAATGATGTTAACTTGCAACTATATTTTGAAGTTTCCATAAACGGCCATAGAGTTTGAGATTTCGTTAACCATTTGCTGAGACACAAGAGAATTTCTCACTAAGACACCCTTCTGTTTCATTCACTGTCACTGTATCCTTTTCTTTATTTGCTTTCATCGTGAGCCATCAGAGTCAGGAAGAACACAAAATGAAAACATCATGTCTCATCGATAGGCTTCCTTAGAGTATTATTCATTCGCTAAGACATCAGCAAGTCTTTCACCAAGATCTACTTTAGTTTCATTCACTATCACTGTGACTAAATGATATCAATGAGACCTCTTGTAGACTTCATAATGTTTTGCTGAGAGTCACTTTTCACCCTGTGTCGCTGAGACAATATGAAGTCGGGGAGATGCTATATAGACTGCCCCTTGTTTTGCCGAAACATCCTGAGCTCACCCTAGATCGCCAAGATAGTATCAATCTCACACTGATGTGCCTTTGATAGAAACCCCTTGTGTGATGTCACTGTAACATAATGGTTCTCTCTCCGATGCACACTTCTATCTTATGAGAGTCGCTATAACATACCAATCTCTCACCGAAAGCCCCTCAAGACTTAGTCACCAAGACTTGACGGGTTCGCTATGACATTATATCAAAACATATGAGTCTTACCAAAATGTATTTGTTCATCAGCGGTCGGCAAGACAATGCATAGTTGGGAAGACGCTATAGAGATTGCCCCATGTTTCACCAAAATTCCACATGATACACATTGGTTTCCATGACACATGGTTTTTCTTGCCAATGAGACCAACTGTACAATACATGTCGCTGTAACTTCAAACCATCAGGGAGACATCTTGTAGATCGTTTCAGTCATACCGAAACACCCTGAATTCACACCTATTTGCTGAGACTTCCAGAATGTCTTACTAAAAGCAATTGTCCAACGGCGGTCGGTGTGACACTATGTCTTTGGAGAGACTACATACCAAAAACAACACTCCTGCCGATAGACTTCCACATGCATTAGTTGGTGAGACCAAGTGAAATCGCCAAGACCTCAGCCCGATATCGCTTAGTTTGGCCGAAGTTCTCAAAGAGTTGTTCGGTGAGACTCCTCTCGAAAAAATAGATAAAACATTTTGAGCACAAGTCACTAAGACAAGAAAGACTCAGTATGACATTACCCTGAGGACGATTTCCTTTGCTGATATGCTCATTCTGAAGCCGGTCGGTGAGACATAATAAAATCGCTAAGACCTCATCCCGACGGCCAAACTCATGCCGATAAAGATTTTTCTTCTATCACCAAGACCACGAACAATGTCACAACGAAAGCTGCCAGAATGTTAAATTCAATCGACATAACATCAGAAATGTCTTGCCGATAGGAAACTCAAACATTTCAAAGTGGATCAAGGAGACCCTGCCATACTCATGTCAATATGTGTAAACCCGAAAAAGAAACATCCAAAACCTGTGATGTGCAAGGAGAACCATCCTGAGACAGATTATCAATGAGAACAAACTGAAAGAGATTTTGTCATCAAGGAAAAACTGTAAACATAACTGAGATTCAACATACATTGGCATTATTCTTTTGCATTATTCTTTTTCAATTCTTGGTGCAGTTTTCTTACTTAAAACAATGTCTTTGTCACTTTGTGGATGAAATTGGGTGTAATGTCCCTCAAGAGGGTGATCTCTCTTAGCATATTACATTCCTCTTAGTGGCTTGATGCAACACACTACATCCCCTAAGTTGTAAATTTTCTATTCTTTGATGGGTCCTCTCTTGGAGATATTAGGCACAATGTTCCCTAAGTTAAAGACCTCACATGAACTAAGCAAGAATCCTTTGAAAATTTCCTATTTTTTGCATTTTGCATTTTTTGTTATATGGCCACCTTGCAAAATACAACTTGCATGCCTATGGAGCCATCCTATTTTTTCATGATCTCCAAGCATACAAAGTTTTCTTGCATCATGAAGCTTGAAAATCATTCTTGTGTAGTTCCTTATTAAAGTTATTAGGGGGTATAACTTTGGTATGGTCTGAGTGGGAAGCCCAATCTAAGGAATGACTTTCCCCATAGCCACTTATGTGTTTGTGTGAGTACATACTAGCCATGAGTGCATGCTTCTCACCTTTTAGGACTTCTCACTAGATGGACAGTCAGGAGTTCCATCGCCTTAGAGTGAGTATGCATTTTTTCAGAAAAACAACCTAGATCTTATCCACATTGTGATGGATAAGTGGTTAAAGCTTGATCTGATTCTTTTATTTCACTTTTTCTCTTTTTCATATTTGGCAGTGTATGCTTGTGCCTTGTTGTTATTCTTTATATCATTCTCATGTGTGTTAATTTGTGCTTATGTTGGTTTGCCATGGGATTTTGATCATGGGGGCTTGATCACCCTCTTGATCATTGCCATCTCATCTTGCTAGTATTGGTACATTTGAACCCCTCTTGATGTGTGATTGTCTACTTTAGTGTGAGTTTGAAGCAAGTCCATCCTCTCACTAAACTAGGCACTAAATATAGTGTAGTAAAATGGATCCCTTGAAATTTTCACACTAATTTGGGTCCTCCTTATGGATTTTGGCTTAAGGTTTCCTTGATTTAATGTTGTAATGTGGATAACACATTCACATTAGGTTTTGGGCCATTCTAAACTAATGGAATTTAATGGTGCCTTGCAATAGTGTTGTGAAGTGTTATGACACACTTTTACACTTTTCTAGGGTTTTATCAATTAACTAAGCATAATAAACATGATTGTAATCAAAATTAACCTTAATATTTCCTTATTTGGAGTGTTGTAGAGTGTTGTAACACCCTTTCACACTTCACTAGGTTGTCATTAATAATTATGATTTCTTATGCTTTAGTTAATGGTGCTATTTTGCATCCACAAGCCTCATTTATTATATCTTTTCAAGGATAATCTAGACACCAATCAGTAACCAATCATAATTTAAGTGTTCCATGCTTGTGTGGCCCAAATTTAGTGTCTGAGATTCATTTTCTGTCTTGGGAGAATGAGACCCACCTAGGTCTTTTTGGCCCCGATGAACGTTTCACACATTTCTAAGCACTTTTCATTTTTGGTCCCATACATTATGTTTGATGGGACTTATTCACCACCTTGGGCATATGAGTCCCATCCGAACAAAATTCAAATTTAATTTAAATTTCTAATGGGATTTTATTCTCCTAGATCCAATGTTGGCTTGTAGTGTTGCAATTTCGGGAATTCTTCAATAATTGAGTATAAGTACAAGGTTCTTTCACTCATATGAACAACACCTAACATTCAAGAGTGTTCACAAGAGAATTTGATCATTTGCAAGAGCATTCAAGGAATTTCAAGGGAGGATTATCAAGAGTTCAAGAGAATTCTTGAAGTGCCAATCATCATGTTTGTTATTGTGCTAACAATTGTGATGTAGAGTTCATGGTCCAAGCAGGTGTTTCATTCAAGATCAACATCATTCAAGCAAGAGTCAAGAACCACATCCATTGCATCCATTTCAAGCATAATTTTAGTACCTTATTGCTAGGGTTTAGTGAGTTGCAACATTTTCTTTTGTTCATTCATAATTCTCCTTTCAACATTTAATTACCAACAAGTAGTTTGACCAAGGAAAACCCCTATTCCCTAACCCCACAACATTTTTCCCTCTTATTGGGTGTGATTTGTAGGGATAGGTTGCAGATTTTTCAAGAAGTAAAGTTAGAGAAAAGTTTTCAAATCCCTAAAGTTGTTATCAAGCACTTGAGAAGCTTGGAGAAGGTCTACAAGTGGTAATTTGCAATTTCAGATCTAGAATCTAGTCAAAAAGAGTAGAGCAGACTGAGAGGAACAAAATCTTGTCCCAAACTTCCAGAAAAGTAGAAGTGGATTGATTCACCACTATTGGCGAATGAGTCCACTGTATAGGCCTAGAAGATATTTTCACAGATCTAGATAACCTTTTGGCTGAAACCTATATCTGCACATTTTTCCAGAAACTAGGTTGATTCACCTAGCTTGGCGAATGAGTCCCAGTTAGCATTGACAACAGATTTTCCAAAATTCTAGACCTCCATTCTTCCTTCTTCAGTCTCCTAGGTGCACACTTTCTATTTCATAGCTTATTTTTACATTTTGTTCATCTTTTTAGACCAATTAGAGTTTTGTCTTACAACTTGCATTACATTGTCTTTTCCAAGTCTAAACTTGGCGGTGAACTCCTCATTAGGTCTCATTCAACTTTTAGGACATTCTCTTTGCAAGATTTCAATCTCCTTTGCATTGAAATCTCAAGGGTTTTCTCTTGAGTGAAGAGTAAGAAAATTGTCTCTCTCCTTTTAGGTCCAAAACCCTAAAGGCAAAAGAGAGCCCTACACACTAGTTTTCTTCTTTTCAACATTATTTGGAATTAAATATAAATTATTATTGATTTTTTACATACATTCAGACTAAAGTCCTAATTGATAGGTTGATTGAAAAACATCTATAATTCTTAGAGAATTTCACATTTTTTGAATCCGAAAGATGAGACACATTCTATGCTACCCATACTATAGGATATAAAAAGAAAAATTGAATTTCATAAATTTTTGGCCAAGTTCTGGTGATTAGAAAAAACAAGTTTTAATATTTTTAAAAATTTCTAATAAAAAAATCATAACTAATTATTACTTGCAAAAAAAATACAAAAAAGTGTGGCACATTTGGGCATGTCTCCTCTACTTATATTAAAAGCTGCAAAAAAATGTTTTTTTTTTTTTTTTGTACTTAGGTTGGTCAGACATACACCTACTTTCTATTTTTTCCTAAAAATTTAGTACTACTCCATTGAAATTTCAAATTTTCACCAAATAGATTTACTTTTTCCCAAAAAAGGACTAGTATCGTAGAAACTTCATTCAATTTGCTAAAAATTATATTCTTACATATTTTTCAAATTATGTTACTAACTTATTCAAATTTTTATGTCAAGCTTCCTAAGTCTATTTTTTGAATTTTCATAGCCACTTAAGGGCCTAGTTTGGACCCCCATGATCTTGCACTGAACCAAACATGAAATTAGAATGATAAAAGAGAATGAAGTACCTAGAAGAATGGGGGGAACCAAGAAAGGTTTACAACTTTGAAATTATACTTCTTGAAGTGCACTAGGAATCATACACTAGGCAGCGCGATTTAGTCCTTCTACAGGAACTTGGGCAGAATTTGGAATGTTTTGGTTAGTGATCAAGATCTACATAAAACTAGAAAAGTGTTGTACTGGGACTCATATGCCCACAGGGGCGATTTAGTCCCAATATTAGGTTTTGAATGATATTTTTGTAGCCTCTAGAAATATTTTGTAGCTTCCATCTTGTCTGATTCTTCAAGTTTAAAGGTTTGAATTCTGGCCTATAGGTGAGTTTCTGTGAAGATGACAACTTCTTGACAACTTTTGCAACTTTTTTTTCAAAGGATATTCAAGCTCCAATTCACCTAGATCTGTAAACACACATCAAGAGGGAAAAATGTTGTTTTGTTAGGGAATAGGGATTTTCCTTGGTCAAATCTCGTTTTGGTAATTAAACCTTCAAATGAAATGAAATAGCATGAAGGAATGATGAATGAATAAATATAATGTTACAACTCACAAACCCTTGAAATAAATGCTGCAAACTTGTGTGAAATGGCTAGCATGAATGTGGATCTTGAATCTTGATCTTGATATGAAATAATGTATTTGAATGCTTGCTTGAATCATGAAAACCTACATCATAAATTTTAGCTCACAGACACACATGATGCATGAAGACTTTGAAATGATGCTTGAATCTTGAATGTTGCTCCAAATGCTTGATAATTTTATCTTGACTGCTCTTGATCTCATAAACTTTCCTTAGGAATGCTCTCTTGAAATTCTTAGGATGCTTGAATACTTGAATTTCTAAGAGAAAATATATGAAATAGACTTGTATTTATACTTATTTATGCCAAATTTTTTGAAATTACCATACTACAAGCTAACATCAGATCTAGGATAATAAAATCCCACCAATAATTTGATTTAAAATAGGTCTAAGTTAAAGTGGGACTCATACACCAAATTGGGCATATGAGTCCCAATGGCTTAAACCTGGGATACAAACTCCAAGAAATGTTAAGTTCAATGCAACATTTAAAATCAAGTCTTGAGACCTAGGTGGGAAACATATTCCCAAGGTGGCGTATGAGTCCTAGACCACTAGATCTAGAACACATAACCTCAAATATTAATTTATAATTTTCTATTTGTTAAATTTTGGGGTTATTGTCAAAAAATGTGATTAATGAAGCTTGTGGGTGCAAAATAGGACCAATTAAAGATAAATGAACCTAATTTTAATAGGGAGGGCCCAAAAAAGCATGAAAATACAAAGGGACACATTTTTCTACACCACATTTAGCCCCCGCTTTAGTGAGAGGAAGAAATTTCTTCAAAATCACACTAAAGTAGACAAATTTGCATCAAGAGGGGTCCAAGTGTACCCATGCTAGTGAGATAAGATGACAACGATCAAGAGGGATGATCAAGCCCCCAGGATCAAGATCCTATGGAAAACCAATATAGGCACAAAATAACATGCATGTGAATGATGTATGAAGCAACAAAAAGGTACAATCATACACTTCCAAATACATAAAGTAGAAATAAAAATAAAAAGAGTGGATCAAGCCTCAATTGTTTTTCCAACATGATGTGAATCAAGCCTTAGCTATTTCTCTTAAAGGTATTTACAAGAGGAACACGATTTCCACTATGCAAACAAACACACACACACTCACATGGGTTAATGGAATCTAGTATCCACTAGGTGAGCCCCTAGACAGGTGAGACACACATGTACATGGCTGGTATATGCTCACACATATACAAGCAAGTGGCTATGGGTGTTAGTTTTGTGATTAGATATAAAACATAGAAAATTAATTCAAATATCAACACAATAACACATCAGATACCCTAGGAAAACCCTCCTCTTAAGGGAGAAAAACCCAACAACAAATATATATCTCTTCATCTAAGGAAACAATATCACTATTGTCAATGTTGTCATTTTCTTGCACATGATATCTTGCCTAGTAGGAGAGATTTTAGGAGAACTACAACCTAGATATTCATGTCATTAAAAGGTTGGTTCTCCTAAAATGACTTCATCACAAGTAAGGGAGTTATCAATGGTTTTATTTTCTTGCTTATCAATGATGGAATTCTCTTTTTCAACAAGGTTTTCCTTAGGGGAAGAGAGACAAATAAGATTCTCATGACTCCCATCGAATGGATATTCTACCATCAAAATATATTCTTTATTAATAGTAGAGATATCAGGAGAAGGCCCAATTTGATTGTTATGATTTTCCATGATTTCATCTATTTTCTCTATGGTCTCATTCTCTTGTTCCATAATATCTATCCTAGTAGGAGAGCTTTTAGGAGAGGAGAAAATAAGAGGTTCATCACATTCCATGGTTAGATTTTGTAAAGTAGCTTCATCACAAATAAGGGAGGAATCAAGAGAAGGAAAACTATGATTTTCATGCTCACCAATGATTGGAATTTTTCATTCAAATAGATCTTTCCAAATGGTAGGAGCATTAGGGAAGGGAGGAACAAGATTCTCATGATGCTCAATAAGTGTATCTTCTAACACCAAACTATCTTCTTTGCATCTAGGAGGGATATTAGGGGAAGAACAATTTTTTTTTTTCATGGCTATCTACAATTACATCCCCATGTCATATAACATCTTCCCCAGTAGGAGAGGTAGGATTGTCATAGCTCTCAACCATTGGATCTATTAACAACATGTCCTTATAAATGTGATTTTCATGATTTTCTACGATTGTATCCTCTTTCATTAAATCATTATCACAAGCAGGGGAGGTTTTGGGGAGTGAATGGAGCCTAGGTAAAGTAATGTCAATGATAATATCTTCCCAAGGGAGATGGGGTGAGGGAAAAACAAGCCTTTCATGATTCTCAATGATTATATCTTCCTATAAGGAAATCCTAGTGTGGAAATTCCTTCCTCATGCAAAATCCTCAGGAAAGAAGTGTAGAAAAAAAAACATTTAAAATGAGTTATAGTCATTAAGATGCACATTAATAGAACAAGAGAATAGACAATTCAACACACATAGAATTAAACACCAATTTTAAGTGGGAAAACCCTTATGGGAGAAAAAACCACACACCAAGTAAAGCCACTTTGTATTACAGTAAAAAATTACATACAGAGTTACATACTCTACTCTCAAGTGTTAATTTGCAACAACATACAAGTTTCCCCAATTGGCTTCATACATCAAATCTGATTACAATTCTCTCTTATTGTTCCCATCATTACATTATAGACATCCCATTTTATCTCAGTCATTCTTCAAGTCGGCCATGCCATAGTACTGATTAGCAAGCCAATGAGGAATATCATTTAGGTCAGTCTAATCTCTCCATGATGTAGCACAGATTAGCCAACCAATGAGAAAAATGCAGTTACATCATTATCAAGCAATACAATCACTGACTTTAGTTTAAAAACTTTGGTCCAATGAATGTTGATTCACAACACCAATGTAGAATCATCAAATGATTATATCCCACATGTTGACACATCACTTGTCCACTACTATTGATCATCGCACCATTTTGGATTCCACCAAGACATTCTTCACAAGCTATCAAAAAATCCATCACCACATCGGGGAGAAATCATATTGTCTCCCTTTGATATAGCCAATTCCCTTGATCACTAATTCAAAGGTTTCCAAAACTACAAAACCCATGACCAGTGGTTCCAAAGTTCTAAACTTCCATGATCTTGCGATATCGACACATCTATCAGACCATCAAGGATACTTGAGGTAGATTCCCACTGATAAGGCTAAGGCCCTTTGACATAGGTTCCAAGTGGTCCCCACTTCCAACTCAACACCACATCAACACCATTCATCAAACACCAAAGCTATCAATCATTAGAGAGACTCAGGATAGAGTCTCGCCGACAAAGCCAAGTCACACTAATGAGTCACCAAGATGCTCACCATAACCCATCAGTATATCAGGGAGACTCAAGGAAAAGTCCCACCGATAAGGCTAAGTCCCAAATACAAGCTTCTTTCATGTTCCATGGAGCCATTAAAGAATCCTAAGATAGAGTCCCTTTGACGAGAGTAATAACTTACAATGACGACCAAGACCAAGCTTCGAGATATCAAGGAGACATAAAATAATGTCTATGCGATCTCATAACTTCTCGAGGATAGAACACAACGATGAACAGATAACAACCATCAGACCATCGATGGGACTATAAACAAGGTTTTGTTGATATAGAAGAGTCATCCCAATAAAGTGGAAAACAAAACTACTAAATAGAATGTCATCAGTCCATTAATGGGACTAAGAAAAAGGTCCCACTGATAAAGAACTATTTGGCTGATAAAGAAACAACCACAACTAGCGCAGGAAGTCAATCAAGCTAGTAAATTTGAGGCACCTTTTCCAACATGATCCCACTTGACTAAGGACTTACTGGCTTCTTCCAAACTCGAAGTTATTGAATATCATAGGCCCCAAGGCCCATCAAACTAGCACACCTCCTGTACTTGTCTATGATCATAGGATTTATCAATGCATTAGCGATATTCTCTAAAGTATCCACTTTTTCATGATTAGCCTTTCCATCCTCCACCATATCACAAAGGAAATGATACTTAACATCAATATGATTCATCCTAGCATAGAAAGTGGTAATTTTTGCCAAAGCAAATAGCATTCTGACTGTCACAACAAATAGTAATCTACCCTGCATTAAACCCAACATCAGAACATAAATGTCTAAGCCAAACTACTTCCTTATAGACATGTCTTGCTACCATGTACATCGCCTAAGTAGTTGATAAAGTGAGTATAGCTTGTTGCTTGCTCATCCAACTCACTACATCATCAAATAACATGAAGATGTATCCACTAGTGGATCTTCTACTATCAACATCCCCTACCCAATCATAATCCACATACCCACAAATGCTAAGAGACCTTTGAGATCCAATCGAGTTTCCATTATAACACAAAGCATACTCATAGGTACCCTTCAAATACCTAAAAACTCTTTTCACAACATCCTAATGTGGTCTTCTTGGATTAGCCATTGTGCCATAGAAAAATGGCCCCTTTTCATTTTCATGGCCTTTCAAGTCTTTCTTCACGATGCTCGGTCCATTTTGGTCTGCTTTAATGTTACAATGTGGCTTGAAAATTCTCATTTAGGCCCTTAAAGTTCAAATTATGGCATCTTGTGAAGGTGTTGTAAAGTGTTGTAAGAAATTTCTACACTTTTCTAGGCTTAATTCATTACAATTCACCTAAAAATCATCTTTTCATCACTAATCAAGTCCTATTTTGAAGTGTTGTAAAGTCTTGTAACAAGATTTCACACTTTTCTAGGCATAATTTAACTATTTACACCTTTCTTATGCTTTATTTGACCCCTTATTTCCCTTATGAGGCTTAATTAAGTGCATTTTTTAATGTAAACCCAACAAATGACATTAAATGTGACCTAATTCCTGACACCCACTTTCAAGCCTAAGGTGGGACCCATTCACCATGGGTGGCGAATGAGTCCTTCTTGGCTCCAAATTCAAAATATTTCAAATTTCCTTTCAGGTTTTTATTCAAAATTACACGATGTTGGCCTATGATGAGGTATCAATGGGTTACTAAGGCAGAAGAATGTATAAATATGTGTTTTTCTCCTCATTTTACATCTCCTCCTATAATCTTCTAACTCATTCAAGCATTCAATTAGAATTTCAACACTTTACATCATTGAATCAAGTATTTTGGATCGATCATTAACATATATTCAGATCTTCCTCAGCAAGGGTTTGGTAAGTTAATACCATTTGCATGTTATTTTTTTATCATTCTCCTTTATTTCATTATTTCATTAAGGGTTTGATTACCAAAGTGGGATTTGACCAAGGCAAATCCCTATATCCTAACCCTTAACCGTTTTTCCCCTTTTGCATGTGTGTTTGCAGACTTGTGTATGCATATTTGACAAGCATTTAGGTGTTGAAAAGTGGAAAAGAATTCAACAAAGTGTTTCAATTCAACTACATCCACTTTCAAGCTTGGAGAAGACATTTTGTCTATTTTCTACATATTTGACTTCCAAAACCCGACAAGCAGACAACCTCAAATTTGGTGCTACAGAATTGTCTCCTGATTTCTTAGAATTTTAGGAGAGGACTGGTTCACCATTAGTGGTGAATGAGTCCCACCTTAAGGCTAAAAATCTAGGTTTTGTCAGATTCTAGATCTTGACACTTAAAAACCTGTTCCCAATAGTTTTCATTAGAAGTAGGATTGATTCACCATCAGTGGGGAATGAGTCCCACTAGTGATTTTTTGTGATTTCAGAAAACATTCAGAAGATTCCAGCTTCTCCAATCTCTACCCAAATGCACTCAAATTCAACCTCTTTCTGTCCTATTTTGCATTTGTTCATTCATAATTCATTGTTTTCATATCACATTGTGTTTTCCAACATTTCATAAATCTTAGGTTTTGCATACATAATTAGTCTATTATTTCATATAACTATACTTAGATCATTCCATTTAGTTGAAATAACATCATACATTACATAATCTGAGTGAACCTAGCTAGATCTTTTGGCCCTACTTTCTCCTTTTAGGTGAAAAACCCTAGAAGTGCTAGAAAGGATTAGGGTGTCAAAAATCTATGGTTCATTTTGGTGAACCTGCATATTGAACACTTTACATTTCTGATTTCAATTGCATCATGCATCCTAGACTTCATTTTCATCAACATTCAATTAGGGTATTGTTTTGTTTTTGCATCTTAGGGTTTGTCATATTGCATTAGTGAAAGACTCATTTAGATTTCATTTTTACATTAAATATATCATTAAAACAACTAAAAATCTGCATTTGCATTCTTAATTGGCATTTGAAAAGAATTAGAATCACTTTAAATTTTTTTGAAAAAGACAAAAAAACTCATACTAGACTCATTCGCCACCCTCGGTGAATCAGTCCACCTACACATTTCAGATTGTATTTTTAGGAATTTTCTGGGAATTTCCTACATATTTGTTCTCTATTGTTAGCTCTCTGTTTTAGTTTATATATAATTTCTTTTGTTTTCATTTAAAACTCTTAGATTACATTTCCTTTACATTCACCCCATCCTTTGTGGGACTTGTATGAGTGTTTGGTGCCCCATTGATAATACTTTCGTGAGACGAAGTTCTAGACTCGTGGCTGTTGGCTTTCGGTTGTTTATTGTGATTTTTTGTCCTTGATGACAAAACTGGATTTGGTGACATGTTTATATGATCTATATGACACATGATGTTTATAGTTGGTTCACATGGTTCATGACATTCACATGGTTCATGGCATGCACTTAATCTCAGATGTTTTAAATTTTTATATGTTGGTACTGATATTTGACATATGTTCATTATAGTAGGACATGTGTTTGTTTCAGGGCATATGATGTTTGGGCTCACAATTAATTTCAGATGTTTTCAATTTTTATATTTTGGTACTGATGTTTGGCATATGTTCATTATAGCAGGACATGTGTTTGTTTCAGGGCATATGATGTTTGGGCTCTTGATACATATTGATACTCTTGATGCATGTTGTTGCTAACAATGTTTATCTTTCAAGGTGCTACAAGTCAAGTTTTACATGATAACATGTGTTTTGATTAGGAATCTTAGACACCATGGATAGTGGCATGCATACTCTAGCTGATATATACATTGACAAGTTCTTCTTGAGGTATACATTTGCTTATACATTTGTGAAAATTTTCTTTTATATGGACTGACAGTTCAAATGTGATATGAATTCTTATGTTTGCACATACAAGTTTCAAGAAATGTAGATTACAGGTTTAGGTCACCTGTATATATTTTCTTCATAGAGTATTTTTACTAATGGGGTCTTCAAGACATAAAGCACATGGCTTCAAGCAACTTATATTTTAATTGTATATGTTACATTGGTGAATTTCTTTGAAGTATTTCATGGTTAATATATCCTATGGTGAGGATATATAAATATTTATATTTTACACCATAAATGGTGTCAGGTACTAAAGAGATATAAGCTCTTTGTTAAACAAAGCAAATCAAGCCCTTTTTGGGCATGCTAAACATTAAGGAGTTAGGCATATTAAATTTTGAAAAGCTTGAGTAAGATATTGGTTTGATGCTTATGTTTTGGTCACATTAAGCATGTGACATCGGGTGTTATGAATATAATTTTTTTGACTTTGTTTAAAGTCACTTGGAAGTCACAAGTAATCGACAACCATCAGGAGTTAATGATTTAATCCATGAACAACAAATTTAAATGCATTATGATGTTCTAATTTCAAATGATTATATTTTGTTGAAAAGTCTTCAAAAGATTTGAAGGAAATGTAGGGAAAATTTGTTATTGTTTCATTGTGTAAACATATGAAACCCTAGCTGTCACCATGGAGAGTTTGTGGTTGTAGATTTCTGGTAAAATTCTTGACTGTGGAAGTTGAAAAAGAAGAGGTAGAGCTCGTAGATGGAGGTCTTCAACTGGAAAGTTTTTAAATGATTCTTCTGGTATTTGTTTATTTACATTCCTCCATAAATAGGTATTAAAGAAATCATTATTTATTGGATTTGAACATTTTTGTTAAGGCGTTAGTCATGAATATTTAGTGGTTAATGTTATTCGAAATCCTTGATTATTCCTTAGCAAACAAATAAAGGGTTAATGCATTCAATTGAAGAAAAACAGTTATTCCAATCTAGTAATTTTGATGAAATTACATGAGAACATGTGTATAAAAAAGAGGTTGATTATTGTTTTTGTGGTTGGCATTTTTAAGAGAATTGTGCACACATTCTACAATTTAAAGTCTTGAAAACATGATGCATAATTTTTAACTGGTATATCTTGTAATTTAGAGATTCAAAAATGAATCTTTAGGATATTTGATGTATTAGTATGGAAGGTTTATGTGAGTTGAATTGAAATAGAGAAACCCTATAATATTTTATTATTTTGTGTTTTGTAGAATGGGTTGGTGCTCCTTGGAATGGGTGTTCCTAAATGTGTGTGGGGTTGGTGCTCCTGTATTTTTTGGAGTTTATGCTCTTGAATGTAAAATATTTGGTGCTCTAAGTGAATAAAGGAAAGATTCTTCAAGTGGGTTTTTTATTCCCCAAGAGGGTTTTTCCACTCAAGACAAATTTTGGTGTTATGTGATGTTTCTATGTGTGAATGGTTTATTCGCTTGATTACAATATTGTCATCAGTTGCATAAAAATTTGTTGATGTCAGTCATTCATTTCCACCATTCTTTAAATCAAAGCATCCTCTGATATTTGTGTAAATTTTATCAACTCAGTCTCAATTAATAAAATGTTTATCTAAATTGTAATGTATATAATATTTTTTGAGTTCAAGTGAAGTTTGTTCTTCAATAGTCATTTGATGTTCTAGTTTAAAACATTAAAATTTTGTGACTTTCTTGAATCACTGATTCACCCCCCCTCTCAGTGATTCTGTCTTCCAACAATGGCTTCCCATGATAGCACTTTTGTTGTGAACCTTGGGATCTCAAGAGCTCCTACTCCTAGTATAGAGAATGGTGCACTAGGCATGGAAAATACCACTTCTATGCCTTCACCTTTCCATCCAATGAATGTTGACACACAAAACAATTCCATTCCACAAGAAAAGGTCATTAATATACATGAGAATTTTTCACACTTACAACAAGACTTGTCGGGCTTGAAAACATTTCTAGCACTACCATACTAGCCATAGAAAACCTTCATTGTTTGATTGCAAGTTATGATGGATTACATGTCATGAAAAGAATTGCTAAAATCTACAATAAACATGTTCCTAATACTTCCCAATCAAAAAACATAGTTGCAACCTGATGCAAGAGCATCCTTGGTTCTTGGCAATCTTGCATCAACCAAAAATATTTTCTTTTAGTTTTGTTCTTGTTTAGTTCATGTTGGTGGATTCATCATGTTTTATCACCAGACCTTGTGGATCTACATTTTTATCATGGACATTTTCATTTTCCTTATTCCAAGATTTGAGCATGATTGGACCTTTTTCTGGAAAGTTATCACTTTCAGATTTCATGGCAGTTTCTTGAACCGACACCAGAATAATCTTCAAGCCTAATGATTAGTTTGATCGCTCGTGGATCATTCCCATAACTTGTGGATCTCGACAGTGTGATTTTAATTTTTTTGTGGAGTGTCCCCAAAATTAATTATGGGTCCACACTTCATCCTATGCATTCACCAAGAAGTAATTCAAATTTGGGACCGACCTATTCATGCACACGTTACATTTTATTTCATTGGAGATTGTAATGATATTTGGCCAATGTAGATGATTCCAGATTTGCGGATATGATATAAAGCTTGTAATAGATCATTAGGAAAGTAGAAGTTGATTAAGTAGGATAACATATATTTTATATGTATGATTTCAATCGCATTAAGAAGCATATAGGAATTTGAACATGTTATATCAGGCCTATGAGCTGAATCTATAAGCCCAGATGTTGTCGGTTATTTGTAATCAAAATTTCTATTAATGAGAATTTTTTAATCTACATTTGCCTCTATATTTTGTGTTGCTTCTGTTGTGTTACTCTTGTTGTACGGTTTGAATTTTTCTCTTTAAGGACCCTCCTACTGTGGCTGCACCAGATTGGTATCAGAGCAAGATTCAATCTGTGAGAGGTTGTCAGAATTCATGAAGTTCTATTGAAGATTTGTTGTGTGGTGGTGGACTGAGGATCTGGCATACAGTTGTAGAAGACTTGTGTGATGATGGAAGGAAGAAGAAATGCTAGAGGAAATGGAGTGCATAGAAATGTAAACCCAGCTTTAATGAAGATGTTGAGGAATTGCTGCCAGATTAGATGTAGTTGAAATAGCCCAGAGGATAGGTCAACTAGTTGATGATATGAGTGATGAAGAGGTAGAAGTACAGGAAGAAAGAGGAAGAGAAGATCAACCTAGCTTGGATCAGGGAGAAGAGAGGTTCATAAGAGCCCTAACTAGAGTGAATACTAAGCCACATTTCAATCCACTAGACTATAATAGTAAGTTGGATTCAGATGAATTTCTTGATTGGATAACAGAGATGGAAAAGTATTTTGAATTTGAAGGTACCACTAAAGATAAGAAGGTGAAGTTTTCTTGTAAAAATTTGAAAGGATATGCATCCCTTTCATGGGAACTTTTGTAGACAGATAGACAAAGAAGAGGAAAAGAAAAGATAAGATCATGGGATCAGATGGTGAATAAATTGAAGAAATTTTTTTATGTTTGTAGAATATGAGATCAATTGGTTCTAGAAGTTGCAAAATTTGAAGCAAAAGAAGTTAAGTGTGATAGAGTATATTGAGGAGTTTTACAAGTTGAATATCAGATCTAGACATTTAGAGGATGAGATTGGGCAAGTAGCTAGATATGTGAATGGTTTGAGGTCATCTATACAGGATGAGATTAGTTTGATCAAGTTGCAAAGTGTGGAAGAGGCATATAAATGTGCCCTAAAAGTATAAGAGAAGTTGAATAAGAGACATGAGAAGAGACAGAGAGGAAGAAGTTTTACTCGAGGAGGAAGAGGATCCTTTCCAGATCATAAAAAAGATAAGGAAGTTAGTAAGAATGAGAATTCATACCATAGAAATGATGGAAACTCTTACAAAAGAGGAGGATATGGTGGTTACCGGAATGAGGGTTATAGGATAGATGATAGAGGATAGGAGAAAAGAACATTCAAGGGAACTTGTTATAAGTGTGGTGGAGAAGGACATAGAGCATTTGAATGCAATTAGGGAGAGACAAGTAGAAAGACAAAGAACAATAGAAGAAAGGATTTTTCTGATGGAGATCATGCTAGATCATCTAATAAACTAGAAGAAGAAGTGTTGGTGAATAGAAGGGCATTGTGTCAAAGTGACTTGGAGAAGGAGTCGTTGCAGAGAAAGAATTTGTCTCAGACTAGATGCAAGGTAGCTGGTAAATTTTGCAAAGTGATTATTGATAGTGGAAGCTCTGAGAGCCTAGTTTTTGAAGAAATGGTAACCAAATTGAAGTTGGAACTTAGATTGAAACACATGAAATCCTACCAGATAGCTTGGATTCAAGATGAGCATAAGATATTGGTAAGTGAACAATGTTTGGTGAAATTGAAGATATAAAATTATCATGATGAAGTTTTGTGTGATATCATACCTATGGATGTATGCCACATTTTTTTGGGAAGGCCTTGGTAGTATGATAGACAAGATATTCATGATGGAAAGAAGAATACATATACTATTATTGCTAATGGAATGAAGCAAAATTTGTTACGCTTGGAAGATGTTGTTGAAGTTGAGGTTTGTACGCATGCTAGAATTGTTTTGGTTGATGGAAGGATATTTTTTGATGGTTTGAGACATGATAACATGTGCTATGCCTTGGTTCCTAAGAAGGATGAAGAATTGAAGCATGTAGAAGAACAACCAGAAGAGATAAAGGAGTTGTTGACTGAGTATGAAGAGATCATTTCAGATAATGTACCTGATGGATTGCCACCTATGAGGAGTATTAGTCATTGCATGGATCTAATTCCTAGAGATAGTTTTCCTAATAAAGCAGCAAACAAGATGACACCTACAAAAAATGAAGAGTTGAATAGACAAGTGCAAGAGTTGTTGAGGAAGGGTTTTATTAGAGAAAGATTAAGTCCTTGTGTTGTACCTATTGTGTTAGCACCTAAGAAGGATGGAGAATGGAGGATATGTACATATTCTAGAGCTATAAACAAGATCATGGTGAAGTATAGATTTCCTTTGCTCCAGATGGATAAAATTATGGATTGTTTGAGTGGAGCTAAATACTTTACAAAGATAGATTTGAAGAGTGGATATCATCAAATCATAATTAGAGAAGGGGATGAGTGGAAGACAACATTCAAGACAAATGAAGGATTGCATGAGTGGTTGATGAATCCTTTTGGACTAACAAATGCACTGAGTACTTTCATGAGGTTGATGAATGAGGTATTGAAGAAATTCTTGGGTAATTTGTGGTTGTTTACTTGGATGATATCTTAATTTTCAGTAAGAGTAGAGAAGAACATTTGTTAAATATAAGACAAGTTTTGCAGAGGTTGAGAGAAGAATAGTTGCTGGTAAACATTAAAAACTATAGTTTCATGAAGGAAGAATTGGTATATCTGGGATTTGTGATATATGTGGATAGATTGAAGATGGATCCTGAGAAGGTAAGAGAAATTGTTGAATGTCCCACACAGAATAGCATTGGAGAGGTAAGATCATTTCATGGATTGGATAAGTTTCTACCGAAAGTTCATTAGGAATTTTAGTTCTATTTGCAGTCCTATGTAAAAAAAAATGAGAGGAGATAAGAAGGATTTTAGGTGGACATTTGGAGCAAATCAGAGTTTTGAGTTGTTGAAACAAAAGGTGACTGAGAAACATGTGTTTTCTTTACCATATTTTAGTAAGGTTTTTCAAGTAGATTGTGATGCAAGTGGAAATGCAATTGGAGCAGTACTAAGCCAAGAAGGAAGACTTGTAGCTTATTTCAGTGAGAAATTGAATGATGCTATGAGAAGATATTCAGTGTATGGTCAAGAGTTCTATGCCATAGTTCAAGCCTTGAAGAAGTGGAGAAATTACTTGTTTCCTAAATATTTTGTGTTGTATATAGATCATCAAGCATTGGAACATTTAAACAATCAAGGTAAGTTGAATCAGAGACATATGAGATGGGTAGAATTCTTGCAGAGTTATACTTTTTTTTTGAAGCATAGGAGTGGAAATACAAATAAAGTTATTGATGCTTTGATTAGGAGAAGGAATTTACTAAAAGAGATGAGAGTGGAGGTATTAGGCTTTGATGAATTGAGGAATTTGTATGAGGAAGACCTAGATTTTGTAGAACCTTGAAGAACTTGTATAGAACTAGTTTTGGAGGATAGGAGTCAGTGGTTGGATTATTTCATTTAGGAGGATATGTTGTTCAAAGGGAATCAATTATGTATACCCCAGAGTTGAATGAGGGATAACTTGGTAAGAGAAAAAAATAGTGGAGGATTGGCAGGACACTTTGGAATTGATATGACAATAGCATTGGTGAGTAAGAATTACTTTTGGCTGCAAATTCATAAGGATGTTAGGAAATTTGTACAAAGTTGTAGAGTTTGTCAAGTTGCAAAAGGGCGTAGTTAGAATGTTGGATTCTATAAACCTTTCACAGTTCTGGAGAGACCTTGGGAGGATATCATCATGGATTTCATACTTGGTTTTCCAAAGACACAAAGAGGTAATGATTCTATATTTGTGGGGGTGGATATATTTTCTAAAATGGCACATTTCATACCTTGTAAGAAGACAACAAATGTGGTACATGTAGCAGAGTTATTTTTTAGGGAAGTGGTCAGATTGCATGGATTACCTAGGAGTATTGTTTCAGACAAAGATACAAAGTTTGTTGGTTACTTTTGGTGGACACTTTGGAAGAAGTTGAAGACAGATTTGAAGTTCAGTTCTACTTTTCACCCATAGACCGATGGATAGACAAAGGTAGTAAACAAGATTTTGGGGAATTTTCTAAGATGCTTGGTTGGAGAGAAGACCAGAAGTTGGGATTTATTCCTTGCACAAGTAGAGTTTTCTTACAATAATTCAGTGAACAGGAGTACCAGAAAGACACCTTTTGAGATTGTTACTAGAGCTCATCCTAGAGGTATATCCGAATTCAGAGACATCAGTATGGAAGAAAAAAGGAGTGTGGAAGCATAGGAATTTGTAGAACATATGAAGAAAGTGCATACTCAAGTGAAGGAGCAAATGGAAGACATGAACCAAAAGTATAAGGAGAGCAGATGAAAAGAGGAGACATAAGGAGTTTGAAGTTGGAGATGAAGTGATGGTATATTTGAGGAAGGAAAGGCTTCTAGTTGGAACATACAAAAAGTTGAAGATGAGGAAGTTTGGACCTTATTGGATTTTGAAGAAGTTTGATTCAGGAAATCCATATGAAGTGGAGTTACCAGATAACATGGGTATATCACCTATATTCAAAATTGAAAACCTACATCAATATCATGAAGCATAATTTAGTGAAGACAATAAAAAAAATTGGACAATCAGTTTCCTAAACAACAATCTAATGAGATTGAAGAGATTCTAGATATCAGAGATGGGAGGAAAACTTGTGGAAGACAGTACAAAGAATATCTTGTGAAGTGGAAAGGTAGACCAGAATTGGAAGATTCTTCTTGGATTTCTTAGGCTGAGGTAGACCGTTTTGGTTTTCCTTTATCCCCAACAAAGTGAGGGACTCACTTTTCAAATAACCCCGAATGTCTGATGTAGGAGCATCCTTGGTTCTTGGCAATCTTGCATCAACCAAAAATAATTTCTTTTAGTTTTATTCTTGTTCAGTTCATGTTTAGTTCATGTTGGTGGATTCATCATGTTTGATCACTAGACCTTGTGGATCTACATTTTCATCATGGAAATGTTCATTTTCCTTATTCCAAGATTTGAGCATGATTGGACCTTTTTATGGAAAGTTATCGTTTATGGATTTCATGGCAGTTTCTTGAACTGACACCTGAATAATCTTCAGGCCTAATGGTTAGTTTTATCACTCATGGATCATTTCTATAACTTGTGGATCTCGACGGTGTGATTTTGATTGTTCTGTGGAGTGTCCTCAACCTTAATTATAGGTCCACACTTCATCCTATGCATTCATTAAGGAGTAATTCAAATTTGAGGATGACCTATTCATGCGCCCGTTACATTTTCCTTCATTGGAGAGTGTAATGATCTTTGGCCGACATAGATGATTCTAGATTTGCGGATATGATATAAATCTTGTAATAGATCATTAGGAAAACATAAGTTGATTAAGTAGGATAACATAGATTTTATATGTATGATTTCGCTCGGATTAAGGAGCATATAGGAATGTTGTATTTTTTAACATGATATATCAGGCCTATGAGCTGAATCTGTAAGCCTAGATGTTTCTAGCTATTTTTTAATTAAAATTCCTCTTAATGAGAATGTTTTAATCTGCATTTTCCTCCATATTTCGTGTTTCTTCTATTGGGTTACTCTTGCTCCACAGTCTGGATTGTTCTCTTTGAGGACCCTCCTACCATGGTTGCACCACAACCCAAGGAGGAACTCACATTCCTCCCCATTCAACCATAGCATCCATCCAAAATTATACCACTCCTCAAGTAACAACAACTATGCAATGGGTTAGTCATGTGGCTCCTTCTTTCGCAATTCCAACTAGCATTCCTAGTTCTATTGTGGCATCGCAAATCCCCTCTACCACCTTCACCTCTCTTAGTGTCCTTTTCACTTCTCCTCACATTACATACACTCCATCTCCATTTTCACTTCCACCTCAAACCACTTACCCTGACCCCATCATTACACAACTCCTTAATACTATTTCATCCATGCAACAACAAATTTCTACCATTAGCCAAGGTCAAAATGCTCCACCCACATATCTTGTTCATAGTAGCCCCTTATCATTAGAAATATTACGTACCCCGATGCCACAAGGGATAGAAATTCCTAGGTTTTAGAAATATGGAGGAAAGGGAGACCCTATTAACCATGTCAATGCATATACAACTTTATGTAGTGATTTTGTCCTTGATGATAAACTGTAAGCCAAACTTTTTCCTAGGACCCTGAAAGACACTGCATTAGAGTGGTTTTCAAACCTACCTAATCATTCCATTTGATCCTTTAATGAGCTTGTGTATGCCTTCATAAGTCACTTCCAAGTTCATATGACCCTTAAAAAGACAATCGCTAACCTAATGCGCTGTATAAAAAATGCTGACAAAAAATTACCTGACTTCATTTCACGTTATCAGTCATTGTATGCTCAAGTTGATGTCAAAAAAATTGATTCATATCTGCAGAAGATGTTTATCGAAAATTTGCACACAAACCTTCAACTTAAGTTAACTATGATGGCTAGTATTGGCATGGTGTGATGGTTTATAGGTGGCATTGTTGTTCTTTCCACCAAGGTTCAAACCCCATTGGGTGGTATTGTTGAATGGTTGTATTGTGATTCATAGCTCTGGCCAAAAGTGTTTACCCCTTGAATAATAATAAAAAAGTTAACTATGATGATATTCCCTTTGCTCATGCACTAATGCACAACCTTGTGTGAATATCATAGCTCAGTTTCAAGTCATGATTCAAAATCTACTTCTAACTGAGCTGAGAATTTTGTGCAAAAGAATCAAAACAACATGTAAAACTTTTGCAAACCAAATAGAGGCTTTTTACAGTTCAATCCCCCTCCTTCGCAACCAACCCAACCTATTTAAAGTCAAGTGGTAGCTGTTAAACCAGCGGTGCCTTATACCTATGGGGACCTGAAGAGACAATTTACTCCATTACCTGATACCCTCCACAATACAATGAACCAATTGCTCCAACAACAAATGATCATCTTGCCTATCGTCAAACAACTTGATACCACCAAACCTTTACCAACCACCTTTAAACCAAATTCTTATTTCCATTTTCATCGCAAAAATGGCCATGACACTGAATAATGTAAGTGTCTCAAATACTTAGTTCAAGACTTCATTGATTCAGGTCATTTTTCCATTGCGGGTGTTAATGATCAAGGCAATAAGTCTGTTGCACCCCCTAACCAAAATTTACAAATCTTTACCAATCACATGCCTAAACATAATGTTTTATTTGTTAAGGATAGTGAACCTTCAAAGCCTCAAGTCATGAAAATTGATACAAATAATGAACAATCTGATATAACTCCAAATGTTACCCAAGTTAATCCTATGGATGAACTTGTGGGTGTGATAGATGTTATCCCTCGTAAGGGCCCAACCAACAAAACTCTTGATATCACTTTTTCTTCTAAAGATATACTTCAGAAAATTATTGATGGTCCTCTTTACATAGCCAACATAATCTATGATAAACCCACTAATGGGATATTAATAGATCCTACCTACAGTGAGATTGTGATCATGGAAGAGTTTTTAGTATTACATGAGTTGTATCAAGATGACTATAATAAATCAACTGCATGGATTAAAACACATACTAGTTCTGCATGACCTATGATTGGATCGATCATACTTCCCTTAAAAATAGGACCAAAAACTTTGGAGGTAACATTTTCTATCATTCCACAATCATATCAATTTCATTTGTGGTTAGGCCACCCTTGGCTTCACTCAATGAAAAAGGTTCCCTCAGTTGTTCACAAGTGTTTTATGTTTCCACATGACAATTAAATATTTACCGTACACCATAGTGGCTTTAATCCATTATCGTCTAAAGGTATTTTTTCCTTAGAAGCCTTTTGGCCTGCACCTATGGAACTCATCACCCCCCATAAAGATTTCTTTTTCATAACCTATGAAAAGTTCAAAGCTAAACGAATAGCCAAGTTATCTCTTCGTAACATATCCTCGTCCACTTCCACTCCTCCTATCATAGATGAAACCATGCTACAACCTGAGTCCAACAAAGAAACAAACCATACAACCTCATGAACAACCACCCTTAGACACTTGCCCGCCATCGTTTAAACTACCAAGGAAAAATGAAACCAATCCTGTCATACCTCCTCGCATAAAACAAGTGTATAAAGCTAAAGAGAAAGTGGTTGACCCATCTTCTTTGGTTTCTTCCATTCTTCCCACTATAGAAGAAAAGGAACCTATGATGGATCAATCTACTCTTACACCTCAACAAATTCAAAATAAAATTAAATGCAACCATGATGCTAGGGAGCATAGGCATCATCATCATCTCCTTGCTTTTCAGTCTCGAATGGAAGAAAATCAAGAAAACCAATCTTCGCCTTGCTAGAAGCAATAGATGACCACCCTCTTCTTCCTAACCCACCACAAAATGACATTGTCTATCCTTCACAACAAAATGAACAAATCCAATAGCCACAACTTTTGATACATCCTTCCTTATAAATAACCCTTCGCCCTCCTGTCATAATCAACCTTGATGATGATGATGATGAGGAGATCACAAAAATAGATGAAGAAGTGCATAAAGATCTAAATTATTTATTTTCATCTACAATGAGCTTAAATGATAAATCTTCTCAACCAAGTGAGGAACTTGGTACATCTCCTAGTTCGGCACTTGTGATGCTTCCTTTGGACAGCCAACCACCCTTGCAATACACTGAGCATGATTAGGAGGAAGATGACTTGTTAGATGGTTGAATTGCATTCACCTGACTAGCCTTCTACATTTTTCTTTCTTTTGCTATTGTATGTGTGTATTGTGTGTTTGATGTTTTCTCTCTCCTCGTACACTTCTATTTATACTTTTATTCTTCTATATATCGTTAATTTCCTTTTTTCCTTTTGGGGATGACACAAAGTGTTGAGATGCCCTATGTCTCTTCCATGTTGACCCAAAAGGTCCTTCTCCTTTTTCTTTTTTGTTTTGTGTTTTCCTTTTGGGGATGATGCAAAGTGTTGAGATGCCCTATGTCTCTTCCATGTTGACCCAAAAGGTCCTTTTTCCTTTTTCCTTTTATTTTTTTTTTCCTTTTAGGGATGACACAAAGCATTGAGAATATGCCCTATGTCTCTTCCATGTTGACCCAATCGGTCCCTTTTCCCTTTTACTTTATCTTTTTCTTGTGTTTTTACTTTTTGGGATGATGCAAGGCATTGAGACTGAGATGTCTCCTTCATGTTGACCCAAAAAAAAATTCCTTTCATTTTTCTTTTCATTTTATTTTTGTTTTTGTTTTCCTTTTTGGGAAGATGCAAAGAGTTGAGACTGTAATGCCTCTTCCATTTTGACCCAAAATGAACCCTTTTTTTCATTTGTTTTTGCTCTCTTTGTGTCATTCTTCTAGTTCTATGTGCTTTGGGCAATGATGAAAATTTTGAGCTCTTTCATAAAAACATTGTAGCAACAAACATACTGACCCCAAATCCATAAATACCTTATGTGCTTGGTGTGTTCTTTTCCAGGGGTAAACATATTCAAAGCAACTTAACTCAGAAGCATATGACTTGGCATAGGGCTTTCTGAGTTGGCACTCATGTCTTGTTTTTCTTTTCTTTTTTTCATTTTCTTTCCTTTGCTACTTTAAAGTAATTTCTCACAAAATGATTTTTCACAATTCCTTTAAAGTGGGGGGCATAATATTACCATGATTTCATTTTCATTTTTGGTTCTTAGTGTAGCCTTGTCACTTCATACGATGTGTTTGTCACTTTCTAGACAAAATTGGGTATGCTGTCCTTCAGAAGTGTGATCCATCTTAGCCTATTACATTCCTCTTGGTGGGGTGATGTGACACACTATATCCCGTAAGTTGTGAATATTTTATTCTTTGATTGGTCCTCTCTTGGAGACATTAGACACAATGTTCCCTAAGTGATAGACCTCACATGAACTTAACAAAACTCCTTTAAACATCCTTTCCATTTTACATTTTTGCATTTTACACTTTATACTTTTTTCCACCTTGCATAACACAACTTGCATGCTTGTGGCACCTTTCTTTTTGTTCATGAGTTATAAGCATACAAAGCTTTTCTTGTCTCATGAAACATGAACTGACATTTTCCCTTGTGGTGCCTTGTTAAAGTTATAAGGAGGTATAGCTTTGATATGGTTGATCAAGAATCCCATCCAGTGGCACAAATTTCCCCATAGCCACCTTTGTGTTTGTGAGTGCATACCAACTAGTGTATGTACATCTTTTTGGGTCTTCTCACCTAGAGGACCACCATGATTTTTGTCACCCTAGAGTGAGTATGCATTCTCTTTTTCAAATAGTTAGCCTAGATCTAATCCACAACTAGTTGGAAAGACGATCGAAAGAATACTTGTGTGTTCCTTTGTTCTTATGTTTAGTTTTCCATTGGATCTTAATCCTGGGGGCTTGATCACCCCTCTTGATTGTTGTCATTCCATCTTTCTAACATAAGTGCATTAGGATCCTTCTCGATTTTCATGGCTACTTTAGTGTTTTTTTGAAGGAAGTTCATCCTCTCACTAAAGTGGGGGCTAAATTAGGTGTAGAAAAATGACCCCTTGTCATTTTCATTGCCTTTTAGGTCTTTCTTCACAATGCTTGGTCCATTTTGCTCTAATTTAATGTTACAATGTGTCTTGAACATTCTCATTTAAGCCCTTAAAATTCAAATTATGACATATTGTGAAGGTGTTGTGAAGTGTTGTAAGACATTCTACACTTTCTAGGCTCTATTCATTACAATTCACCTAAAAATCACCTTTTCATCACTAATCAAGTCCTATTTTGAAGTGTTGTAAAGTCTTGTAACAAGATTTCACACTTTTCTAGGCATAATTTAACTATTTACACCTTTCTTATGCTTTATTTGACCCCTTTATGCCCTTATAAGGCTTAATTAAGTGAATTTTTTAATTTAAAACTGACAAATGACATTAAATGTGACTTAATTCCTGACACCCACTTTCAAACCTAAGGTGGGACCCATTCACATGGGTGGCAAATGAGTCCCTCTTGGCTCTAAATTCAAAATATTTCAAATTTCCTTTCGGGTTTTTATTCAAAATTACTTGATGTCAGCCTGTGATAAGGTATCAATGGGTTACTAAGACACAAGAACTTATAAATAAGTGTTTTTCTCCTCATTTTACATCTCCTCCTACAATCTTCTAACTCATTCAAGCATTTAATTAGCATTTGAGCAGTTTACATCATTGAAGCAAGCATTAATTGAGTATTTTGGAGGAACCATTGATATATCTTCAGATCTTTCTCCACAAGGGTTTGGTAAGTTAATATAATTTTCATGTTATTTGTTTATCATCCTCCTTCATTTCATTATTTCATTAAGGGTTTGATTACTAAAGTGGGATTTGACCAAGGAAAATCCCTATATCCTAACCCTTAACCATTTTTTCCCTTTTGCATGTGTGTTTGCAAACTTGTGTATGCAAATTTGACAAGCATTTAGATGTTGAAAAGTGGAAAAGAAGTCAACAAAGTGTTTCAAGTCAACTACATCCAATTTGAATCCTGGAGAAGACATTCTGTCTATTTTTTGCAGATTTGACTTTGGCAACCTGCTAAGAAGATAGCCTCAAATCTAGTGCTAAAGAATTGTCTCTTGATTTCTTAGAATTTTGGGAGGGCAATAATTCACCATCAGTGGAAAATGAATCTTTCCTTAAGGCTAGAAATCTAGGTTTTGTTAGATTCTGTATCTTGACACTTAGAAAGTTGTTATCAACAGTTTTCATCAGAAGTAGGACTAATTCACCATCAATGACAAATGAGTCCCACTGGTGATTTTCTATGATTTGAGAAATCTTTCAAAATATTCTAGATTCTCCAGTCTTTGCCCAGGTGCACTCTGATTTAGCCTCTTTCTGTCTTGTTTTGCATTTGTTCATTCATAATTCATTGTTTGGATATCACATTGTGTTTTTGAACATTGCATAAATCTTAGGTTTTGCATACATAATCAGTCAATTAGTTCATATAAATACACTTAGATCATTCCATTTAGTTCAAATAACATCATACATTACATAATTTGAGAGAACCTAGCTAGATCTTTTGGCCCTACTTTCTCCTTTTAGGTGAAAAACCCTAGAAGTGCTAGAAAGGATTAGGGTGCCAAAAATCTACGGTTCAACCATAAACCGACTAAGTACTCCCACTTCTTGGGAAATCTATGGCCCAATATAGACCATTATGTATATTAAATTTCCAACTACGCTTGCATAAGGTACCCTGGTCATGTCCTCCATCTCAGCAGGAGACTTCAGACAATCTTCAATAGATAGCTTCATTCACTGCAACACTAGAACAACTAACTACTTGCAATATGTCATACTAAATCTCTCATGAATAGTACTAATATACTAACTCTAACTAAGCTAAATCTTTGTACATCCTCTATCCCTCCTAATTTCCATACCCAGAATATACCTTGCCACACCCAAATATTTCATTTCAAACCTTGCTGATAACTGAGATTTTAAATCAGAAATCATACCCTTACTATTCCCAAAGAATAAGATATCATCCACATACAAGGAAATAATAAGTAAATGATCATTTTCAATTTTGTAGTACACGCAATGATTTTATTTTTACCTCACAAATCCCAATGACAACACAAAAGTATCAAACTTTTGGTACCACATTCTAGGTGATTTTTTTAAACCATACATATATTTCTTTAGACTATAAACTAGAATTTCTTTACCTTTTTCAATGAAGTGCTCAGGATGGGATATAATTTTTTTCTATGAGATATCCATGAAGAAACATTGTCTTCACATCCATCTTCCCAATCTCTAAGTCATATGCAACTATAAGTGACATAGAAATCTGATAGATGTTAATTTATTTATAGGAGAAAATATTTTTTCATAATCAATTCCCTCCACCTAGGAACAACCTTTCACAACCAACCTAGCTTTATACTTCTCAACACTACCATCCAAACCAATCTTCTTCTTAAATACCCATTTGCAGCCAATAGGCTTTGACCCTTTAGGGAAAGGTACCAAATCCCAAGTTTCATTCTTCTTTAATGATGCCATTTCGTCATTCATGGCTTCCAACCAGGTATTTGAATGAGAATTATTAATAGCCTCCTTTATAGTCCTAGGCTCATCAATGCTAGTAATCAAAGCATAGGAACAATTCAAATCCAACATGGAAAATCCATACCTTTCAAGTTGCCACTTCTCACATGTAGACCTCCTCACAAGTTGAGGCTGAGGTTGTGGTTCTTCTTCTTGTTCAAAACTCTCAAAGTTGCTCGAGCTCTCCTCAGTTTTAGGTACACTTTGAATTCATAGTTCCTCTTTATCTAGAGTTTGGGGAATTTCAAATACATCATTCTTCTTTTCTCTTTCTTCTCTCTCTGATTGTAGATCAGCTGAAGAAGGTTTCAGCTCCCAAAAGATTGCACTTCTACTATACACAACCTTCTTAGTATCAGGATTCCAAAGCTTGTATCCTTTCAAAATAATGCCATAGAAAATAAAGATACATTTGACAACCTTGTTCTCCAACTTAGATCTTTTCTCATTCAACACATATACATATGCATCATAGCCAAAGACACAAATATGTCTTAGAGAGGGATTTTTACCCAACCACGCTGCCATAGGCATTTTTTCAATAAGAGTCAAACTAGGTGAATGATTAACCAAGTAATATGTTGTAGCTATAGCCTTAGCCTAGAACTTTTGTTCTATACCAACATTACTCAACATACTTCTCACTCTTTCCATCAACATCTTGTTTAACCTTTCAACAACTCCATTTAGTTGTGGAGTATAAGGCATAACTTTATTCCTTTTAATCCCATGGTCTTTGCAATAACTTTCAAAATATCTAGAATAGAACTCATCATCATTTAATACATTTAAGAATGTACACAAATGCCCTTCTCAAATAATCATCAATAAAAGAAGCATAATATTTTGACTTCGATAATGAAGGAACATCTGCTAGACCAAATACATTAGACTAAACATAATCCAGTATGCCAGAAGATGTATGAGGACTAGAGTAAAAATGAACATGGTGTTGCTTTCCATAGATACAATGTTCACAAAAATTGAACTCAAGGTTACAATCAACAATCCCTTCTACCATATTTTTATTTTTCAAGGATTTTAAGCCCTTTTCTCCTATGTGGCTAAGTCTATGATGCCAAAGCATGGTTTTCTCTGCTGAGAGTTTCACCTCCAAAGAGTTTTCACTCAAAGGGTCTTTATTCTCCTTCTCTTTACAAGAAAACTTGCTTGACTTTATAGAGACACTATTACATTGAACAACATGTGCATCCAACTTGTATAGAGTTCCAATACATGCACCCTTGAATAGCACCATTGAGCCTCTAGTCATTTTGTATCCCCCACTCAAGAAAAAAAATTGCAAGACAACATCATTTAACTTACTAACAAAAAGAAAATTATGATCCAGACCTGGTATGTGCAGTACACCATCAATTCCTTTGATTATTTCATTAGGAAATTGAATTCTAACTCTTCCTTGGCCAACAATTTCAAGAGATGAATCACTTGCCAAGGACACCTTTCCACCAACATACTTTTCATACTTTGTGAACAAATCTCTATGATATGTCATGTGAAAAGATGCACCTGATTCAATTAGCTAGACATCATCTGATGCCTGAGTGACCAAGGTTGCAATGAAGGAATCTACATCACTCTAAGAAGAGTCATTTTCTGAAGAGTTATTCTTCTTCTTTCCAGTCTGCCCACAATTCTAACATTTCACCTTGGAATTATTACCTAGAGACTTTGATCTCCCCTCAAATTTGGATTGAGACTACTTGTATTTCTTCTTACCTCTCTCCTTTGATCTACCTCAAATAGCAAGGGCCTCCTTGGCCATGTCAGAATATTTCCTCTACATTTCTTCTGGCAGTAAGGAACCAACCACATCTTCTATCTTGAAATTATTTGTTGTAATTCCAATAGCCATCACTAGATGATCCCATGAGTCAAGTAAGGAACATAACAAAAGCATACACTAATCCTCCTCTATCTTCACACCCATAGAGGCCAACTAAGCAACAATCGTGTTAAATGAATTCAAATTGTCTACTATGAATGCCCCTTCCTCCATCTTCATGGAGTATAACTTCTTCCTCAAGAATAACTTATTCACCAGACACTTGCCCTAATAAATATCACCAAGTTTCTTCCATAAAGAACATGTAGTCTTCTCCTCATGGATGTTTAGGAGAAAAAAATCAACCAAACAAAATCTTATCAACCCTCTTGCTTTCCTATTAGTGAGGTCCCAATCTTCTTGTTTCATACCTGATGGAATTATTCCCATAACCACAATCCAAAGGTCTTTATCCACCAATAGGTCTTCCATTTTTAGTTTCCACAACTCAAAATTTCCACCATTGAACTTTTCAATTTCTACTTTTCCTTATGTTCTTTCCATCTGAATCTATAATCAAGACAACCATTTTCCTCTGCAAGACTCCCACTGAACAAAATTAGCACAAAAAACTAGCCCTACCTATAAGGATACCACAATTGGCCAGGCTCTAATACCACTTGCAAGGAAATCCCAATGCAAAAACACCTTCCTAATGAAAAATCCTCAAGAAAGAAGTGCAAAGAAAACATTTATTTAAAGTGAGTTACAGTCATTAAGATGCACATTAATAGAACAAGAGAATAGACAATTTAACAAACATAGAATTGAACACCAGTTTTGCATGGGAAAAACCTTACGAGAGAAAAACCCACACACCAAGTAAAGCCACTTTGTATTACAGTAAACAAATTACATACAGAGTTACAAACTCCAATCTCAGGTGTTAATTCACAACATCATACACTTCCCTAATTAGAATCATATATCAAATCTAATTATAGTTCTCTCTCACTATTCCCATCATTACATTACAGACATCCCATTTTATCTCACTCATTCTTCAGGTCATCCATGTCATAGTACCGATTATCCAACCAATGAGAAATCTCATTTAGGTTAGTCTAATCTCTCCATGACATAGCACATATTAGCCAACCAATGAGAAAAATGAAATTACATCGTTATCAAGCAATACAACCACTGACTTCAGTTTGAAAAATTCGGTCCAATAAATGTTCATTAACAACAGTGATGTAACATAACAAATGATTATGTGCCATGTGTTGACACACCTCTTGTCCACCACTATTTACCATCACACCATTCGGGGAGACATCATATTTTCTCTCTCCGATATAGCCAAGTCCCTTTGATGAAGCCTGATTGCTAAGTCAGAGGTTTCCAAAACTACAAAACTCACGACTGGTGGTTCCAAACTTCCAAACTTTTGTGATCTTGCAATATTGACGCATCTATCAAACTATCGAGGAGACTTGAGGTAGATTCCCACCGATAAGGCTGAGTCCCTTTGACATAGGTTCCAGGTGGTCTCCATTGGCACATAAACATCGTTGGTCAAACACCAAAGCTATCGGGTCATCAAAGAGACTCTTGATAGAATCCCAATGATGAAGGCAAGTCATACTGACGAGTCACCAACATGTTCACTGCAACCCATCGATCTATTGGGGAGACTCAAGGTAGAGTCCCACCGATAAGGCTAAGGCCCAATGACAAGCTTCTTTCATGTTCCATCGAGCCATCAAAGAGACTCAAGATAGAGTTCCTTCAATGAGAGTAAGTCCTATTGATGATGACCAAGACAAACCTTTGATCTATCAAGGAGACAAAAATCAATGTCCCAATGATCTCACTGCTTCCCACTAATAGAACAAAATGGTGAACAGATAACAAAAGTGGGACCATCGATGGGACTATAAACAAGGTCTTGCTAATACAAAAGAGTTGGCCCGATAAAGGGGAAAACACAACTGCTAAATAGAATGGCATTGGTCTATCAATGGGACTGAGAACAAGGTCTCTCCGATAAATAACTGTCTGGATGATAGAGAAACAAACACAACTACTACATGAAGTTGATCAAGCCAATAAACCTAAGGCACCTTTTCTAACACTTCCTTCACCAAGATACATTCATCATGAATAGGAGAGGTATCAGGAGAAGGACAACTATGATTATCATGATTGTCTATTCTTACATCTTCTTTCACTAGAACCTTCTCACAAATAGGAGAGATATTATAGGATAAGGGGATGATGAGAAATGTGGTAGCACGAAATATGTCAATAAGCTCAATCTCTTTCATTAAGATATTCTCATGACTAACATGCTTGTTAATGCCATTTTTCTTTGCAAACTTGGAAAAGAAATATACTAACATTTGTGAAAAGTAATCTATCCAAATTATGCAATGCTTGGAAATGAAAACAATTATCTAATAGATCACATGTTTTTCCCTACTGAAATAAGTTTTTCCGTGAATACGAGATAACTGATCAATACGTTTTCATTCCAATTGAAATGCACTTGAAATGAAACCAATTGTGAAAATATTGTAAATGATAGTAATTATGTAAACTAAAATAATGATCCAACAACAACAACCATAAACAAAAATGACAATATTTTAATGTTATAAAATGCAGATTCAAAACTAATTCAAGACTAAATTTTCTGGGTGGGTGAATGAGTCCCAAATAGGGTTTATGGAAGGTTCAAATAGTGAAAATCAAAGATCACAGAATACCTAGAAATTTGGAAAAATAACCTGTACATGGACTAAATCACCCAAGTGGGTGAATGAGTCCCATATTAGGGTTTTTGAACTAGATTCAACAAATTCTGAGTTGATTTCCAATGAAATTGAATGATTCAAAATGAAAAAATGCAACCTATATGAACTTTTCACTAATGCAAGATTTAGAAGCCCTAAATACAATTCAAGTAATGGAACCCTAATGAAAAGTTAATGCAAGCTAAATCTAGGATGATAATGTTCTCTAAATCAGAAATTCAAGGGTCCAAAGGTCAGATTTTCCAAAATAAACCAAAGGAAATAGATGTTCCACCTTTTAGGAGATGGAACTTTGGACCTATTTCACACTTTAGTTCATTATGAAACCAAGATTCCTCAACCAAGTGACTTAATTGAGGGAATCACTAGTGGTTTCGTTGGGTGTGATTAAATGGGGGGTGTACCATTAAATGAAGCTTCAAAGAGAAATGCAAAATCTAATGCACTAAACCCTAGAAACTTGAAGACATGAAATTAGATTGATACAAGATAATGAAACAGAAGGGTACCTAGAAGAATGATAGGATCCAAGAAAGGTCTACAACTCTAAAATTCTACTTTTTTAAGTGCACTAGGACTCATACACTAGGTAGGGCGATTTAGTCCTACTACAGGAATCTAGGCAGAATCTAGAATCTTGTAGTGATTGATCAGTATCTACAGAAAATTGGAAAAAGGGATGTACTAGGACTCATATATCCAAAAGGGGTGATTTAGTCCCAATATTAGGATTTTACTAATGTTTCTGTAGCCTCTAGAGATATTTTGTAGCTTCCATATTTTTCAATTCTTCAAGTATGAATTATTGCCTATAGATGAGTTTCCATGAAGATGAAAACTTCTTGAAAACTTTTGAAACTTTGTCTTCAAAGGATCTTAAATCTCCAATTCACCTAGATCCACAAACACACATCAAGAGGGAAAAATGTTATTTTGTTTCGGTATTTAAACCTTGAAATGAAATGAAATAGAATGAAGGAATGATGAATGAACAAATACAATGTTGGAACTCACCAAACCCTTGAAATAAAGGTTGAAAAATTATGTGAAATGGATAGCATGAATGTGGATCTTGACTCTTGATCTTGATATGAGATAATTTCTTTGAATGCTTTCTTGAATCATGAAAACCTACATCACAAATATTAGGTCACAAACGCACATAATGCATGAAGACTTTGACATGATGCTTGAATCTTGAATGCTACTCCAAATGCTTGATAATTTTCTCTTGAATGCTATTGATCTCACTAAATTTCCTTAGGAACGCTCTCTTGAAATTCTTAGGATACTTGAATACTTGAATTGCTAAATTATGTGAAATAACCTTGTATTTATACTTTTTATGCCAACATTAGATCTAAATAATAAAATCCTAGAAAGAATTTGATTTAAAATAGGTTTAAGTTAAAGTGAGACTCATATGCCAGGTTGGGAATATGAGTTTGAGTGGCTTATACCTGGGACACAAACTCTAAGAAATTTTAAGTTCAATGCAACATTTAAAATCAGGTCTCGAGACCTAGGTGGGACCCATACACCCAAGGAGGTGTATGAGTCCTAGATCACTAGATCTCGAACATATAACCTCAAATATTAAATTATGATTTGTCATTTGTTAAATGTCGAGATTACCCTATGAAAAATGTATTTAATTAGTCTTATGGATGCAAAATAGGACCAATTAAAGCATAATGAAAATAATTTTAACAAGGAGGTCCAAAAAAAGTATGAAAATGTAAAGGAATACATTTTTCTACACTACACATACCTCATCAGGGCTTTCACAACCTTACTCCAAACATCAAGGAGGTCAACCCAATTGATGCCATATTGGAGCTTGTTCACTTTTTCACCCTCTTTTAAAAAGTGGGTCATGTCTTTTTGATAAGGGCCCTTGGACTTATGGGGAATGCAAACACCCTCCAATGAAAGCCTTTTCACATCTGCAATAAGCTCAATAGTCATCATGAAGGAATACCCACTAATAGTGATAGTTCCATTCACCCAGGAGGTAGAAAACACCATAGAGATCTTGGGGTCATGCCAAACATACCTTCCAAATACGAGTCCAGCTTTCCCCATTGAATGATAGGCCAAACTTCCTTGTCTTTTCTCCAGGTTCTTAATATAGGTTGTTAATTGAAATTATAAAGGGGAAAAATAGGGTAGACCCAAATGCATGAGTACGAGGTGTTAAATAGGTGCAAGACAATTGAGAGGGGGGTGAATTAGTTGTCACAAAAATTTGAACTTAAAACTTTATCACTTATTGAATCTTCAAGCACACTATTATGTTATTAAATATGAGCATGAAACATAAATAATAGAAAGTAAATCAACACAGTGAACACCATATTTTTATGTGGAAATCCCAAAAATGGAAAAGCCATGGTGAGGGTTAACTCACACTATATAGTATTTTCAAAAGAGGCTCGCTGCCCAAAAGAAGGACTCACTATCCAAGTACAAAGGCTCACTACCTACAAAAAGGACTCACTATCCAACAATGAGGTGTACTACCTACACAAGATTATATAGAAATAGAATAAGGCTTTACAACCCAAAAATGAACTGGAAAGATGCACCTATCATGTGTTGATACAATTTTTGAGATGCTCATAATTGTTGCTTTTCTTATTACACCTTCACACTTATTACTTGCTCAATATTTCTTCTGTCTCTTTTCTATTGTCTACACAAACTTACTTCTCTTTGCTATACACTCACAAAAACTATTCGTCATATACTTATATATATATATTCGATCTCCATCGCAAGCACCAATTAGGTCGGCCTAATTAGATGTAATTCATTATAAAAGATATCAATTGTCAGCTCCACAAAATATTTTCAAAATGCAATTTGACTGTTAGCATGATACATTCTGTCAGCTTGGACCAAGAAATAGATCTCACATAAGTTTTCATATCATATCAAAATTATCTTAACAAGTCAGCCATGAATAGTCTTGAACACAACCAAAAAAATAATGTCACTTCATTATACAAGCACGAGAATATGAAATAACCTTATCATGCATGCCTTTAACATCCATAAGTAGTTTCCCAAAAACCACAATCAACAATTGTCAACTGTGGAGAAATGCAGACTATAATACTAGAGGGGCAACCAAAAATACTGGATTAGCCACCAAAGAAGATAAGACAGTCATACGCACCCATTTAGAGTATCAGACAAAACTACCAACATGGTGACATCAATGAAAACATATAGATAACCTAGTCATTCTTCCAACGATCTCCCCTTTTTCATTCATGGAAAAATGTAAATAAAAATTCTATTTCTTTCCTCAAAAACTTTTAACTCTCTCATCTATCTCCAACACTCTCCCCCTTTGACATCAATGGTAGAGGGTGCCAAAAATGAGTGTAAACATGGTGACATCAAAATTTCAAAAGATTTCAGAAAACTTAAAAAACTTCCAACAATCTAAAGCATTTAAGCAAACAAAAGTTAAGTGAAGATGACATTCTTCACCAGGAACACCTTCTTATACCTTTCTTTGAGAACTGGATACAACTTCTTCTAGTTAAAAACAAAAAACTCTATCTTTGTGCATGAACTTTCGAATAATCCCAACAGAGTAAAGGAGGGTGACCAATCTTCAACAAAACATTGTTTCTCAACATCTTTTGCATCAATAAGAATTTTGGAAAGATTCTCTAACTGAACTTTAGCAATCTCTTTAAGGAGCCAGAAGATCTTTCTCACATCATCTTTCTATCTTTGTGTAATGATTAGTTCAACCTATGGTTCACCAACTCTTATCCTTTTCTTCCCTTCTTTATCTTCAAATATATCAAAATTCTTTCCAATTTCATTCACCTCGGCTTCAATCACTTCAATTTTGCTTTTGAAATTATCTACAGTTGTAGGCCACTGAAGAAAATACTTGTAAACATCTAAAATTTATTTAACACACTTCTTTGTTTCCACAATCAGTACAAACAATCCCTCCATAGCCTTTTTACATTTCCTTTCAACCAATATTCCCATCTTATGTCCTTTTGGACCTTTAAGCAACATCCTTTCTTCAACAATCTCAACTAGATTTTCTGGCAAGAAATCAGAAACAACAGATACTTATATTCCTTTCCGAACTAGATAATCTACTAGAGCATCATCAATTTTTAGTTTGTCAATAGGTGGGGCAACATTCCACAGTTCACCAATCTTCTTCATTTTTCCTTCAACTATCATAGACTGGATGCCATTAGGATCAGGGGATTCAGTGCTAGTCAAAGACTCTTTCTCCTTCTCATATGAAATTTCAATGATGTCTTTAGTTATCTCTTTTCTTGTTTTCAATTCTGGAGGGGAATCACTAATAACAACCTCCATTTCTCTTTTTCCATAGGAAGAATCCACTTCAAATTGACTTGATGCAGATATACCAGAGCAAGGGTTTGCTCGCAAATATGAGAAATACAAACTACACATATTTTAATTATCTTCCAAAGACTCTAGATATCTGTAAATTTGTTTTCCATTAGGGATACTAGATTCCCACATCACATTATCTTTTCCAGGTAGAGAATTCAAAAAGTAAAACACCAGACATACTAGCAAGGATCTAAAATGAAAGGGACAATTCTCGACCAATGAAATTCAAACATTTTCAAGTAAAATATCAAGTAGCAAGCTACATAAATCTAACTGTTTGTTCTCCTTAACCACCATGTGGGAAACATGTACAACAATAGCCAAAATTGGTCTTTCACGGTTTTTGAAATAAATTTTGTATGAGATAGCATATGCAACATACCTAACAATCAAATTAGTAAGTGTATCAATCAATAGTGCTCTAAGATCTCTATTGATACGAGTCAACTCTTCCACATCTTTATACTTCATAGTTTTATTTCTAGGGAGTTCTCCAACACTGCATAAAATAGTGATTGCTTCGATAGCTCCCTTCGAGATCAAATAGGGTTTGTCCAAAACAATTCTTTCATCCTTGAAATAGTTCAAGAAGAACAAGAAAACATCTTTATCTATAATCCATGGAAATTCACTTCGTAAATCCATCACTAGGGTTTTTATATTCTGTAATTCCACTTTGCTCAACCCTAGTTCAAATCCTTTCATTTTCCTATGTTTGTATTCTTCTACTTTGAACCTTTTCAGCTTCGAAGAGGTAACACCACACAATCCACTGTTCATTGCTATACTTCTCTTGAAATTCAACAAAACTTTTTCAATTTTATTCTTTCCTATTGCAATCAAAAAAAGGTTTCTAGATTACTTGAATCAATCTTTGAATTCCCTTCAAAAATACTCTGAGCATGCCTCCAGATTTCTTTAGAGAACCTTCCAAAGGATTTAGATGCACAATTAATCAAAAAGCATCACACATTTTTGCTTAACCTCCATTGAGCTTGGCCTAAGCACATTAAATGTGGAAAACACAAAATGCTGCTAAACACATGCTTCACTTAGCACATAAAAACATAATTCGGTATGCAAATCCTTATACCAGCATATTTTTCTTTGGTTCCTTTTCCAGCACCTTTGAATAGAAATTCTTCACATTTCAACCACATGATAGCCTTTGACATGCCATTCTTCCAAGAGGTTTTTATAATCTTATGATAATACTCCCCCTAAGACTATGCTAGGTCTATATTCCAAATAAGTCATCTCTAGCGAATGAGGGTACATACACATCAGGAATCTAATATTTTCTTCTTCTTCTTTCTTCTTCCATACCTTATCAATTTCTTGCTTCATCTCTTCTTTAGCAATCTTCTTTACCGGTTCACTCTTCTCTTCTGAAGCATACTTCTTTCCTTTCTTGTTCTTGTAAATTTTAGATACATGTCCTGGTGTGATGCAATTATAACATATCACACCTTTCTAATTAATCTTTCCTCCATTATTCCTCAATCTACATTGCTTCACTTTGTGCCCAAATTTATTGCAGGCATAGCAGTAGCCATTAAAGAATTGATTTATTTTTCCTTTATTAAACTTGTTCCTCATTACCCAAATGATCATCCTTACTTGAGATCTGTATTTTGTAGCCTTATGTCCAAACTTCCCACATTCAAAACATTTTCTAGAAAGAGAACTAGAAAACTAGTTTATCCTGCTCCTAAATTTAGTTTCTCTATGACCATATTTGTTACAAGAAAAGAAAATGCCATTAAAAGAGGGACACCTATGTGCATTAGGCTATCTCACAGGTGGTCTTCTTGAAAATATCCCTTTTTGCTTCCTCCTTCCTTGATTCTTCTTTGCATCTTTAGAACTTTCACTAGTATCAAATCCTAAGCCACCTTTGTCTTTACATGGTTTTTGTCCTACAAGCAATTCTTCAAGTTTACCAGAGATAGATCTAAAAAATTACTTTCACAGAGTTTAGCCTTCTCTAGTTCCACTCTTAAGTTTACTATCTCTTGTTCGAGTCTAGAACATTCATCAGACTTGTTCTGCACCATGGTATTTAGCCATTTTTCAATCCTCTTCTTCTCTTTTATTGCCACTTTCTATCTAATTATCTCTTGTTTCATCCATTCACTTACTTCTCTATGTCTTTCCTTAAATTTCTTCAACTATTCCTTCAGTTTCCAAACACATTCATTTGCTTCATCAAGATTCTCTTTTAGATCTTTGTTTTCTCTTTATACTTTATCAAGATCTTCAAGAGAAATCTAGAGCTCTCCTTTATTATCCATTCAACTAGCCTTCAGGATCCTCCTCAAGCGGTTAAGCTCTACACAATGAACTAAAAGCTCTGATACCAATTATTAAACAAGAACAAGACACCTAAGAGGGGGGTGAATCAATTTTCATAGAAATTTAAACTTAAAACTTTATCACTTATCAAATCTTCAACCACACTATTCTGTTATTAAATATGAGCATGAAACATAAATAACAGAAAGTAAATCAACACAATGAACACCATATATTTAAGTGGAAAACCCAATAAGGGAAAAACCACGGTGAGGGTTAACTCGCACTATATAGTATTTTCAAAAGAGGCTCACTGCCCAAAAGAAGGCCTCATTGTCCAAGTACAAAGGTTCACTACCTACAAAAAGGAATCGCTGTCCAACAAGGAGGCTCACTGCCTACACATGATTATACATAAATAGAATAAGGCTTTAAAACCAAAAAATGAAATGGAAAGACACACCTATCATGTGTTTATATAGTTTCAGAGATGCTCACAATTGTTGCCTTTCTAATTACAACTTCGTGCACTCATTACTCACTCAATATTTCTTCTATCTATTTTCTATTGTCTACACAAACTTACTTCTCTTCACTACACACTCACAAAAACTATTCGCCATATACTTATATAAATATCCAATCTCCATCGTAAGCACCTATTAGGTTGGCCTAATTAGATGCAATTCATTATAAAAGATATCAACTGTCGGCTCCAAAAAATATTTTCAAAATGTAATTTGACTATTAGGATGATACATTTTGTTGGCTCAAACCAAGAAATAGATCCCACATAAGTTTTCATATCATATCAAAATTATCTTAAAAATTTTTCAACACAACCAACAAAATAACATGTCACTTCATTATATGAGCATGCGAACATGATTTAACCTAATCATGCATGCCTTTAACATCCATAAGTAGGTTCCCAAGAAACTTAATCAGCAATTGTCAACTGTGGAGAAATGTAGACTAGAAGACTAGAGGGGCAACTAAAAATATCGAATTAGCCACAAGAGAAGATAAGATAGTCATACGTATGCACCGGTTTTGAGTACCAGACCAAACTACCAACATGGTGACATCAATGACAACATATAGATAACCTAGTCATTCTTCTAAAACAAGGATCTACAACTTATTTTTCTAAGACCCTAAACTCTCAAATTATTTAAAATATGATGTCAATAACAATAAAAAATGTTAGGTCTAATTGGTATAGAAACTATGTGGGATGTTTTTAGAGCATAAAAAGATGTTTTCCTAGCCAAAAAGTTGTTTTTGAGCTATGGAGGACTCATTTTCCTTCAGTGGCGAATGGTCCCTTTTAGGGTTTTAGAAAACTAATTCCAGGGTCCTATTCCTTGATGTCTGCACTCTCAAATTCCCTGTTATCATGTTTTGGAAGAATGTATGCAATTCTATACCTTTGATTCCATGATTTTTCACCTTAAATGACAACTTTTGCAACTTTGATAATTTTGCTCCAAATCTTGCTCTTCAACTTGTAAATCTGCAATCACACATTCAAGGGTAGAAAAACTTATTGTTTGTTAGTGAATGGGGGTTTTCCTCAATCAAACCCCTTGTAGGTAATCAAACCAATTGATGAAATAAAGGAATGGAGCATGAAATGTAATATAATTGATGTCACCTTGGATGTTGTCTTGGAGTACAAATCTGCAAACTAACATGAAGTGTCCATGAAGAATGTAGTTCTTAGATCCTTGAATGTGATGTGAACAATAGTTGCAAGTAGATCTTCAATGCTACATCCACTTCTTTAGCTCAACAACATGAATGCATGCATCAAACCCCAAAAATGATGAAATGATCTTAAATAAGTTCAATAAACTCTTGAAATCTACCTTGATATGCATTATGAATGCTCTTGTAATGATCTAATGCTTGATCACTTGAATTCTTGAATGCTTAGAATGAAGTGATAGCTCTTATTAGGAGAAAGAATGTGAATTAACCCCTTATTTATACTAAATTAGGAGATTAACTCTAAAATTCAAAGAATTAAGGATGACACCTAATCTAGAAAGAAACATTATTAAATTTCTTCTTGAATGAAATTCAAAAAGGGGGGTTTCATTAAGGGAGGACCCATTCGCCACCTTGGGTGAATGGGTCTTGGCTAAGCTCACTAGATCTTAACCCCATGGGAAAGAGGGCTAAAAACACATTCCAGGTTAGCTAAGAAAGTGGGGTCCTATTAAGGGAGGATCCATCCACCCTTGGGGTGAATGGGTCCTAGCTAAGTTCACTAGATCTTAACCCCATGGGATGGAAAGAGGGCTAAAAACCCATTCTAGGTTAGGTGAGAAAGTGGGGTCCTGTTAAGGGGGGACCCATTCACCATCAAGGGTGAATGGGTCCTGGATCAACTTACCAAGACCAACATTTTCCCAATGAAATAATAATTTGTTATTTAAATTATGATTTATGGGATGGATCTTTAGGAGGTGCCAAAATTAAGGCCTAAATTTGAATTAAAAGGGGGGTTAATAACTCCAATTAACCACCATTAATTAAGACCACCTAGATAAGTGTAAAAGTGTTTTATAAAACTTTACAACACTTAAACAAGTTAAACATTATGTATATTGTATTCAAAAAGGTGCCCATAAGGATTAATTAAAAGCAAATGCATCCTAGAAAGTGTGAAAGTGTGTTACAACACTTTACACCACCCTTACAAATGATCAATGAAGGTATGCTTTAGTTAAATAAAGGTCCTAGAATAGTGTGAATGTGTACAAAACAATGCAACACCACTCCAAGACATCATTAATTCAACTTTAATGTCAATTATCAAACTAAGGAAATAGGCTACTTTTTTTGTTACTACATTTTTCCATCACTTTAGTGAGAGGATGACCCCATGTAAAACTCACACTAAAGTAGACATCCAAGACACTTAAGTATGTAGCAATAACATAAATACATGATCATACCCTATCAAAGGCCAATAAATTTTTTAAAAAACAAAGGATCAAGCACAATTGTTTCAACGCGATGTGAGACGGGGTTGTTTGTCCATAACATATGCTGCTCACTTTGGGGTAATGGAACCTTAGTCTTTCCACTAGGTGAGTTGTACCAACAAAGTGGTTTAGTAAGAAATTCATGCCAATGTATTGGCTTCTCACCATATAATTAGAAATTCATGCCAGTGTATCTGCTTCTCATTAGACTTACCATACCAAAGTTATCCTCCTGATAACTTTAATAAGGCACCATAATGTAATTCTTTTGAATATCATGTAAAAATTTTGTTAAAGGGGATTTTGCTTCGTCTATGTAATAGTCTTCCTCTTAGGGAGCATCGTGACTAATCTCTCCAAGAGAGGACAAGTCAAAAGTGTCAGATCATCACCCATGAGATGGCTCATTCACATCATGCCCCCACTTTAAAATAGTTGCTACACCATTACTGTGAGAAATTTCTTTAAAGTAGCCAATGTTTTAGTCCTAAGACATGAGAGCTTTCCTTGGAAAACCCTATTCCAAGTCATATGTTTTTGAAATTAGTTACATCATGAAATAGGAAGGAAGGGTTTCCCCCACAAATACATAAGAGATCTATGGATTTGAGCTTGGTATGTCTATGCTACAATGTTGTCATAGAGCATGGAAATTTCATCATTCCCCAAATAATCATAGAATTGGAGGAATGACACAAAGAGAGCGAAAACAAAGAAAAAGCCTTTTTTGGTCAACATGGAAGAAACATGAATGTCTTGACGCCTTGCATCATCCCTAAATGGAAAACACAAGAAAAATGAAAAAGACAAAGACAAATCTTTTGGGTCAACATGGAAGAGACCTAAATGTCTCGACTCCTCGTGTCATCCCCAAAAGGAAAACAAAAGATAAATGAAATGATTACGACATAGAGAAGAATGAAGGTACATATAGAAGAATGCACAAGAAGAGAATATGAACATCAAACAAAACATCATTAGGGGTCACATTACACACATGCAATCACATAATAAAAAATGAAAATGAAAAAGACTAGTAAGGAACAGGCGAGTCAACCTTAAGAAGGTCATCCACCTCCCAATCTCGGTTGGTATAAATGGAAGGCAGGAAACTAGCCAAAGAGACAATGAAAAATGCATTACTCAAGATATCAAATTATTTACCCCACTTTGTGCAAGACAAGAATGAGCCAAGATAAGTGAGGAAAATGAGCTCCTTGCATTAGAAAAAATGATCTGTAATAAGTGTAAAACATGTGATAGTGAGAATGTTTGAAGATTTTACAACTATTACATACCAAGGAGCAGGGAGGGTATCTTATACAATCACTCAATGGAAATCATTACCATCGAAGTGAAAATTTCTCAATACCAATTTGAATACATGACACTCATCAATACTATGTCCAACAGTTCGGTGGTATCGACAATGTGGAACATTTACATCTTTAGGATATAGTATTATCTTTCCTTTTATTGGTGATAATGTTATAAGTTCTTTGTTTAGAAGTAGTTGTAGTTTCCTTTCACTTTCAGGTGGTAGACAAGGGAACTTTAGTTTATTTAGTTTGTAGGGACTCTTGCACTTGTTAGATTCACCAACTTCTCTAGATGGGATTAGGGAAGGAGGTTCGGAGATGATCTTTTCTTTATTATCCTTATCCTTAGGAGGTGTTGGTTGCTCTTTAGGAAGGAGGAAACTTATATCAGGAGGGGGATCTAAGAAAACTATACCATCACTGCGAGCGCTTAGGTATTCTTTATGGGAACTTATGTTGACAAGGGGATCTTGATATCCTATTCCTTTGGTTTCTTTAGTTGGTAATTGCTCTAGGAGTTGATGAATTGTATGTTCACTTGTTGTATCACATCCTTGTTTACATAAGATTGTGAATCCTTTGTCATGTCTCTTCAAGATTGATTGATGTGTTGGTCACTTTGTTGACATAGGATGGTTGAATGTTTTCTTGTTTAGAGGTGTGCTAGGTTCACCTATGGTAAGGAACTTAGGTTCAACTTGTGACTTAGTTTTAGGATGTAAAATTCCAAACATCTCAAAGTCGTGTAGGTTGTTTCATTGAAGGATAAAAGGATGCATTAGACTCAAGTTTGTTAAGGAAAACATTTATGAATTCATTCATGCTAGCATCATATTCTCCCATGATGTCAACATCACGAGGAGGACATGCATTAGGAGTTGTGTGAGCATGAGTAAGTTCAATTTCATCAAGGTCATTGCCAAAAACACAATTTGAAACATCAACCAAAGAGAACAAGGACTTACATACATTGCCTAAATAATTCTCCATTTTCAGAATTTCAGACCTAAACATGGTAATTTACTCATTACTCAATGTAATGAAATGTTTTGATGCAATTTTGAACTTTTAAAAATGCACTAAAATGAAGCAATTTAAGTTAAACGTAATGAAATTGATGAAACAACAAATCAAGAAACTAAAACTAAAATATAAAAGTACCAAATAGAAGCTAAAACTAATATTTTAATGTCCTAAAAATGTAGAATAGTAGCTAACAAGGACTCATTATCCAATAAGGGAAAATGGGTCTTGGTTAGGTGTTTCTGAGATTTTTCTATGGATTTTAGAGTGAATTTTGATGCTTTTTTAGTTGCCAGAAGGTTCAGATCAAACCTAGAATCAGGGAATTATTCACTATTAAAGGTGAATGGGTCTTGGTTAGGTATTTTTAAATTGTTTTTAAGGATTTGCAAGCTTTCAGTTATATCTTTCAGTTCCAAGTTTGAGACAATGAGCTTCAACTTCAAATTTTTCAAACATTCAATGTAAAAATGCAATGAAAAGATGAATAGAAAGACCTATGTTGAAATGCCATTTTTTTAAAATTTTCAAATGCAATTTTATGAGGTCTAAATGAGATGCAAAATGACTGATTTTTTTTTTATAATTTTCAGATTTAGAAAGATGCAAAATAATGCAAATTTAAACCATATATGATATGCAGATTTCAATGCAAAACAAGTAAACCATAAATGAAATCTTAATTCAATGCAAATATAAATGAAAATGAATGCAATATTTCACTTAATATATAATGAGAGACTCTAAAAATCATAAAATTGCAATGTTGAATATGTCGGGTTCACCAAAGAATGTAAAGGGGAAAAATAGGGTAGACCAAAATGCATGAACAAGGGATCTACCACCAATTTTTCTAAGACCATAAACTCTCAAATTATGTAAAATAAGATGCTACTAATAATCATAAATGCTACCTAACTGTTATAGAAACTATGGGGGATGTTTTTAGAGAGTATTAAGTTGTGTACCTAGCCAAAAACTTGATTTTTTGAGCTATGGAGGACTCATTCGCCTTTAGTGGCGAATGAGTCCTTTTAGGGTTTCAAAAAATTGATTTTAGGGTCCTGTTCCTTGATGTTTGTACTCTTAAATTCCCTGTTATCAAGTTCTAGAAGGGTGTATGCAATTTTGTAGCTTTGATTTTGTGATTTTGCACCTTGAATGATAACTTTTGCAACTTTGCAACTTTAACAATTTTGCTCCAAATCTTTCTCTTCAACTTGTAAATCTGCAATCACACACTCAAGGGAAGAAAAACTTATTTGTTAATGAATGGGGGTTTTCCTTAGTCAAACCCCTTGTAGGTAGTTAAACCAATTGATGAAATAAAGGAATGAAGAATGAAATGTAATGTAATTGGTGTCACTTTGGATGTTATCTTGGACTACAAATCTGCAAACTAACATGAAGTTTCCATGAAGAATGTAGATATTGGATCCTTGAATGTGATGTAAACAATAGTTGCAAGTAGATCTTCAATGCTACATCCACTTCTTTAGCTCAACAACATTAATGCATGCATCAAACCCTTGAAATGATGATATGATCTTGAATTGTTGCAATAAACTCTTGAAAGTTTCCTTGAAATTCCTTATGAATGTTCTTGTAATGCTCCAATGCTACATCAATTAAATTATTAGAATGAAGTGATAGGTCTTATTAGGAGAAACAATGTGAATTAAACCCTTATTTATACTAAATTAGGAGATTAACCCCAAAATTCAAAGAATTAAGGCCAATACTAGATCTGGAAAGAAACATTATTAAATTTCTGCCAGAATGAAATTCAAAAAGAGGGGTCTCATTAAAAGAGGGCCCATTTTCCACCTTTGGCGAATGGTTCTTGGCCCAGTTTACCAAGACCTAACCCTAGGGGATGGAAAGAGGGCTAAAAACCCATTTTGGATCAACTAGAAAAGGGGGGTCTTGTTAAGGGAGGACCAATTCACCATCAAGGGTAAATGGGTCCTGGCTTAGCTTACCAAGAGAAAACTTTTCCCAATGAAATATTTTTTTACTTAAATTATGATTGTCATGATGGATCTTCGGGAGGTGCCAAAATTAAGGCCAAAATTTGAATTAAAAGGGGAGATAATAACTCCAATTAACCACCATTAATTAAGACCACCTAGATAACTATGAAAGTGCTTTATAACACTTTACAACACTTAAAAAAGGTACACATTATGTATATTTTATTCAGAAAAGGGGCCCATAAGGCTTAATTAAGAAAATGCATCCTAGAAAAGTGTGAAAGTGTGTTACAAAACTTTACAACACCTTTGCAAAGTGTAAAAGCTCATCCTGCAACCTAGAGGATGATGCACACTGCGGAAGCACAACTAATTTTTTTTCTTAAAAGGTAAAACAAGATGAGTATTATGTAGAATTTGAGAAAGCCAACTTCACAGACCCCGAAGATCACCTGCATGCAAATAAACTGTCACAAAAAGAAGAGATGGAGACAAACAAGAAAGGGTGCTCTGAAAGCTAAAAAATGTATTCATCCGAGAGAGAGATAAATTACAATGATGAATCCTTATAAAAGGATATTGAGCAACCCTAAAAGAAACCCTAATAGGTAGACATTTAATAATTAATATAATTATTAAATGTCACAAACTGCAAACTAAATTGAAATCTTAAAAGAGGAATAAAGGTAATTTAATCAACATGATTAAATTAAAACCTTTACTCTAACACCCCCCCTTAATATGAGCAAAAGTGCAGTTACAAACATGTGCAAGAAAGCAAAGGTAACTACAATGCAAGAAAGTAAACTTGGGTCCTGGCAACAAGGCCTAATCAGGTACCCAATTACAACCAAATCTCTGTAAAGTGGAGAAATAGAGAAAACCTCATGGGAAAAACTCTACTCCAAAAAGAGATGAAAGAAATAAATGCACTAATAACAGAAGGATAGGAGGTGGATAACATAAGACCCCCCATAGATAGCTTCTATCATATAAGTACATGTACAATGGTCTCCATAAGAGAAATAGAAAGAGACTAGAAGGCCCCCCCACAATGAAGAAACTCCTGTCGCACATATGGATGCCTAAGGTAGAATCCAGAAAGAGATCCTGAAGCGACATATAATATTCCTCCCCTTGGGAAGAAACGGATCCAAAGGACAATGTCGAAGAAACCCTGTGAAAAGAGAAGAACCAAGATGTCTCAAGATGTGTGCCATGATAGGATGCTGAAGAATCTCTCTGACTGAACTAAAACAAAAGATGTCAAATCCAAACTGAACTGAAGACTCAAAAACTGCAACCTCTGAATGCACAGATGATGGTGGGCTAACAGCTGGAATATGGTTGTCAACAAAGAGGAGCTGAAAATCCTCAAAGTAATCCTTCAGATCTGCAATATAGGACTCTACAAACAAAGACGAAATGCCTGCAAGATAAGAATCCCAAGTAGCCATGTCTGAAAGATGTATGCTGTCCTGCTTAGCTGAATCAATAGGAGCCAAAGAAGAGGCAATATCAAACTGATCAAGAACAACAGGAAAAGATGTTGATACATGCATAATCTCAGTCTGAAGAGTAGGAACTGTGAGACAATCCTCTGATTCATCAGAATATGTAAGGGTGTCTAAATACTGAAGTTCCTTTAAAGTATCATGATCAAAAGGTGTGTTATCTCTCCAACCAATGGGTACAAGAAAATCTGAAGTAGGATCCTCTAGGAATGGAGAAAGACTAGAGTTTCCATAGATCTCCCAAAGACGTGCCCAAAGTGGGTGAGGACAATCAATGCCCGATATAGCCCACACAGTGTTAGAATCAACACTAGACAAAATAACTCCTACTATGTGATTTCTAATGATATCCCAAGCTAGTTTTCCTTCTGAAGTTGCTGGTTTAGGTATGAGATCATACAAATAAGGCAAAAAATTTAGCCACCTACAATGTGTAAGTATGCCCTTTGCCCATGACTCATAATTACCCCGTTCCAGAAAAATAACTGAAGGGTGAGTAGAAAAACCCATGATAACTCTTCAAATTAACAAATATGAGACTAACTGACCTCAATACTGATAAAGTAGATCAAATAAAGCCATCCCACACAAACAGATCATTTCCAGGTGCCAAAATGTCCAAGTAATTTGACAAATGTGTGAAAACACAAAAAACTAAATAAAAAGTATATGGGGAAGATTCTAGAAAAATAAATGACATATCTAGAAATAGCATAGAAACACCTTTCCAATGCTTATTCGTTTGTGAAAAATGGAGTCCGTATGCAAAAGATATGGCTCCGGGAGTGCAAAATTTTTTTTTCTGACTTTGACTGAGAAAAAATGCATCAAAACGGAAAAACCAGGAAATAATACCTAATCCATCAGAACGGAGCCGGAATCAGCTTTTCAACGCCTATTTCCATTCGGAAAACGGAGAAAAATTGAGCATTTTATACCCGATTTTGTAAAACAGCTCCAAAAGGTCCAATTTGACCCTTCTGGCCCTCAGGGGCTAAAAAAAATTGACCCCTGGTCCTCTCAGCGACCACGGGGCTGAAGATGGCGGAGCACAGGCGGCTGGTGGTATGGAGGTGGCTGGGAACATTGAATCACTGAACAATACAATCAAATACAAAAATAATTTTTAAATTTTGAGATTGACCTCCTAGGAGGCCTCCCAGATCAACTATGCCCAAAAGGTCGTGCCATATATGAAAATATGAGTTTTTGTCCGCTTTGAATCCAACCGTGAGGTCCGTTTGGGCCAAAAATGCACCCAAAACGGAGTTACCCAGATCCTCAAAAAAAAAAACCAGAAAACCTGAAACCCAGATTTAACCCTCGTAGCTCCAAATTCTTTAGAAGACGAACAGGAAGCAGCAGGTCTGGAGCTCTGATACCATGTAGAATTTGAGAAAGCCAACTTCATAGACCCTGAAGATCACCTGCATGCAAATAACCTGTCACAAAAAGAAGAGATGGAGACAAACAAGCAAGGGTGCTCTGAAAGCTGAAAAATGTATTCATCTGAGAGAGAGATAAATTACAATGATGAATCCTTATAAAAGGATATTGAGCAACCCTAAAAGAAACCCTAATAGGTAGACATTTAATAATTAATATAATTATTAGATGTCACAAACTGCAAACTAAAGTGAAATCTTAAGAGAGGAATAAAGGTAATTTAATCAACATGATTAAATTAAAACCTTTACTCTAACATATTAAAGTATCCTACTCTAACTACATACATCCTCTAGGCCACACAATGCATCTACATGTAACCCCATTACTTATAAAATTAAACCAACCATAGCATAAGAATATTAAACTCAAGATATAACATACAACAAAGCATTAAACCATTGCAAGATAAATCTAACACATACAAATGTATTGAAACATATTTCCATAGATACAACACCACATAATCATCCAATACACCATTAATGTCCAATAATGAATAGATCATAAATATTATTACAATTACATCACAAGGTTCACCTCGATATAATTGAGGTATTACAATTATACATATAGATCCACAGTTATAATGAAGAAGGAGGAGAACAACTCCAAAGAACCACACGAGCTCCTCGAACAAGAAGATCCCGCCATCACGAATAGGAAGAGAAACTCAATAGTGAAGAAGCATGCCACCCAGCCATATGGTACCCATAGGCCCAACCCCCATGCTAGGAGATAGTAATAGGTAACTAAAACAAACCTACTACCTCTAGACATAGGCAATATACAAAAATACTCACAAAATAGATAAACAAGAACTAGGGTCACATTGCTTCCAGAATCACTGAATCAAGTACAATCACAATACAAATAAATTGATTGTTGTCCTAGGAGGAGTGTCATCACAAAGGTTGCATTGGTTGTCCAAAGGAGATCTTCCTAGGTCTCGGCCCCCCTCTAGGGTTATCCTGGTAACCTCTTACGATTTCGGCCCCACATGCATACCAGTGTAGAATCGATTGTCCTTTAAGAAGACAAGATAATGATCTAGCCATTCGAGGCCTTCCCGACTCATCTCAAGTCTCATACAAGCCCTTGAGCCAATGAGCTAGGCTAAATATCTTGATAAATGTGTTAAGCTAAAAGATTATTTAATTCCCACTTGATTATACTGACTCCCACATGAGTTGTCTTGGGACTCCTTTGTGTCCCAACCCTCATTGAAAACCACTCCCCTATCGACAACACAATAACTCATATTACATACCAAGGGTAGACAGTGCACTAAAACCAACCACACATAATCAACACACCTCAAAAGGTAACACATCCCTACAGATGTCCAATACTAAACGCCAATACGTGCACTACCCAAGAAAACTCAAAGGGTGAACTAAAGTTACCACAACCCTTTCACAATTACCACTCTGGAAGACTTAGATTTTCACATTAACAAATACTTTCGCCCCCCAGTACACAATTATAGAAACACGTGTTTTAATAAACAAAAACTCAAGCAATTAAAACACCATCATTCGGATATCCTAAATCCAATACAATCAATTTCACATTTTTAAAATACAATATTTAAATATAATTCCAACATACAATTTAACATCGAAGAAAACTAATTGTACATCTTCTAGTCTTCACAAGTACTCATAAAATTAACTCAATTTCCTCAACAAAATAAATCAATTATTTCAATTAAATTAATCATGCTTGTAAACATTTATTGAATTACTCACACATTAAATAAATATATTTAATATGTATATATACAATTAAATATAATTATATATACATATAAATATATATTATTTAGTTATAAAATTAATTATACTTTTTCCAAATTCCATTTTAAATTAATTACAATAAAAATTTCCAAAATATATGTATATATATCTATATACATATATATACAATATACACATAATATATAAAATACATATTATAAATAATATGAATATTATATATTATATGTATAATATATATATACATACATAAATATATAATACATATTAATATAACAAATGAACCACAAAATAAACAAAGTACGACCGACTGGCACAGATGGTTGTGTACAACCAAACCCGCGCAGGCCAGGACCTCCGTGGAAGGTAGGGCTTGGCACTGCTCTCCACTCATCGCCTTCCCTATGGGGACGGCAAGGGAGGTAGCCCCTGCACCTAAAAAAAACCATTTATTTATATGCTTTTTCCGCTATAGTAAAACTTGCGATTTTCTTAAAATCACCGTATGATTTTAATTTCGTTTCTCTACAATTTCATTTAACATAAAATTTCTTCAGGAAATTTACAATGCTTAAAATCCCATACAATATTTATATAAAATATATATATGTATATGTACATATATATTTCAATATATATGTATATATATATTTATATTTACATATAAATTAATCCAAGCACTGGTTTAAATTGGCAATAATTTTTCACAGAAGAAGTTTTCTACAGGAAAGCTCAGAGGTTTCATTTTCCTAGATAATTAAAAGAAATAGGAAACCAAACAGAATAATGACTTTCTATAGAGATCTATAATTCCATTTGTATCAATGTATTTCGGATGAACAAATTACACAGAGGGTTTTTTAATTATTTTCTACAAAGGTCTCTCTTTCAGGCAATCGTTTTAAACAAAAGGAAACAAGAACTTCTATAGTATTGAAAATATTTTCTTAAACATTTAAAAATTGCATTACAATAATAAAAATAACTTTTCAATTCAAAATTCATGAAAACAATAAAGGAACCTGTTCTAGAAAAATTGTTGCCTCAAGAAATGTTGCCGAGCTTCTCTGTAGCCTCAATTTCCAATTTAGCCAAAGCTTCCTCTAGTAAATTTGCCTCTTTCCAGAAAACACACAATACACAGCTAAGAATTCTATAGCAAAATTCTAAAACAATTCCTTAGAGAGTTCCACAATCTCCTCCCCAATTTTCAACAACCCACACAAAACTCTCGTGAAACAACTTATGTTTCTCTTCCCAAATATCTCTTCCGAGAATGAATTTTCAACAATTAGATAACCAATTTATAACTCACAGTTATCTCAACAAAAATATATTTTCCCTCAACAACCCAGATATTTTCCATTCACATGCATTTAAATAAAATAAAACAATTTACTAATTGCAACCAATTTAAATACTTTTATTCATTTAATTACCATTTATTTTTAATAATAAAAATTACTCAACAACATAACTAAATTAAATTAATTAATTAATTTATTCTAAAACCTTTACAACAATAATTCAACTTATTAAATATTTAAATTAAATACACACTTAATCTACCAAATTAAATTTGTACAATAATAAAATACCCAGAACAACAATGATAAGGCTAAGACCAAAACTCAAACTGACGACACACTGTATTAGGGTAAAGGTATGACTAGGTAGCCTGCTACTATCTCCCAATATTATTGTTGAATAGTGGACATGCTCAGACCTATGAAACCAGGTGAAGCTAATGTCATGTACCTACAATCCTGCAAACAAGCAAATGTTGTACATGTATACAAATAGTAATTCATACACACCGTGAAGAGAGAATCATGGAAATTATAGGGCACTCGCAAGTGAGTGATGCAATACCATTCTCTTCACCAATACAATGTCACATCAATTGACGAGATAATATCTCAATTAAACTACAATAAGCAAATATAGCAATGCCATCACAACTAAGCATCTATGCAAACATAAAGCATATTAACATAATCACCATGCATATAATGTGTCATCACATCAATATAGTCTATCATAGCTCCACTGTCAGTGATAAAATAACTATAACATAACACATAGTCTAACAAAGTATCAGAGTTGTCAAGAAAACATAACAAATCGGAGGGGTGTCACACAAAGGATCAATTAAGGCATGCTTTAGTTAAATAAAGGTCCTAAAATAGTGTGAATGTGTACAACACATTTCAACACCACTTGAAGACATCATTAATTCAACTTTAATGTCAATTATCAAACCAAGTAAGGAAAAAGACTACTTTTTCCATTACTACAGAAATATAATTTAATAATAATACTTTTAAGCATACAATTCAAAAATTATCTCTTGACATCTTCTAAATATATTTCTCTAAATATAGGTATGACAAATCAAAATAGTTTGATATGCATGATCATTTTGGAATTCAGATGCACCTATAATTGGGGATAAAATGTAAAGGATAAATTTTTATACACTTGTCATTTTCTATTTAGTTTTGTGTCATTTTAAGGAAATGTTTATATATATATATATATATATTAACGAATGAAATAATCTACCATGAAGACCCAGGATATTCATAAGGGACCCCTATCATTTGAGGAGAAGCTCCACTTCCTTGCTAAGAAGTGGCAAGAAATTAGTGGTCTTAGGATTTTGGGAGACCAATGATTGTTTTATTCCCCTACTTGTTTTGCTATGCTTGCTATTTTTTCTATTTTTTCTGGTCAATTAGTGTTGTTTCTTTAGTTTTTTCTTTCTGGGCATTTCACTTCTTGTGAGCCCCTCATCTTGCCTTGATGGATGTTTTGTAAAAGGGTATGATCCCTTCCCATCTTAATCTAATCAAAACAAATGAAACAATCTTTTATAATTTTTTTCACATTCCACTAGCACTTACCAATCCTTATACATAAATATCTTTATATATTTAGTTTCCACCTTATCCATATATGCACATGCTCTATAATATATTTATGTTATTCATGCATTTTCGACACCTATCTATAAAAGGTATCTAGTTATAGTCATTATCTACTTAGATATGATTAGTTTTGGACCTATGGTCATTTATGTGGTCAAATTTGACCCTTTCCTTTATAAAATTTAAATTAAAAAATTTGTTGACTCATTCCTTTCATCTTCTTAATATGAATTTACTAAATACAAAATTTATACAATTTGATGTTATATGATAATATTTAAAGGTATTCATTATTTTTTTCACATCTACATATATCATCTAGAATTTTCTATTATAGTTTTATACAAAGGTGTTACACCATTTTAATTAGTGCACTACAATAAATTTATATATTAACATGTATACTAGAAGTGTATGCATGTATTATGAGTGTTTTTTTAAATCTTATTCACCTATTTTCAAGGGGTTAATGTAGGAGAATGTGTCCCCTAGCAATTTATAAAGGTTTCCCTACAAAAGTATTATTTAATACTTTTAATATTTAGATACAAAAGAGATAGAGAAAAAAAGAGGCACAAATCAATGAAAGTAAAAACTAGAAATTTATAAGGCAGCAAACCAAATTTATAGATGTGGTAAATTTTGCAATCATGGGCTTAACCTTATGCATATCAAAATTAGTATTTGGATCTTGGGCCAAATCGTAAACTATCATATCATATTTCTAATATTGAAAAAATATTTCTTATATAATATTTGTTTGAATCATTCATTATTTATTCAAAAATATTATTAATATTATTCATTGCATTCACTTATATAATTCCAATATTTACAATTTTTAGGATATCATTTTTTTTACATTATCACATCAATTAAATTCTAGATTAATTATACTTATGTTTATACATGTTATTAGATTAACTAAAGCAAGAAAGTCTCACATCTATCATGTCAATTGACATGGAAAGAAATGATACAAATCATATACACTTAGTTGATAGATATTATTCACTAATATTATTTTCACAAATTTTCCTATATTCAAAGTGAATTCAAGTTAAAACACATAAAAATGATTGTGTTAGCATGGTTCAAATTTCCAAATGTATTTGTACTTTCAAGGACATTTATGAAAGGAAATGCATATTTTCTAGTTGCAGGTGTGCACTTATTTCTATCTTCTCAATATGAGATCATGGAGGTCTATTCACAATGACCATAGGGCACAATTGGTCATGACCTAGGTTATATTTATTTATTTCTCCTTATTTTTCCTATTTGACCTTAGGGAAAAACTCTCCCAATTTTAGAAAATCTCTAAGAATAAGTGGAGATTCTCTCTCATATAACTAACCCAATTTTTCCTCTCTCAAAGGGCGAGCTTGTCCTCTTTGTCTATTTTTACTTATTCACCATTACATGAGTAGTTGACATATTGTATAGTGGATCAAAGTTGTAATTTTGAGAGGAAACAATACAACCTTTAGTGATGACATTAAGTAGGGTCTATTATTTTATATACACGCCCATTATATTATTTTATGTCTAGATATTTATTTTTTGTATAAGTTTGTAGTTCTAAATAATTTTACATGCATGATCATTTTAGTATTTACATGCACCTAATAAGTGGGGAAAAAATGTAAAGGTGATATCGACATACTTATGTTAATTCCCATTTCAAGGATATATCTTGATAGATATAGACATCAACAAATGGAAAAATCTCATGTAATGATGGGTTTACTTATGTAGCTTTTACCCATCCCTATAGACATGTATCCTCACAAATTTAGTTGTCATCATATTCATATATGAACATAGTCTGATATGTTCATTTTATTCAAGCATCTATTATGCCTAAATAGTTTAGTAAGAAAGCATGTATTTTAAACTTATTTTTTATTTAGAAAATATAATATAGTAGTAGCATGTTTTTGCTATATAACAATTCTATTTATTTTTATGAACATTATGATATCACTCCACATTCTAAATATTCATTTTACATGAAAATTTGTGATTTCTACATACTTCCATATGCATGATCATTTTAGGATTCACATGCACCTTGAACAAAGTAGGTTAAAATATAATGGTAAAATTTACATACTCATTCCATTTCCTATTTATTTTTGTGCTTATTTGAAGAAATATCAAGTGTGTATATATTGACAAATGACATAATCTTATGCTATGCTGAGAACCTTCATCTAGCCTTCACCCATATGCACACATATTTAGCCCCCACCTTATAGATATATGCACATATTCCAATATATTTGACTTATTCTAAAATTTATTAAATATATCTATGCATCTACCCTTTCCTTTCTAAAATATAAATTCAATTTTTTGTTTACTTCCTTGTTTCATTTTCTCATAGCGATTCAACTAATAACATATTTTGCATAATTTAATGTTGCGTTAATATTCAAAGATATTCATTATTATTTATTTTACATCCACACATCGATCTAGAATTCACAAGTCCTCTCTACTCCTAAGACATTGAAAAACATAAATTAATATACTCAAAAGATTATAGATTTACACAAATATTTGAAAAGTGTATGCCTATCTAATGTACGTTGTTTTCAAGTCTCATACGCATATTTCCATGGGCTGACCCAAGGCAATATTTGCTAGGGACAAAATGGTAGCCCTATTGAAGTATACTTAATAAATATCACTTTCTTTATACACTAAAAAGGGAAGAATAGACATAAATTAATTGAAAGAAATAGTAAAATTTGATAGATTTCCAAATTAATTTATAAATACATTTTCACATTGTATATGGAAATTATAAATAGAAAGAATAATATTCTAATCTTAAGACAAATAATATAATAATTTATTATGTAATATTACACACCTTTTCATTTAAATTTAAGTATTATTATTCACTATATTTAATTATATACTTTAATAATTACTGTTTTTAAAATATCAATCACTAACAACTTATGACAATATGGCTGTTTGTCTCTATGACTGATTTGTAATGGGTACTTCCAGTTCTAATATAATCAAAACTTATGACAATTTATGATAAAAACTAATATAAATTGAATATAAATAAATAATTTCATTATAAATAAATTTCTCATAATACAATTTAATTTTAAGATTTAAATGTAATGGTAAGACCAGTTACCAATTCCATTGTCACTTTATACCCAACCTATGAAAAAGAGAGGAGTAAAGAGTTCCTTCCATACGATATTAGAAACTAAATGATTGTAATTTTCCTTAAATCACATATCTAGAGAACTGATATTTTCGACTTCTACAAAATGTTGGCAAGCAAAGATCTGGCGAGTTCTCGGTCTTCCACTCTAACACGGCAAAAAGGTTACAAAGTCTATTGAGACTGAAAGGCAGGCTACAGGTCGTATGGTCTTCCATTCTGATACTTCCAGAGTACGAACTACTTTTCAATTCAATAATGCCGGCTTCAATTACATGTCCGCGTGGTCCAGCAGGTAACAACTCCATCTATGTTCCACTTTCAATTACTTTTCTCTACCTAATATGGACTGACTTCAAATAAACAGTCAAGCTATGAATGTCAGTACTCTCGAGGCCTAAATTTGATGGCCGTATTTAATTATTAGTTGGAAACTGAAGATTTTAGGCAGACTGTTAACATTTCTATACTATTTTTGTAATGTAAGACGAATTCTCTTTGTCCACAAAACATGCATAACCAATGTATTAGCTCTGATCATACCCTCTTTTAAAACCCAATAACTTTACAACGCGTCACGTTGCAATGCTGAGAATTTTACAAGCTTTTTGTCAGAGATATTTTAAAGGTGAATTAATATATCTTTGGACTTTTCAAATGGCATTAAATTGTGTGGATAGACTAAACTCCACGTGGTCCATCAGGCAAAATCTCCTCCATCCAGGAAGTTGAAGAAATCAATAAAATGTTACCTTCACATTACTTTAAAAGGCTGATTTTTGAAAGAAATCTGAAGGGGAGAACACCATGCAGATCTCCTACAGTGCAGAGTATTCACAGTTGTTCTGTGTTGTGCTCTTATTATGTGTTGTTCGCAACTCAGCGCAAGATTGCGACAGTAATATTTTTACAAGCACTAAGTTTGAGAGTAATTTTAACATAGTTCTTAAGAATCTTGTAAATAATGCATCGTTATCAAAAGGATTTAATACTTCTGTCTCCGGCCAAAGTCCATACACAGTTTATGGTCTCCTCCAATGTAGAGGAGACACAACTGTGGAGCAATGCTTCAGCTGTTCACGAGGCGCAAATATCACTATTCGTGAGAATTGTGGAAATGCCAGAGGCGGCAGTGCTTGGCTGGCCGAGTGCTTCATACGCTACGAGACGTATTCCTTCTTCGGAATCCTAAATACCAATTCTACGGTTTCTTACAATCCAGAGGTGGTCATATATCAGCCTGTCGAGCTTAGTACGGCAGTTACAGAGCTTTTCAGAAGTCTGTCAGACGAAGCCCTTCGATCCCCAATTCGATATTCTTCTGGAGGAACAACTAGCTACCTCTACATCTTATCGGATAAACGGTCTGCTTCAGTGTTGGAGGGATTTGACTTCTGCCGAGGACTGTAGAATATGCTTAAAAAATGCAATTAGTGATCTGTTAAAAGTTACCTTGACGGACAATGGAACTTTTCAAGGAGGAGCGGCCAACTCCAGAAGTTGTATTGCTCGTTACGAAACGTACCCATTCTTCAATCCTGCCCCTCCACCACCGCAGTCTCCCCTCCAACCATTTTCTCCACCACCGATTCAGCGGCCACAGTTATCAGCTCCAACACCAAGTGGTATGCATATCAATTACTTTCCAAGCTAATTCTAATTATCCTGGTATGCTGACAAATTCCATAGAAGAGGAATGTGACGGCAATATTTAATAAAGGATTTATCCGCCCGACCTATTACTAAAATACGCAAATCAGCCATAAGTCATGCCGATAAATCCCATGCATATTATGTCTGCTATAAATTCTGTTTCTTGTTCATTTTAATTGTTCCTTGATATTCTTTAAATAACCAAAATAGGGTTTGTTTTGCTTTGTGAAGTTAACATGTATATTAATCTCTTGTGCAGAAAAATCTCCAACCAAAATAGGTATAATTTTGGGTATTGTTGGTGGTTTGGTGTTCATGTTACTGTTATGCCTGTTTGCAATTCGAAAAAAATTTAAGTCTGCAGTGTCATGGATGCCAGCCCGCTTAAAGAAAGGTATTTTTGCGGCGAAATTTTACTGACTTTGTCAAATTTATCTCAAAAATTTCTCTTCTTTATCATTAAATTGTGGTCAGAAAGAATCTTTCTCGTTAGATACAAAATTGTAATTTTTTCCACCGGCTCCATTACTTATCCAGAGAATCTAGATAGAGAGGTGGACTCAACGATTGGACAGGAGGGGGAGATAATTTTCAATTTTGAAAACATCAAAGCTGCAACTAGAAATTTCCATGAAGACAACAAACTTGGAGAGGGAGGATTTGGCGCCGTATACAAGGTAACATGACCCTAACCGACTATTTTTTCTTGTTTTGGACAGCAACATAATATACACTATTAAATTGAAAAGAACAAGGTCACTTATCCATTCTTTGCTCCTATTTTAGTATTTTATTTTGATTTCTTAGTAAATAGATTTATATATTTTCTCACAATGACTTATGAACGAAAGATTGGAATAAATTCCGAAGCCATACAAATCGGACTTTTAATTTTTATTTTGTTTTGTTTTGATTTTGAGAGCAGATCTGTTCACATTTCAGGATTTTCACATATCTACACTCTCATTGTTTTACATAGACTTGTTCAAATATTTACTCGGATATTTAATCTAGTAAAACTAAGTACAAAATTATCTAGTCTGTGAGATTATCTACTTGGATATGCTACTTTAAGTCATTTCTACAGAGAGATAAACTTGATCTTCTAGCAAATTACAGAGCCAATTCTATGCTTAATGAGGAGGAACCTAATCTCTGAAAATCCTCTTCTATGGGAAGGGTTGATTGATCTGTTGACTAATAACTGGTTTTCGCGCCTTAAATAATGTCTGCCCTTTGCTGTGTAAAAAGTGGAGATTATATTTTTTCCTTGCTGCTGCTCACTATCAGGGCTTTCTCTATGGTGCCTTGGTGGCCTACACCCTGTTTCTGCTTCAGATGGGGATCCTCACTCTTGATTCTCTGTGGTTGTTTTATTCTTCTGAGATCACTTGCTTTGCAGATTCTACTTGTCATAATTGGTCCTTGTCCTGTCTCTGTTCCAGCTTTCAATGCTTCACGGTCATGGCTTTGTGAGTGTTATGGCTTCGCCTGGCACTTTAGCGTTTCTGTTATGGTTCCCTCTGCTTCTGTTATATGGCACCGGAGTATGCTCGAAGAGGTCAACTATCTACCAAAGCTGATATCTATAGTTTTGGCATTGTCATTTTAGAAGTTTTATGTGGAAGAAAGAATAGCGATAGTAGATTGCCTCTTGAATTTCAAAGCCTCTCGGAATGGGTAAGATAAAAATATTATATGTTAATACAACTAATTTTTTAAAATTATATATCTTATGAAGATGAGTATGAATCATTTTTATGCAGGTATGGAGATCTTACAAAGGAGGAAATATTATAGATGTGATTGACAAAACACTAATACAAAGTATTCCTAATGAGCAAGTTTCAAGATACATTCATGTGGCTCTTTTATGTACACAGACAGACCCATCACTTCGTCCACCAATGGTCAATGTATATGCAACACTTTTAAACACTTCTATGACCAAATTACCAGATCCCACAAAGCCTGCTTATATAAGTATTACACAAAATATTGTTCCACTACATACCTCAACTTCAACATCTCCAAGCGCATCTTTATCTAATTCATCAGCTACTCAATTAATCTACCCATCTATCAATGATGCAACTGAAACAGATTTAGGTCCTAGATAATCCCACTCTATTTATAATTTATTGTAATAATAGAGCTTGCATATTCAATGACATGTATACCAAATTCTTGATAGTAAATTATTAAAATACATTTATTCTTTTGGTGCCAAATCTACCTTTAATTGAGGGTGATCATAATATTTTTCCATCAATGTTCATTATTTCCTTTTTATTACATGAATTGAATAGCTATCATATTATTTTAATTATATTGAAAGTAACACCAAATAGTGTATAATACTAATATTTTCTAATATAACGATGTTTTAAAAATTAAATATAAAGTTTCAAAAAATAATTTGTACTACTATTTATATATAATTCAATAAAATAATAGATAATGTTGTCCTATTAGAAAGTAAGAATGAGAAATATCCCCAATTTACTTATATTCACTACAATGTGGATTGTGAATTAATAATGATTAAATGCGAGTTTTAAAAATGAGTATTCCTCTTGTTATCTATAGACAACTTATAGAAATATAGATAATGTTGTCCTCTTATAGAGTAAGAATGAGTAATGTCCTCAATTCATTTATATTCACTACCATGTGAATGATCAATTAATAATAATATATATTTTTTAGAAAGTTATAAAAATAAAAAATAAAAAACGAATTGTAGTTATATTATTTTTTTAAAATTAAATATTCTCAAAATTATTAATAAAATTAGGATATAAAATTTTTAACATCATATTCTAACATCTTTTTTATATAAAAAAGTCAAATCTGATTTAAGTTATTAATTTAATGAGAATATGTGTACTTATTATATATGCATAAAATTTGTATACTTTATTGATGTAACTTATATATGTATTATTAAAATTCATATATGATAACTTAATTCATCATCATCTTTTCATTTAAACTCATTGTTTACATTTCAATCTATGTTATCTTTATCCATTCATATTAACATACCTTATCTATATGCTACATCTATGCATGCATTCACATCCATACATTGATTACCCGCCTCTAAATTTAAGCCTCTTTGTTGAAGATCAATCCTACAACATGTGGGATTGATCCCACACCATATGAAATTGACCCTAACATTCAAAAAGTTTAAATTTAAAAACTGTTAACTCTTGTCAATTTCATTATCACATTGAGTTTCCTTGATATGTGTTTTGAATGATTTATCTATATGCGGTATTCAGATGCATTCAATTTGGATAGAATAGGATGATTATTTATTGAAATATTAGTTGCAATTAAGGAATGATCACTATAAGAACCTTTCAATTTAGAGTATGACAAGGTAATTTAGATTTTCTTTATCATTCTATAAAATTTACATGACTAAAGAGCATTGCCTTTAATTATTTCCATGACCAAAAACATGATCTAACCAAGGGTTTGGAACTAGGAGAAGACAACCATTGCAAGCTAGGGATTTATTCCAACATATTCTTGAATACTACTAAATCTTAATACTCAATGGATAGTAGAGAATTTGGTGAATTATAAATTAAAAAGTATATAATTTCCCTAATTCGACCTATGGTTTATAAGATAGATTTACACCATGTCAAGATATGAAATAGTTATACAAAATTAACCCACAAAAGGGTTGATAAACTATTCTAATCCTAAGGTAAATTATAGATATGAAATATTTTTTCTATTCATCAAGAAAGAATTTTTTTGTGCAAAACTAGATTCATTTCTCATGATTAGTTTTTTATTTGAGTGTACTATCTATCCCATTTAATATTAATATTAGAACCACAATTTTCTTGTTTTTTCATACCTAGTTGTCATTGTATTTAATCTATGTTATTTTATGTTGATTTATATGTTTTTTATTTGATTAGCCTCAATAAAAATTATGGAAAGGTTATTTTACTTTATATTAGTAGTGAAACCATCTATGTTTACACCCCTTAAGGTTTAACCATAGTTTTATGCCTTCCCTTATATAAGGGTATTCTAGATCTAATGTTATTATGATTTTACAATTCATTTCAAGTTTCTTAAGGTTTGGATTCATCTATGTTTGTAGTTTGATAAAAGATTGTATATTAAACAATGTCACTTATCTTTTATCTCATCCTATCACCCTAGGAAAATATACCTAAATGACATATTTTAGGTCTTGTTTCATTGAAAATATAAATGTACACACCTCATGTTTTGATTATTCCCTATATTTTTTATGCATCATCCTTTCATTCTTAATACTTTTATTATATTTTATGCTATGGATTAGGATGTATTCTCAATGGAGGTTTTTTTTTCATGTATTTGATATCTATTTTAGGTTTCAAGTTGGATAGTGTTCATCCTCCACTTTTAGAAACACTCACTTCACTTCAAATCATGACTTTAATACTAATCATCCTTCACCTATGACTTGTGATATTGAAAATCACATACCTTGTGACGAGTTTCAATGTGATAGTGATACATTTAGCCTAATTATTATTGAGGATGTTACAACTAATACACCTATATATGAGTTTTCTAAACCCTATGATTGTATTCCCTCTACATGCACAATGAGTACTAGATATAATGCATATGATTATAAGTCATTATATGCTTCATCTCATATTATGTCTAGCACAATTCCTAATGTTCATTCTTTCATTACGTGCAACAATATTATTTTATGGATAGGCATACTATTATGGGACATACTACACTGGCTCAATCTAATAGTACCCTATTCAAAATGACTCTTTTAGTTTCAATGTGCCCCTCAAAAACACATACAGAAATATTACTAGATGTATTCACATGCATTAGTGTTTTATCTCATATTATTCCCAATGAATTACTTTTAGTATTACAACTTATACTTCAAGGTAGAACTCATATATCATATGCACCTCATGAGTTACCACTTCTACACATGATTAAGGAAAATGTTGGAGGTTTGGAGATGTTGGAAGATTAACTTGTTTGTGAGTTGCTTGGATGTTGCCATTAATGTCAACCCCTTGTATACAGAGAATATTGAAATTGTTAGTATTAATGTCAACACATGTTGGTGTTGTCATAGATGTCGTACTTCAATATAGTTGTAAAGGTTGTTGGCCTAACTTGTGTTTGAGAAGATTGTTGTAGTTGGAAAGTGTTGCATGTTGTGTATGTTATAGATGTGTTGTAGAGGTGTTAGTAATGTTTTTGAAGTTGTTTCACTTGGTTTCCAAGTGCTTTTGAGAAAATTTGAATAAAAGAGAGTTCAATGTGATAGAGTAGTGCTCAGTTTTTTGCTTTGCATTTTTTTCATGATTGAAGATATGCTTGAATGTGGTTTGGAATTGATAATTAGAGGTGTTAAAAGTTTTATACCCATAATTTTAGGTTCTAGATCATACTATAATGGAAGATGTGTTTGAGAGTATGTCTGTCTGGTGAAATGGGGTGTCTAAGAGAAATGAGATTGCTTTGCATTTCTTTATAGTGAAGTTTCTAGTGTTGTAGATCTAGGAAAATGCTTATGTCATTTGTATCTACCTTCCCTTAAAGTTCCAGATGCTAAGTTTTTCCACAAAGTTGTCTGGTGTGTTCGATGTATGTGCCAATGTGTCTTGTTGCATAGAATGAATGTGTTCTTGAGTTTCAAGTGGTTGCAGTAGCTGTGATGAATGTTTTGATGATGTGGAATATTATGAGATGTTATATGGATATTGTGGAGTATTTTTTTTTGTTCGACAAGATTTTTTTAAACCTTGAGAGTTGTGTTTGGAGTCATGTGTTAGTGTTAGTGCAGGTTTGGCCAACTTGGCATGCTAGTGCTAATTATGGAGGATAATTATTGTTTGACAAAGTGTTGAAAAGTGCATTTATGTAGATTTTGATCACAATTAAGTAGTTTCATGGTTTGGCTTCACTTATTTATATTAAGTGTTTGGTGCTGACCTATTTGGTGATGCATGGTTGAGGTGCATATGTTTCCTTAAGGTTGGCCTAATTGAGATTATTTTAGGTCATGAATGGCATAAATATAAGGAGAGTTTTTGTGTGTATTAAGAGTAGTATGTGTGATGCAAAATATGTGAATGTGATCAAATGTGATGATTTCAGTGTGATCCCTAACACCTATGACTTCCTAATGCAGTGAGCAAAATGTGTCTATATTTCAATCTATTTGATGAGTCGTTTGTACTTGATTGGAACTGTACCTTCAACATATGATAGATGTATTATCATTAGTCTAAATTGGTAGTGAGCCACCCCTTCTTCTATTCTTCTTACTTCAGGATAGTGTATCTTTGGTAGTGAGCCACTAGAAGTGAGCATTTATTTATCTTTCGAGGCAGTGAGCCTTACTGTATTTAGTGTTGCAATTCATATATTAGTGAGATAATCCTCACCCTAGTTTTTATCTTCTTGCATTTTCCATGTAAATCTAGTATTCTTATTCTTTTAATGTGTTTACATTATTTCTTTACATGTTTACATTCTGTTAATACATGTGAAGGATTTAAGGGCTAATCTAGATCTAAATGTTAATGATGGTTTTTGATGTTTTAAAGTGTACAAATGATTCACCCACCTTCTCAATTGTTGTATGCATCTAACAATTGGTATCAAATTCATGGTTTTGAGGAATAAGCTTAACCACTTGAGGTAGATCTGGATAACTCACAAGAAAGGTGTCAAAGCTCCTTTGTTCGATGGAACAAATTTTACCTACTAGAAAGGTAGGATGGAATCTTTCTTAGTATCGCTTGGATTTTTTGTTTGGTAGTCTGTTGAAAAAATTTATACTATGCCTACATATATGGACCATGAAATGACAATGATATCAAGGTGAAACAAAGGGAAAAGAGGGGGTGAAATAGGAAGACCTAGAAATGAGGGACCCATGATAAAAATAAAAAGGGGTGTCCACATAATCACAAATCCACTTTTCCCATGTTCCATAAGAGGAGGGATAGTGTCACAAATTATTAGAATTAACCTACAACCATTAAGGTGATTCAACCCTAAGTTTGGACACTATGATGCCTTAACTTCCTTATGGTAGAAAATAGTGAAATATTACTAAACAATAGTTTTGGGAGAAGAATAAAAGTGCATTAAAAATTAAACCTATCTATCACTTGAAACATGAAGCATTATGATAACACTATTAAAAACAACAATCAACTCACAGATCTAAGAAGGTTAGGATGGTATTAACCCAACTCCAAAAGCTTTGTAAGACATCCAGCTAGGACTCATTCACCCAAGGGCGAATGGGTCTTTGTATGCCTTTCTAGAAAATAGCCCTCAGTCTGCACTCTGCTCCTATAAGGTCTATGTTAGCGAATGGATTGGCCCCCTTTGATAAAGATGGCGATAATATAACTACTCTACCCAATAAGCACTATCACTTATTTGCTAACAGTTCTGGAAAGGCCACAATTGTATTTGTGGGTTTCCTCTGAATTGAGAGGTACAACTCCCTCATGTGAATTAAATGAAAGATAAGTAGCTTTTAACTAGAAAGCGATAAGGAAACCAACATTAATACATAAAAATGTAATTAATTTGAAAGAAAATCCTAAAGATCACCACTGAGATAGCTCACAAACTATACTCAACTAATGACGAAAGATATTATAAGCATGGATGAAAGATTTCATAATTGCAATACAAGATTTATAAGTGAAATAGAATAAATCTTACACAAAAAATATATCCTATATTGTACGTGACTTACAAGTCAATACAATCAACAATACATCCCACCAATAACAAACAGATTATCAGATATTGCAATCAGAAATTAACTAACTAAATTAAAACCTAAGTGTTCCTTCCTTCACTACAACACCATGTAATTTCAAAGATTGGACCCCTAACAAATAGTCTTCCTACTTAGATATAGGAAATGAACTCCTTTCTTGGCATTTACCGATTGGTTACATGGCAACGTTTTCTTGTCACATAATTGTCTATCTTGAAAATCAGTGGTTGAGAAATAATAAATAACCATCATGATTATATTTCTAGTGAAAAGACTACGAACAATCCCTGAACACTTCTTGATCTAACTCTCGCCTCGTGGCCATTGATCATAAAACGTGGTTTGTATACCTCACCAATTGAGGATTGAACAATTGTCACATGTGCAAGCTTTCCCACCATGAAATTAATTGGGAATATAACTTAAATTATCGTCATATCACCATTAATTTATACTACATCACCATCTTATCATATTAATTATTCTCAATTAACATGTTTCACCAACCCTCTATAAATTCCACAAGAATAACCTCACTTCACCATCCTGCTATATCAAACATGGCTAGCATTCAAAGTGATGGTGTGTTCATGAATTATTTTGTCACCATTTAAGAGATTGAGTGTAGAGCTCTTTTTAGGAGACTAACTGATCAATTAAAGGAAGTCTTCATGGTTGAAAGTGAGATTGAAGAGGAAGTGTTGGGAAATACATTAGAAGATACTTTTTTGAGTTAGGATCACGTACACAATGTGACACTCCTAGAATGTTTTGTGTACACCATAATCCACACTTTTGTTCGTCGCAATTAGGGAATGCAGGTAGTGGAGCTTTTAGTGAGACTAGAGTTCCTTCACTGGGTGAATGTAGCCATTGCTATCCGCAACAACTATTCATGGAGTGGTGAATGAATCTTCTATACACGAGACTTGTGAGAAACAATATGGAATTTTTTTCTTAGTTTTTGTAGACATACGAGAACCTACTCTCGCCTGCTTAGATAGAGCATCTCCAAGTAGTCACATAAGCACTTTGTGTGTTGGTGTTCACCCTTTACACCTAAGAAGAAATTTTTGTTTTGATATTATATAGCTTCTCTGTTTCTGTGGAATCGACATAAATTTTTTTATTTCTAGTAGTACACATTATATATATAATAAAATATAGCATTTTGGTACTCCTGGTGTTGATTTTCTATATCATGATTCAATTTTTCTTTCCCTAGATTTTAGTTTTGTTTCATATGAATGACTTTTCTTCATTCAATTCTTCATAATGGATTTCATTTACACGTTTGAATGATACTCTACATGATGGCCACTTAACTTCCCTTAAAAACATGTTCTGGTGGTAAGGTGGGAACTTTGTGAAACTATACAAATCACTGTCATAGTTATAAGGAGTGCTTAGGTTTGCACTCAACTTTGAAAGACTTTGAAAATGTTATTAGTGGCCATTTTAGTAAGTTCATGAACGTTAGGTACAAATTTCCCAACTTGAAAAGATAGACCTTGGAGCATTAGACGAGTTGCAACAAAATCACAAAATATTGCCTTAGTTAAAGAATGATAAAGGAAAGAATTGTGGTAGTTAAATAAGGAGTTAGACTAAGTAACTAAAACACAACCAAAGTTATAAACACTTATCAAAGCCTCGCCCAACAATGACTTAGCCAAAATTTAGTATGGGGCATCGGTTCAAAAGGGAGGATCCCAAAATTTAAATAGGTGCTCTGACTGAGGACAAGGATTGTAAAGGACATGACCAAGAACCAAGAAGTAATTGACCAATCCTATTCCATGGGGCAACAAATTCAAGTGAAGAGGGAGAACAACTAGAAAAACAAGGTCAACACACCCAAAACAACACACCACAAGGCTATATACAAGGTAGGCTGACACCTACCAAAGGGGAAAATAGAAAGACCCAGACCTAAAAAGGCACGTTGATGTATGTATCTTTTGAACCAAGGAAAGAATTTGAATGACCCAAGCATAATTGATATAACTAATGAAAATGAACCAGACCTAAAAAATCCCGTTGATGTATGCATCTTCTGAACCGAGGCAAGAGATGTAGAGGAAAGTATACAATTTTTTTATAGATGCTCGTCATTGTTTCCTATAGTTTAACTGAAAATATTTCTTGCCTTTGAGGAAAGTTCAAACTTTCTGCACCCCTTGCATCAATGTAACTCTCTATTTCATGAATTATCCCATATTTAGTATAGTTACTTAGTGATTTTATGACTTCCTGGTCCTTTACCCTCACAATGTCCTCTTTTTCTTGATAATCAATGAAGCAATGAGTGGCCTCAACCATAAATTATTCTGACAAACCAAAGTCGATCCCTTCAAATAAAACATTGTCATGAACTTTAAATTCTTCAAAAAGAAAGAGAGGGTTTGAATTGATTGACCACTTCACACCAATTTCACCTAGGGGATTTTTGAAAATCTTCTCAATGACAAATTTTTTTATCTTGATGATATTCAAACATGAAGGTTTCATACTTTGGGAAAAAAGGTCACTAAGCTCCTAGCCCTCACTGTTCAAAGTTAAAAGAAGTGAATTATTTGTAGAAATAGGCATGAAACTAAATTTGAAGATCGGATTACATTTTTATTATGGAGTATAGTCTTCATCATCATTGGATGAACTGAGCTCATCTTTTAACTCTACTGTAGTATTTAGAATATAGGATTGGGCATGCTAGTACTAATCTCTTTCCTTCACAAACCTTCCCTAATTAGGAAAAGATTGAACATCATCCAATACAGTCAAGTTAATTTGTTCAACGGTGGGATGGGAAGTATTAGTAATTGTTTAAAAACTTGAGGGGGAAGGGTCAGGTGGTGGATGGTGATCAATATGTAGAGCAACCTAGTTAGGTTTCCACTTACCAATTTAATTAGGTCATTTTCAATATTCACCGCCTTAGTTTGAGCTTGTTCAATTGTAGTGACCTTATCTATTTTAAACATAAGCTAAATATCAAGATCGAGGGAAAAAAAATAATGAAACTAAATCACCTTTCTTGGTTGTTCTAGTGAAGGAATTCACAAGAGAGATTGACTAAATCAATAATTGAAATCCTTAATAGATTTTTGACCTTCCTTTACAATCTTGAAGAAACTTCTAAGCAGTGTAGTTACATCAATAGGGACTTGGAAACACTTGAGAAATTGTTTGTGTAGGACATCCCACCTAGTTATACAACCTTTGTCTAGCCCTCTGAATCACTCAGTAGCCTTCTCAACCAAACTATCAATAAATATTCTAAAAAAAATATCTTCATTTTGGATGCCCAGGATTCCACTCATTGTGGCCATGGCTATGATGTACTCTTCTAGATCCTGGACACCATTTCTAAAGAATTTTTGAAACCTCTTCCTTGATCCATGTGGTAGATCATTATATTGAGATAGGGTGAAAGGTCCAATATGATTACCCCAGGGAACTAAGGTCGTGATACTTAGAGTTGCCAACTCCTGAAGGAATAATGGGGAGGAACTGTAGGTCATTATTGAGGTGGTAGTTGAGCTGGAGGATGATTTTTTAGTTGACCAGGACGCTGATTCAGATGCTGATTGGGAGGTTGATTCTGACGTCTATTAGGGCGGTGGGTTGGGTTGTCATAATATTTAAAAATCAACCTTGGGGGTCATTCCACTACTAGTTTCAATGGATGTAGGGCCCACTCCTCTTCTTCCTACAAGACAAAATTAACTCACATATAGTCAACAACACTTCTTTTGTACCTCCAAGCAAGTGTATTTAATTGTAATATATAATATCTTCCTATTTTTCCCGCATCAAATCAAGGTCAGGTTGAAGTACAGGGAAAACGACATTATGGGGAAGTACCATCTTGCTGCATGACACAAGATAAATTGTCAGAAATTTAAAGTTTCCCAGCAAGGCCACCAAAAATTTGTTAGCAAATGGATTGGCCCCCTTTGATAAAGATGGTGATAATATAAATCCTCTACCCAATAAGCACTAGTGTTTATTTACTAACGGTTTTGGAAAGGCCACAATTGCATTTGTGGCTTTCCTCTGAATTGAGAGGTACAACTCCCTCATGTGAATTAAATGAAAAATGAGTAGCTTTTAACCAAAAAGTGACAAGGAAACAAATATTAATACAAAAAAATGTAATTAATGCAAAAGAAAATCCCAAAGATCACCAGCGGGACAACTCACAGACTACACTCAACTAATGACAAAAGATAATCTAAGCATGGATGAAAGATTTCATAATTACAATACAGGGAATAAGTGTAGTAGAATAAATCTTACAAAGAAAATATATCATATATTGTACATGACTCATAGGTCAATACAATCAACATTACATCCCACCAATAACACATAGATTATCAGCTATTACAATAAAAAATGAACTAACTAAAATAAAAACTAAGTGTTCCTTACTTCACTACAAAATCGCATAATTTCAGAGATTGAACCCCTACAAAATAGTCTTCCTACTTAGATATAGGAACCAAATTCCTTTCTTGATGGTTACCAATTTTTTGTGGCAACGTTTTCTTGCCACATAACTTTCTATCTTGAAAATTGGTGGCCGAGAAATAATAAATAACCATCATGATTACATTGACATTGAAAAGACTACAAACAATTCTTGAGCACTTCTTGATCTAACTCTTGCCTCATGGCCATTGATCATAAAACGGTTTGTATACCTCACCAATTGAGGATTGAACAACTCTCACACATGCATGTTGTCCCGCCATGAAATAAATTGGGAATGTAACTTAAATTCTCTTTGTACACCATTAATTTAGACCGCATCACCATCCTATCATCTTAGTTGTTCTCAATTAACATGTCTTTCCAACCCTCTATAAATTCCACAAGAATGACCTCCCTTCGCCATCCTGTTGTATCAAACATGGTTAGTGCTCAAAGCAATGGTGTGTCCATGAATGATTTTGTCACCATTGAATAGAATGAGTGTAGTCCTCCTTTCGGGAGATTAAATGATCAGTTAAAGGAAGTCTTTGTGGTTGAAAGTGACATTGAAGAGGAAGTGTTGTGTAATATATTAGGAGATACTTTTCTTAATCAAGTTCATGTACACAATGTGACACTCCTAGAATGTTTTATGTACACCATAATCTGCACTTCTAGTTTTTGTGATTGGGGAATGTGGGTAGCAGAGCATTTAGTGAGACCAGAGTTCCTTCACCAGGTGAACATAGCCATCGCCAACCTTAGTAGCTATCCGTGGAGTGGTTTGATAGGTGATGCCATTTGCATTGCTTCTATTCCTTAGAATGAAGCCCTAGAGGAAGCGGTGACTCTTTTGCCTGTAGGACTTGTGAGAAACAATATGGAATTGTTTTCTCAATTTCTACACACACGAGAACCTGCTCTTTCCTACTTAGATAGAGCATCTCCAAGTAGTAACAGAAGCACTTCGTGTGTTGGTGTTCAACCTTTGCGCTTGAGAATAAATTTCCATTTTGATATTATATAGCTTCTCCATTTCTATGTAATCGACATAAGTTTTATATTTCTAGTAGTACACATATTATATGTATATATAATAAAATATAGAATTTTGGTACTCCTGGTGTTGATTTTCTATATCATGATTCATTTTGTGTTTCCTTAGGTTTCAGTTCTATTTTATTTGAATGACTTTTATTCATTCAATTCTACATAATGGCATTCATTTACACTTTTGAATGATACTCTGCATGATGGCCACTTAACTTCCCTTGAAAACATGTTTTGGGTATGTGTAGGATCATGATGGGCCAAAAAGTGGTGATATGATGGGTATGTGGCTAATGACTTTTTTTTAATCCAAAATTGATGAAACAAAAAAGGTTTTTAAAGGAGATTCTCAGCTTTCCACCAATATAAATTATTCTTTACTTTGAATTTAATAAAAAAATATTATTCATTTTCTATTTGAGTTACGACTAAAGTCCTGATTGATAGGCTGATTGAAAAACATCTATAGCTTTCAAATAGTATCACATTTTTGAATCCAAAACATGTGTCACATTCTATGCTTTGCATACTATAGGATTTTAAAAAATGAATTTCATGAATTTTTGACCAAGTTAAGGTGGTCGACATACGAGTTTTAATATTTTTAAAAGTTGTAATAAAAAAATCATAATTAATTATTTACTTGGAAAAAATTACAAAAAAATATGCATCACATCGGGACATGAGTCCTCTACTTATATCTAAAATCTTATAAAAATAATATTATCATTTTATTATGGTTAGGGTGGTCAGACATACACCTTCTTATTTTTTCCCTAAAATTTAAGTTCTATTGTATTGAAATTTTAAATTTTCACCATTTGAATAGTTTTTTTTTTTAAATAAACCTAGTAGTTTAGAAACTGCATTCAATTTGCTACAAATTCTATTCTTACATATTTTTGAAATAATATAGATTATAATTTATTCAATTTTTTATGTCAAGTTGCCTAACTCTGATTTTTTTGAATTTTTCACCACTTAAGGGCCTATTTTTTCCATGATGATCCTGCACATACTCTTTTGGCGGTAAGGTGGGAACTTCATGAAACTATACAAATCACCATTGTAGTTATAAGGAGTGCTTAGGTTCATGCTTAGATTTGAAATAATTTGAAAAGGTTATCGATGACCTTTTTGGTAAGTTCATGAACCTTGGGTACATACCACCCAAACTTGAAAAGAGAGACCTTGGAGCATGTGACGAGTTACAAAAAAATCACAAAATACTACCTGAGTTAAAGGATGATAAAGGAAAGAATGGTGGTAGTTAAATGAGGAGTTAGACTAAGTAACCAAAACACCGCCTAAGTTATAAACACTTATCAAAAACCTATCTGACATTGACTTAGCCAAAATTTAATATGGGGCACCAGTTCAAAAGGGAGAGTCCCAAAATTTTGACAACGACCTACAAATCTTCAGTGCCAACTCCATATTTGTAGCAAAAACTGAAAATTTTAGTTTGTATGGGGGTTTGCCTCAGTCAAACCCCATGTTTGGTAATTAAACCTTAACAGGAAGATTAAAAACTGATAAATAACAGTGTTTTCAAGCCCTAACCCTAAGTGCATCTAAGGTATTAATAGCTAAAATGAAAAGAAACCTTATTCAAGTTTATCAAAATAAGATCCCTAAATGAACATCAAAAATGACAAAGACCTAGTTAGCGAGAAGTCTAAACACTCTAATAGATCTCAAATCTAATTATAACTTGCTTTAGGTAGCTAGTAGAATGAAGATAGAGTATGGGATCACTTAGAAAACAAGTCATTAGGTTATGGAGAATGTCTAGGTGCATGTCCCAAAACCTAGAATCCATCATGATCCATGCCATAGGCATCAACCTTTAAATCATGAACAATACTTGATCTAACTTAGAAAAATGAGCTTGAAAACCTGCAAAAATAAATGAAATGCTACTCCAAGACTTCAACCTTTCTTGCTTGAATGTTCTCTCCTTTCTCTTGAGTTCTAATCATGTGAATGTCCTCTCAATATCTTGTCAAACTAGTTTGAAATGGTGAAAAGACTAGGCTTTATAGGATTCTTCTCTAATTTCCTAATTATTAAATCTCGATAGCTGGCCTTAGCAACTTGAATTTAGATAATTAAGGTTCCACCAAAAACATATTTTAAATTGGGTTTTTGCATCTAAAGGGTACTCATTTTCCCTTGGGTGAATGGGTCTTGGCTTAAATTGCCAAGACTCATTTTTTTTTAGGCCTTTAATTTAATAAATGCACTTATTCAATGCATGTTGTGGTGTCAGAAAATGATAAAAATTAGGCCTAGAGATACATAATAAAGGGAGTTAGGGGCCTATTTAGAAGGGTAAAAATGCATAAAAGGGGGGTCACTAAAATAGGTTCAAATTAAGTGTGAAATTATACTTTCACTTTGAAAGGTGTACAATTTTCTACACTACATTTAGCCCCCACTTTAGTAGCCATATGACACTATGTTCATATGCAAGCTATAGCACTTAGAAAGTGAATTTATGCTTTATAAAAGGATACTCATATGGATATATTTTCAAACGGGGAGAATGAATCCCCCAATATAATCATCTACAAAACCACAATGTTAGGAACCGCATCCTACAAAACCAATTTGTTAGGAGTTCAAAATCATCTTATCAAACTTCTATAGAGAAACAAATTCGAGGGTAGATGTATGCCCCCCTAATTATACTTTCTTTATGGAGGTAGAATCAGGGTAGCATTCTAACCTCATCAAATTTCTAAGAAATGTCTATGATAGGGTATTGAAAGTATAATACCATATATTGATAGACATTCGATAATATCATGGATGAAAATTTTTATGAATCCAACGTAACAAAGGATATTGAAAATGGAGTTTTCCAACCCTCATTATGTTGGTTTGAATGAAATGTTCTTAGAATAAAATATGCTTTCTTTAAAAAACTTGACTATATGAATGGAAATGGTAATTAGAACTATCATTTTAACATTTACCTTTTGAAAATTACAGTGTTGTAGAGAGGAGTAAACATGCCCAGTCGATAAGAATACTAGGCCCCTCAAATTAGATGTTCTATGAGAGGAGGTTGCGTGAGACAAGATCCTATGCATGGTGAGTCCACTATACACTCTGTTTTGATTTGTTTTTATGTTCTACATACTTTTTTATGATTTTTTTGATGTTAAAGAACCCTATTCAAAATATTTGTAAAGCATCCCATTTTGACGCAGAGTGTCCCAAAATGGCTAAAGTGTCTTGGACCCCTGTCCAAAAATGGCCCAAGCGTCTAGTTTTGGCTAAAGCATCCCAAGATAGATTAATAATATTTTTAATAATATTATTAATTTTTTTTAGGTGAATTATTGATCATTTTTTCTTTCTCTCTCAAGTTCCAACATGTGCACGGTAGTGCCTTTGCCATCTCTTTACCTTTCTCTGAGAGTAGGTGAGTCGACTATCCATAGAGGAGGAGGAGATATTATGTGTGATAGGGTTACTTTGGATATAGCTCATGCCACCCATGACATATCATGATGCCATGTTGATGGAACTTGTTGGGAGGTGGAATATTAACACATACACATTCCAACTACCTTCTGGTGAAAAAAAAGTAACACTAGAGGATGTCCATCAGATATTCAAGATACCCATCCATGGGCAAGTGGTCTACTTTGAGGAGGGTTAGACATACTGATAGATGTCGATAGATATTCAATATTTTCTTGGTCGCCCTATAGTTCCAAAGTGTGTGGGACCACGCATCAAGCTAGAGTGGATGTTGTACTCCCACACACTCCTATTATGGCACATTATGATTATCATAGTATCCTTAGCATTTTTTTCTAGATAGATGAGGTGCTTACTTAGATGGAGGCCTCGTACATACTATTCGACATATGGAGTGACATCACATTTTCCATTCTTGGGGTTGCAGTATGTTGGCTCATTTATACTATGATCTTGTGCATTTTGTACATAAAGAGTTGCATAGCATTGTGCACTGTACACTTTTATAGGTATGGGCCTTTGAGCATATCATGTGCATGAGGTCGATAGTGTATCCCATGGTAGCGACTCTTGGTTACCCTAAGGCTTTCAGCTACACACTAAGATGGATTTGGAAAGTTGAGGACCTATGGCTCTAGAGGGTTATGTTTGAACAAATTAATGAGGATGACATCTAGTATGGAGACCCAACATGACCATACTATAGTGGTTAGATCTCACATAATAGCTTGTCAGGATGTAGCGAGATAGGATCTTATTGGGATGACATGATTATATATAGTCTTTCCAATCTACTAGGATTGCGTAATGAGACATTTCAGATAGAGGTAGATACCTCATAGGCCACAACCTATGTATTAGAGAGCAGCATAGAGCAGTGCCCATCTAGGGGACATTCGACGACCTACTACTGATGATGTCATTTCTAGTGATTCTAACGAGGATCTAGACATGCCCCCAACATCAAATCAAGATGATGTATGTGCCATGATAGCCTATGAGTGGTGGTGGATGGGAACATAGCCTATAATAGCCTTCCCTATGTAGGACCCCATTGACGATGCTGAACCTCATCTAGGTTACAAGGAGGAAAGAGAGAACAGAGTCATGGATAGGGATATAAATGATGAGCATAGAGTGGTTAAGATGGTTGATGAGGATGAGGAGGATGAGGAGGAGTACCTTATGAGAGACGAGCCTACAAAGCTAGTGGATGTTGTAGATGTCCCCAAGGAGAGACTTATACTTCCTCCTAGAGTCACTCAATCGCAATCAATGACTGCAACAAGCATGACATCTCATGAGCATGGAGGGAGCAATGATGTTGGACTTTCCACACTTCCTACCCATCAAGATTTTGATCAGTGTGCTAGTGGCCTAGGTAATGATGTATTAATTTTATCATGCTTTAACTTATAGTTATGGATTTTTTATTATTTCATGTTCTGATACATCTTATATTTTATTTGTTGCAGGTGATATCAAAGGGTGGCAGGCTTTCATTAGTAAGGAAATTATACAGATGACCCCCTTCCTACCCCACATTAAGCTACATGAGCAGAGCATGGGCCACCACCAAGGGTGGGGCACCATGCAAATCTATTTGATCCTTTTGCATGATGGAGGACTACATATGAGGAGGCTATAATTTCCCTTGAGGATTATAGAGTTTAGGATGAGCAATTGAGCGCTGCACTTACAGAGCTTTAGGCTGCATATGAGAAGCTCTGAGCCACCCGATGGAGTTACTAGGTGTCATATAGGAAGAGCTCAACAGACTATTGGGAGAGCTTGCTAGAGTTTAGGTAGATCAGGTGAGACTACATGCAAATAGGGATTGATTAGAGTAGGAACACGCCACACTACTTGTACGCATGGTTTCTATAGAGGGCGAGCTTTGAGGCCTACGAGAGGGGGGTTAGTTCTATGAGCCACACATGATCAACTATCTCCTGGAAAGAACCACCACTAGACCCCAAGGGATCTAGTAGTTATAGGACCACTTATATGTAGTTATGTTTGTATTATGCCACATTGTGGTGTTCATGTATATAAACTTTTGTGATTAATATATAAGTATTTTGTTTCTATATGTGTTCTCATTTAGATTAGATGTCAATGTGACCTATTAAATAATCTTGGTGTAGATTACTTAATAAATGTCTCCATGATCTAATTTTATGTGTGATATAACCTAAACACTTATTTTTATTTAGATAAAACATTTGGATTAAGTGCAATCATTTTAAATTAAATGTTCCTTATGATCTAATTATGGAAAATTAAATGCATAGAATGATATAATTTAATAGAATACACATGAAATTGAATAGCATGTAATAGAAATAAATAATCCAACTAAAATGATGGAAATGGGCCACCCTATCCCCCTTAGGGAATGATCTAGGGTTTCTAGGACCTAGACCTATTTCCCTCAAGTTTCACACAAGGAAACCTTAAAGATCTCAATCCGAATGTAGAAGGGGGAAAAAGATATTGCACTAGGGTGTCCTAGGGTATGATGAATAACTAAAGAGGGGTTCACCACCAAGCTAGGGATTAGAAATACAGGTAATATGCAATACCTAATTATGATTTAACTTAATGATATGAAAGAGTTGAGTAAAAGACTTAAAAATGAATGTAAAACAAAACAACAAACTGGAAAAGTACAAAGGGGCACTTGGAAACCTATTGAAGCTTGAATGGAGATTTTAAATGCTAAGAATGTTGAAATTAATGTCCACTAGGACTCATACACCAGTTTGGGAAATTTAGTCCCAGATTAGGGTTTTTGGGCAGGAACAAAAATATGGCAAAGATTTATCTGGAACACCTAAAAAACTACAAATTTCACTGTACTGGGACTCATACGCTAGAAGTGGCATACAAGTCTAGTTTGAATCTTTTGGAGAATTAGGACCTGAATCTACTCTTCAATCTCTACTCTATATTCTCAACCTAGTTTCTAGATCTAAATTGTTGAATTCTACTTTGTAGAGGTATTTCAATGAGATCTTGTACATGATGTGACAATATTGACAACTTTGAACACTTGAAAAATCCTTTCCAATCTTGCTCTTCAATATTTCTTCAACCTAGGTCTACAAATCACACACTAAAGAGAGGAATTTTTTTTGTTTTGTTAGTAGAAAGGGGTTTTCCTTAGTCAAACCCCATTTTGGTAATCAAACCTTGAAATGAAAGGAATCGAAAAGGAGGAATGATGGATGAGCAATAAGTAATGTTACAACTCACCAAACCCTAGGAATAAAGTGTTGTAAACGCATATGAAATGGCCCCAATGGATGTGGATCTTGATTCTTGATTGAGTATGGTAGATCTTGACTTGAATGCTTGCTTGAATCATGAAAAACCTACATCACAATTGTTAGCTCAAAAACAAAACATGATGCATGATGACTTTGACATGATGCTTGATGATTGAATGATGCTCTAAAACACTTGATAATCTGCTCTTGAAGGCTCTTGTAAACTCTTGAATGCTCTTGTGATCACCAATTTTCTATAATGCATGAACACTTGAACGATTATGAGAAAATGAGTGAAATAACCTTGTATTTACACTTGTTTATGCCAAATTTCCTAAAATTACAACACTACAAGCTGACATTAGATATAGGAGAATAAAATCCCACTAATAATTTAAATTAAATTTGATTTTGGACCACACATGACTCATATGCTAGAAGTGGCATATGAGTCCCATTAGGCTAGGCTATGGGACACATTTTTCAATAAATGCTTAGAATGATATAAAATTAGGATCAGGGCCTTGAAACTTAGAGGGGAATCATACGCCCAAGGTGTCGTATGAGTCCTAGATCACTAAATCCAAAAAAAGGATGCATTAATTAAGGCTTGTGGATGCAAAATAAGACAAATTAAAGTATAAGGAAGCCCAATTATTTAATGAAACCTTACATTAGTGTGAAAGTGTTAGGATACACTTCATAACACCCTAAATAAGGCATAGTTAAGTCCATTTAGTTCACAAGGTCCCAAGACCTAATGTGAATGTGTTAAATGCATTACAACAATAAATTAAGGAAAAATTAAGCTTAATTTAACAAGGAGAGCTGAAACAAATGTGAAAATGTAAGGGGGTACATTTTTCATAATTACATTTATCCCCCACTTTACTAAGAGGAGGAAGTTGCTTCAAACTCAGACTAAAGTAGACAAACTCGCATCAAGAGGGGTACAAATGTGCTGATGCGGACGATATAGGATGATGGAGATCAAAGGAGATGACAAAGCCCTAGGATCAAGATCCTATAGCGAACCAACATAGACACAAGAGTACACAAATGAAAATAAAGTAGGAGAAGCATCAAGTCACAAGCATACACTACCAAAGATAAAAAGAAAATAAAAACAAAAGCAAAAGGAGAGGGTGGATCAAGCTTCAACCATTTGTCCAACATGGTGTGGATTAGATCTAGGTTGTTTGTTAGAGAATATTTACAAGTGGAACATGGTGTCCACTATGCAAGCCAACAAATGCTAATAAGGGCTAGTGGAATGTGGTACCCACTAGGTGAGCCCTCAGCAAGACACATACACACGCAGTGGTATGCACTCACATAGACAAGAAAGTTTCTATGGGAAAGTCACACTTAAGTTTGGCTCCCATATGATAACCATAGAAAATTTATGCCTAGTGATAACTTTGAAAGGTGCCACACAACAAATGAACTTTGAGCTTCATGAGGAAAGAAAATCTTCATATGCTTGACACGCATGAATAGACAGGATGACACCATTGGAAAGAAAAGTGTGTTATATATGCAAGGTGGCCATATAATCAAAATTGTAAGTGAAAAATAGTGTAAGGTATGTTCAAAGGAGTTTTTCTCAGTTCTTGTAAGGTCTAACTTAGGTAACATTGTGCCTAATGTCTCCAAGAGAGGGCTAATCAAAGAATAAAAGATTCACAACTTAGGGGATGCGGTGTGTCACATCAGGCCACTAAGAGGAATAAAATATTCTAAGGTAGATCACACTCTTGAAGTACATCACACCCAATGTCACCACAAAGAGAAATAAACATCCCATGAAGTATGAAGACTACATAATGAAACATGAGCTAAAAATGCAAATGAAAAGGCCCCCCCACCCATAAAATCACACACAAAGAAAATCACAATGGGAGTTCAAAGGATGATGTCCATGGAAGGTTATTTTTTATGTCGTGGAAAATGTATAGTCATCATGCATTGCTTCAATCAAGTTTGGATGTTGATTTTCTTTGTTGTTTTCATCATTTTTCCTATGTGCAAGAGGGTGACGTCTACACCTACGCGAGCTGTAGCATTTTGTTTCTTTTATTTTGGTTTCCAAGTTGTGTTTGTCTAGGAGTGGGTTTGTCAACCATAGTTTTATTTTCTTTCCTAAGGGGAGGAACAGAAGGAACCATAGGAGGTTGTTTAGCCACTTTCACTTTTTCTTTGTACACTTTTGTGAACACTAAACCTACAAATGTTAAACCTTGACAAACATTATCATATAAGTAAAATTAAACAAAGAAAATCAAGTATTCCTATGAGATATCTAAACATACTAGATATGCAAACAAAACAATGAAATACCAAAGAAATCAATTAAAAGCATATGTAAGCATGTGTAAACCTATCCCATAGTGGAAGTGGTGCTCCTTTGATGTGAAAAGGATACCCTTTCCCATCCCCTTGATAAGCTTCCAATGATGTGATGACTAAGCAAATATGGTGTGATCAAGTGCAAGATGAATGTGCCTATAGTGAGAATGCTAAGATTGTGGATGATTGTGGCTTCTATTTATAGGTTGAAGGGTTGAAGAATGGAGAGATGGTAGGACTATGGAACTAAAGGAGATTCAATAAGATTGTGACACTTGTCACAAATCTAATGGGTGAATTTGGAGCACATTGAGAGGTGTAAGAGAGATTAATGCATTTGTAAGAGGCATTAAATGAATGTGGTTGATATATTTTGGAGGGAAATTGTTTACAAAAGAAAGTCAAATAAATGGAGTTAATGAAGAAATATTCCCTTAGAATATACCTTTGTGAGGGAAAGTGAGATAATTAGTTAATTAAAAGAATTGATTTTCATGTGCAAGTGGGTTAGTTAATCAAGGGTTTAGGTTTGATCCAAGTTGAGTCAAAAGCTAGAGGAGAGGTAATGATGGTTAGGGGTTAATTAATTCATATTAATTAACTTGAAGGAATTAGGGGATTTGACATTTGATTTAATTAATTTGGTTTATTAAATCACATGAGAGGACTTTAGGATTTTTTGATTAAATACATTGATTTATTTAATCAAATAGGATGAACATTAGTGAATTAATCTAATAAATTACTTTATTTGATTAATAGAGGAATTTGATGTTAATTAGTCAGATTTAGATGTATAATGTCAATTTGCATGTCTACATTTTCCCCTCTTTGAAGCAGTGTACCGATTGTGTTGGTTCAAACAATAACACTGCCGAGGTCGAAATTCAAAAATTTCCTAATTTTTTGCATACCCTATTGTTACCCCAGCAAAAAGAAGTATGCTAGTACACTACCCCCTGGAGAGATTAGGTGAAAATTTTAATTTTAGGGTAAATCTCACAACAAATACGTTCAAGATGGATGCATGGATGGTTAGACTAACAAATCTATTTGATAATGATGATGCAAATGAGATAAATGATGTTTCCTATTATGCTGATATGTATGAGTATGTAGGATGGGTATGCTGACATTTTACGAATGCAAGATGGATACATGTCATGATAGCATGTTAGCGTGAAAGAGGATAGAAGAATGAGAGGGATCAACCCTTGATTCTAAGAAGATGCAGAAGTCCAACAAGTCTATGAGTTGTCAAAATTTTATTGGATCTAATGAATGATGATGATGTGTTTCTTATCCAGGCATTGGGGATGTAAAGAGCATAAATTTCCTTATTTTTGATCACACACATAGATATGATGCATCAAGGTATAGAAAACTAGGATGACATTGTACCTAGTGAGATGGACTTTGACTCGACAATCAAATAGGAGAATCCTTGTTCACACCTGGCATACGAAACCTTATTAGGATGTACTTTAGGTATTTCAAATATCTTAGACCAAAACATAAAAAAGAAAAACCTTCCTATGTAATAGTCAACAAGACATCTAAAACACCCTCCCTACAAACCAAAAAAAGTAAGCATGACCAAGGTTATATTGCAAGAATATCCAACAAGCACAATAGACAAAAGATAATGATCAATGCCCCATTCCTTTCTCTCTAAATAATTTTGATTAGACATCATCAAGAGGTGATTGGAATGAGCACACTAACATAAATCAAAAGAAAAGATCAAGTACACAAACAAGCCAATGTTCTTCATACCTCTAGCCAAGACTAAACTACGATGAGGTCTGATGTTGATGTCCATTGTAGGAAGGATGCATCATAGGACATGATTTTATCAGATGATTTTGAGTCTAACGGGATAATGGGCTATTGATTCCAAGAGTTAACCAACTTGTTTACCTACTGACCTAGACTTGAGACCTTGACGTTTGAGTTTTCACTTTCAAATTACTGAACATGTTTTTGATTGTTTTGCCAAAGGTTGAAGGTGATGATTAATTTATTGTGAGTGGATTTTTATTGTGAAACGGGATGGATAATTTTGAGCTTTTAGAATTTTTTGGTATTTTTGAAAAAAATTCTTTTTTTTTTTGCTTTTTTTGGTATTTTTCGAGATGTTTTACAAATGTTTTTATTTTCAAAATTTCCAATGTTTTTGGTGTTTTCTGAGATTTTGACCAAGAACCTAACCTAAGGACCTATCGTAGGGGCCTTGGGGGCTAATCAAATATTAGTCGTGCCTATGTTATACACACACAGAGCACATTGTTTGAATAACACATAATCATTTATTGATGAGAAATGAACAAATAGATTGCTAGTTTATTATGATGGACATCTAAAAGACCTAACCTAGGGGCCTCATGGGCTGATCAAAGATCAACCTTTCCTATGTAATACACGCAAAAGCCTCGTAGTTCGACATGATGACTCTATTTTTTAATTTTTTCCATTTTCAACCTGTTTTTGGATTTTTTAATTTTCCAATGTTTTTGTATTTTGTATTTTTTGAATTTTTTTGAATTTTTTGATTTTTTGAATGTTTTTAGATTTTCTTATTTTAAGGAAGATTTCAAGAATATACGTTGTTGATGGTATAAATAGCACAACAACAATTAAACAAAATATTGCTATTCTACTTCTCCTGAAAGAGAAAGACAACACATGGATATCTTAGCTCCCAAGGTCTTTATAGTTTTTTCTCAACTATGCTAATGTTTCTCAATGGTCAATGTAACAGTAATGTTCAAGGGGCCTGTTGGTGTTGAGCTTGTGGATTGTCCTAAGATCAAGCATGAAGTTAAACCTATTTTAACTAGGGTTTTAAAGAAATAGAAAAAGATAGATCAAATCTTGGAACTAAAAAGAATAATAATTCATCCAACTTAGCCAGACTTGTTACCTTTCAAGGAATTGCTAATTGAAACTGGAGAACAAAATCAACTTATGATTGACACACAGCTTCATTCATCCACAATGCTAATGTTAACAATAGATTGTAAATCACTATTTAAATAAAACATAAAACAAAACTTCTTTCCTTGAAAGCTTTTCAAATCCAATGATTAAGTTAAGATGAGCACCATTCTAGAACACAATATGAAATAGATTAAATCTGGTTGCTTCTACTATTAGTGAAATAGATAAGCAACATTTACAAATCTGGCACAATCACCAGTGTACAGAAAACCTATGATTTCAGATTGTTTCCATCTATACTAAGAAAACTGGAAAGATACATTACTAGATTTTGTTGAATCTAACTCCTAACTAAGAAGACAAAAGAAGCTCCCATTATAAAGAATCAGGATGCAACTCAGTCTCCTCTATCTTTCAAAAAATTCTTACTCTTGAAAAATCTATATCTTGGCCTGTCTACTCTGTTATCTTTTCTAACTGTCTCTATTTCTTCTAACTTCTAACTCTTCTACTAACCTTCTAACCTTTTAGAAAGAGGCCCAAGAATTCCATATATACAAAGTATACCCAAAAGAATGCGCTGGCACCTGATTTAGGGTTTACAAAATATCCTACTCCAGAAAGGTCAGCTCTCAGATCTTTTTGAAGAGAGTTAATGTTGCATTTAAGGGCATCCCCACTGTCTATGTTGGTGAAAGATTTTTGTCCTCAAGAGAAGTCTTTAGATCCTTTGTTACTACAACATTAACTCCATGTCTCTGTGTCCATACTCAAACTCCATCAGGGCCACCTTGAATGCTCTAAAGCATCACCACTAATATCAATCTGGCCCTTTGCCAGTAGACCACATAGTTGTCCATGTGACTCATAGTTTCTTCATTTCTTTCAGCCTTCCTTCACGCTCCAGATCCTTCTGCTTGTTAACCGTCTCTAGAAGCATCATTGAGCCTCCCTTTATATCTAAACACCATCACCCAAGCTAATCCATTAGCTCATGATCTCAGAAAGAGTCTATGTCATTCCCATCCTATAGATTTCCTTCACAGGAGTAGTCAATTAGTCAAACTGTTGCTGATCTGCCCTCTTTAGCTTCTCCTGATTGGGTGAACACACTCCATGTAAGACTCCCAGGTAGTCAAAAGTTATTCGCACAGAATTGCATGTCGGTGAGACACCATTGGTGTCTCCTTGATGTGATTACATTCTACAATAGTTATCGGCATGACCTTCGATAGTCGGCGAGACCCCATAGCGAGCTGCACAAGCTATATCAATATCCACATTGGTCGCCGAGATAAATGTCATCGGCCAGAAGTCATGGTGAGCTCCCAGGAGATATACCACAGTGCCTCCTTCCATCGACGAGACATCCACATTCAGCAAGACATCCCAGTGAAATAAAAACATTCAGTGAGGGGTCTCTTCGAGCTCATCTTGTGGACAAACGTCAGTGAGACATTACAGGGTCAGCCAGACATTACCTCGAAGCCTCTCTGCCTTGGCTTGAACATCGCACTCGGGAAGACATCTCCCCAAGCCCATTCTTGTTTCCCCAAGCCCAAACCCTTTTTGATTCAGAAAGATTTCTTCAAGTCGGTGGGACATTATGCCGAAGGCATACCCCCTTTCGCTGAGACCTTATTGTATCGGCAGGACCTTTCACTGAATTCATTCATTCTTCCTAGGCTCATTACATTTGAGTAAGACTCTATCGGGTTGGTGAGATGTTTCGTCGGGTGGAAAGAGTTATAGCGATATCCTTCCTGTCAGTGAGATGTCATGGCAACGTTATCTCTCTTGGCAAGATCCTATGTTGAACATCAATCTTTTGCTCAGAACTCCTATCGGCAAGAGTCCACCCTATCGGTGAGACCTCATGTCAATCTCCTCTTTTCTCCTCGCATTCACCTTGTCGGTGATACTTCCTGTAGTTTCCCAAACCTCACAGCGAAGCCCAAATCCTTAGTCGTCGCTTCTCTACTTCAGCGAGACCCCACCAGGTCGACAAGACATCACGGCGAACTCAAAACACTACACCGAGGGCTTCACCAGTCGGCAAGAGGTTACCAAGTCAGCGAGACTTTATGCTGAGCTCCCTTCTGTTGGTGAGACTAGTTTCCTCCCTGAGACCTTACACTGAAGCCCCGCCGCTTTTGCCAAGACACTCCGTAGTTGTCCAGACATCACATCGAAGTCTCCTCTCTTCGCTGGTAGCTCACTTTACTTCGGCAAGACCTTTCGTTCAGCAGGAGATCATAGCGAGCGGGACCTTGCTTCCCTGATGACACCTTGTTTCGCTGAGACTTCCTCCATGTCAGCGAGACCTTTCGGCGAGCATTATCTTTCAGCGATCTTATTTCATTTCAGGGACACAAGCCCTCTTTGCCGAGAACTTACACCGAGTGCAAAATTTCCCCAGGCTCATATTTTATTTCAGAAAGACTTTGCCCAGTCGGTAAGACACTACGACGAGCTCCAAACATTACACCAAAGGCGAATCCCCTTTCGGTGAGACTTTCTCTTTCAGCCATACCTCCTATCGAAGAAAAAAAAGACATTCGCTAAGTGCAACTTCCTTCGGCGAGACCTCGCCCGTATTAGCAAGATGTTAGGCCGAACTCAGAATCTTTCGGTGAGGCCTCCTCTGGTCGGTTAGACACTAAAAACTCACGGTGACAGGATTGTCTGGGTGACCAGTGAGCTTCAAATGAATACAACGCACAGCTAGTCAGCAAGACAACTACAGGGTCTTGTCGACTTTTCTCTTAGAGGAAAATCATGCCAAACTGGATTGGGGAAGCTTTCCAACTGAGCTCCTTGAGAAATATCATCATGTGCATGATTCAATCCTGCAAAACAAGGTCTTCATTAGTCCTCAGAAGTAAGTAAAATATATTATAATAAAATCCACTATTGCTTATAATTGCTTCAGTCAATTTTTCAAGCAAGAAGAAAATCAATTCTGACTGAGGAAAAACCAACACCAAATAGAACAAATGAAAAAATTAAGAGGAAAACAAAAGAACTCCAAAGGGCAGAGCAAATAACCAAAGGAAATGAAAGCAAATCGAAAAAAGGGGGACCCATTTTTCTCAAGAATAAAATGGGGTGGTTATGCAAGGCATAACAAATGGTGACTCGGCTGGGAAAATGGTTTAACCATTTTCAAGGAACTGAAGAATTCAGCTACCCAAAACTCCTAGTTTATGAAGATCACAACTCCAATTGGGTCAGTTTTAACAACCAAGGCTGAGCTAGAATCTCAAATGTAAATCAACAATAGCCACCCTCGAATCTATGTGTGTGCTTGATTGTACATTACTCTTTTATAAATTTTTCTTTATCTTTCAAACAACAATGTGCAAGATTTGAGCTACATGAGTTGATTCCCTTTATTTGTCATGCAATGATATCCTGGGCATTGCTCCGCTGCCAGTCAGGCATCCATAGCCCCGACGAAGATACCTCTAGTTTTCTTACAGCATTGCTCTATTGCCAGTCAAGCGTCCATAGCCCCGGTAGAGATACTGAAATCGCCAATTCATATTGAGTCCTCTTTTCCTCTTAGATAATCATCTCTTTTCCTTTTTTTTTTTAATAGAGTTTCAGATATTTACTTTGCACCTTATTTTCAAGACTTTCCACAACTCTTATTGATAATGGGCATAAAGCAAAGAGTTTAGGACAAGAGCACCCAATCAACAAATGTGAAAATACCTAAACCACTTCTCTCCTAATGACCAAAGTATACCTGAGATAACAACCACCATTTCAAGCTGGGAAAGAATAGATAAACCCCAAAGAACAAAACAAGACAGAAACCAAAGAAAAAAGGAAACAAAAAGTACAGAAGGAAAGAATAAACAAACCACAATAGAACTACTTACACACAGGAAAATAAAATATTTACAAACAAAAAACAAATTATTCACATAAAGAACAGGACTATTTACACACAGAGATTATTTACAAGCATAAACTATTTACATAGATGCACTGCCTAGCAAAGATACCAACCTCATGACTCAAAATAGTGTTTAAGAAACTATCCATTGACAGGCAGTGGAACAGGTTCTCCAATTAAACTACTCAATCGGAAAGCATTTTCTCCTAGGATCTCAGCAATCTGATAAGGACCTAGCTAGAGCTTATCGAATTTCTGGTGACTGCCCTTCTTTTCACTAGCTTTATCCCATACCAACACAAGGTATGATATCCTAAAAGCTTTGATTTTGGCTCTTTTGTCAAACCGACATTTGACAATAGCCTGGTGCCTAAAGAATTGTTGCAAGGCGACATCTCCCTGCTCTTCTAATTTCAACAAGGCAGCTTATCTTACTTCTATCCTATTGTCACTAGAGTAGAATTCATGCATGAACTCAAGGATAGGTATCTGCAGATGGATAGGGAACATAGGCTCTTAGCCATATACCAACTTAAATGGTGAAGTTTTTAAAGTAGCCTTGATCCTAGTCTTATCTGCCCATAATGCAAATCTTAGCTGGGTATGCCAATCCCTAGGGTTGTTCTCTAATAGTTTTTTAATTACCCCTAAGAGATTCTTATTGGTTGATTCTGCAACTCCATTGCCTTGTGGGTAATAGTTTGAAGAATACTTTAAAACAATTTTGTGATCGTAAGCCCATGAAATGAATTCAGCAAAAGAAAAGGAAGAGTCATTGTCACATACCAAAACGAAGGGTACCCAAAACTTGGTTATGATGTATTCGGTGAGGAACTTGATCACTACCTCTGTTGTGCTATTTTTGCAGGGCATAGCCTCTGTCCATCTTGTGCAGTAGTCAGTGGTAGTCAAAATAAACTTGTGTTCTACAGAAGAGTGTGGTTTAATTACCCTAAAAAAATCCAGTGCCCATTGGGCAAATGGCCTTACCTCATAGATAGGCTGCAATGGAATGGCTGGATGGCGTTCTTTTGATGCAGAAATCTGACATACGTGACATGTTCTCAAATGTTGATGGGAATCTTTGAACACCAAGGCCAGTAATAACCAGATCTGAGGATCTGGTGTGCCAATAAATCTATAGAACCATGACCTATGTGGTGCTTCCCATGAAACTCAGAGATCACATGTTTAGCCTCCTGCTGATCAAGGCAATGTAGGTACACTCCCTCAAGATTCTTCCTTTATAGTAAACCTCCTTTAAGCATATAATGAGAGCTCTTCATCCTTAGCGCTCTCCTCTGAGTTGCACTCATTCTAACTTGGCACCGATTATTGAGCATCAAGTGGATGATATCATCATACCAAGGGTCACTGGAGAAGGACTGAGTGGTGTATTGCTGACAAATAATGTTCTCACCAACATTCTCCATGGATTTAGATAGGCTTGTGCCTCTGAGAAGTTTCATAGGGTGTATCTCCATATCAAACTCTTCTAAGATGGCCATCCATTTCCCTCTTCTTTCTCCCAGCTCGCTCTGTATAAGTAGAGACTTCACAGTAGCGTCAGGAACTACAACAATGATTTGGCTTTAGAGAATGTAGTGCCTAAACTTTTTGAAAGCCCTGACCAGTGAAAAATTTTATTTCTCAAGAGGTGGGTATTTGATCTTGGCATTCTTAAAAGGAGAGATCTTGAAGGCGATTGGCCTCTCCTCTCCCTCTTCTCTCTGTTGAGTTAAGACAGATGCACAGGAATGCTCAGAGGCAGAAGAGTAAATATAGAATGGCTTGGTGTAGTTAGGGCTGGTAAGTACCAGCACTTTTGAAATGGATCGCTTGACTTGTGAAAATGCGGCCTTTGCCTCATCAGTCCACTCTATCTTGATGTCCTTTTTCATTATTTCACTCAGTGGTTTAACAATTTCTGTAAAGTCCGTGATAAGCTTCCTCACAAAATTGATGTTCCTGAAGAAGGATCTCATCTCTTTCTTGCTTCCTGGCATAGCTATCTTCAGAATGGACTAAACTCAGTCTGGGTCAATCGATATTCCTCTTTATGAGATTATATGTGCCAAAATTTTCCCTGCAGAAACTTTGAATACACACTTTTTGGGATTCAGGGAAACACTGTACTGGATACATGTTTCAAGAACTTTAGCCAAGTCTGTAGCATGGTTCAGTCGATCTTTGGATAACACTGTCAAGTCATCCATTTAAACACTAATGCATTTACCGATTAAGTCCTTGAATGCTATGTCCATGGCACGTTGAAAAGTTTCTCCAGCATTTATCAGACCGAATGGCATCCTTCTGTATACAAATGTTCCCCACTTTGTAGTGAAGGTTGTCTTCATTCTGTCTTCACAATTAACCATTACCTAATTGTATCCAAAGTAACCATCTAGGAATGATATCATCTGAGATCCATTGACAGTCTGCAAGACTTCATCCAGAGAAGGAAGTGGGTAGTTATCTTTTTCTGAAGCTCTATTTAGGTTTCTGAAGTCTACACATAGCCTAATCTCTCCATTCTTCTTACGAACTGGGACCAAGTTAGCCACCCATGTTGAACGGCGTACAAGGAATATTATCCTTGCAGAAAGAAATTTTTGAACCTCTTTAAGGATCAGTAGTTTAATCAGGGCGTTGACAGGGCGATGCTTCTGTCAGAATGGTTTAACCTCAGGCTTCAAAGGAATAGTATGAGTCATTATAGAAGCATCAAATTCCTTTAGGTCTTCATATCCCCAGGCTATTGCAGCAATATCTTTCTTCAATTCCTGCAATATGTCTTTTCTAATTACTTCAGGGCTGAATTTCCCTATGTAGACATTCCTTTTAGGGCTAGAATCATCCAAGTTAACAATTTCATATTCACCTCCTTTATCTTCAGTTGATATCTTCTCTCGAGTTCTAGGGTCTGAATCAAAAATCCTTTCTAAAGCCACCATTCCCTTGGGAATGTTATTATTCTTTAAATTGAGGACCCCTTTTGTATCACAATCTTCAAGGTTCCAATCTCCTTGATCCCTGTTGAACTCATCAATGATTTTCCCTTCAAAAACATTTGAGCTTGCTAGAAAAGCAAGGATATGTCGATCGTCATAAAAAACTTGGAAGTTCCTGACATTATCAAGAACAGCAGGGGTGGATATCAATTCCACTGAGAATTTCTTAAGCTTGGAGACTTTCATGGGCTCTAGGGTACTTGTAGCAATAGCTAATGAATCAGTCATTTGATTTTCTTCTCTTGGGATTAAGCTAATTCCAAAAGCATCAAAGTCTTCAATCAGGTTCCATACCCGATTTCTATAGGCTGCTAGCCTTCTATTGTGACATGTATATTGGTTGCGTACTTGCTTGATAACTATCTCTAAATCCCCTTTAACCACCAATGCTATGACTTTCTTCTTATGTCCAAACATCAGCCCCCAAGCTAGAGCTTCATATTATGCTACGTTGTTAGTGCATCCAAACTGCAACCTATAAGACGCAAAGAAATTTTTCCCTTTCGGGCTAGTTAATTCAATCCCAACACCACAACTTGTTTTAGACTTAGATCCATCAAACGTAAGGTTCCATAGCTGATCAAACGTAAGGGTCCATAGCTGATCTCAGGTTCTAGCATACTTGTAAGTGCAGGGGTATCAAACAAGCCTTAGGGTTGTTCCTCATAAATATGCTGGTTAGGAAATGTGACTAAGGCCAATTCAATTTGGCAAGGAACTTCTTTTGGAAGTATCTTATCCCTAGTTAACATTGTTGCTTCATTGGCTTCAAATGAGAAGTGATTTGCAGTAGTCTTAGGATGAGTAGGGATAGTTTTTTCAGCTTGGGAAACATAACTTAAAATGCTGATGCATAGTTGACAAGTTAATTCTAAATGATTTTGGTAGTGTACCCTACACCAATTAGGGAGTAAAAGACTTTGCAAATTGATGTCTTCTCCCAAGACCAGCTAATCTCGTTGCAGCTTCCTGATCAAGGCCTGTTGATTTTTGTTAATTGTGGGATCAGGGGACTCTTGTGCTAACAAATCTTTAATGTCAAGAACTGAAAAGGTCAAGATTTCCTCTCTTTTATAAACCCCTATCCCGATTTCAAAGTAAGCTACCTCATTAGGAGAATCATATTCAGTAATAACATGCTTGATTCAAGGCTCAATTTCAATTCTGATCTGTGTAGGAACTCCTCTCCATGGTAGCCACATATGTGAAAAGTCAAGGGAGAGATATCAACCTATACCTTTCATCAAATCTCTGCTCAGCAGCATACCGTAGGTCTCGGGAATGTCTGCTACTTGGATATCTATGTTGGTTAGGATCCTAGGGTCAGATCCCACTTGCACATGTATGTTTATTAATTCCCCCACTACATTAACCTTCATTTTGTCAAGTTGGATGACCTTCTTTTTTGTTTGGACAGGGTTCAATCCCAACTTCTTGCAAATAGAAAATGGCATAACATTGCCTGAGGCCCCTGCATCTAGCAAACAATTATGTAGGTTCTTCCCACAAATTCTTAAACTCAAAAGAAATTGTGGGGTACCTACCTTGCTTCTGTACAAAGTTGCATTCATGTCTGCAGCAGGTGTCACCTTATTTTTCCCTTCTAATTTATCAACTTGCTCCAAAGCTTTCAACACTATCTCCCTTTGAGCAGGGCACCACTTTAAGATGTGAAAGTATGACAAAGAGGTTTTTTGTCTCTGCATCTCAGAAAAAATATCAAATTCTGTGTTATAACTCACATTATTTTTGACAACACCAAGTGAATTACCTTTGTTATGGAAGTCAGGAGGACCTTTTGGTGGAGGAGGGTTGTTGTCAGCAATTTGATTCGGAGGCACCATGTGATTAGGTGGTGCTAATGTAGTGAATGGACCCTTATTCTAATTCCTTAGGAAGTGTCCTCCCTTTGTTTGAAAGGCTTGGGCATCATACATGTCTTCCTCTGGTTCATTCTCACTTTGCATTGGGAATGAGGGTTCTTCTTCAAAGAGGTCATAAGTCATTGTTGTATCTACTGAATCACCTCCTTTGTTTGAATTCTCTTGAAAAGTGTGGGCATCTGCCTGTGCTATCTTGACAACTTTATCAATTTTGGGGTAGTTTACCTCAGAATGAGTTGCAGCATCATGCAGTCTACACCAGTTAGTCATAAAATTAAGGTCAGCCACATTTGTAGTATGCGACCTCTCCTCATTCACTTGATCATTGTGAGGAACTCCACCATTGTTGGGTCCTGTATTCCATTGTCGGTTGTTACTTGGTCTTTGGTTATATCCTCTATTTGGATTATGATAGCCTTGGTTAGAGGAGTTTTGGCCTTGATAACCCCTTTGGTTATAATTGTTATGATTTTGATAATTACCCTAATTGTTATTGTTCTGATTAGGATAATTACCTTGGTTTTGAGAGGAGTTCAGTCTAAGCTGAGCCATGTCATTTGTAACTTGAGACAGTGTTTTCTTTAAGGTTTCTATCTAGTTTGTGAGTTGAACTATCTTTTCACTTTCAACAGCCCTAGCAGCAAGTGGCTAACCAATAGGATCTGGTGTCCCAATTTGGTTATGATTACCATGGGGACTTTGAGGAGTCTGTGATTGCTGAAAGAAGTCCAGAGTTTTATTAGCAAAGAATGGAATAGGAGGTTGAGTTTGCAACTCAGGCATAGGCCCATAATGGGAAGGAGACATTCCCGGGACAATATTGAATAAAGGAGTTGGGCTATGCATCTAATATCCTATTGGAGGAAAACCTCCTCCCAAAGTTCCTTGTTGACAGCTAATTTGTTGTTGTAGCTTGATAGCCAAATGGTAAACTTTAGACAGGGAATCAATATCAGTCAGTTGATAAGTTCTTTGCAGGAACAAACCTAGAAAGGGGTCTATAACCCTAAAGTATGCTTGAATGGCACTATTTTCAGCAACTAGATAGGGGTCTTGCAGTCTCCTATACATTCTTTGAAACCTGATATTGAACATGGGCAAGGATTCACACGACTCCTTCCTGATGGTAGAAAATTGGTGATATAAAAGTGCTGCATCCACATAGATTCTGAACTAATTGATGAAAGCATTCTCCAGATCTATCTAGCTCAGAATAGAATGCTGAGGAAGATTAAGGTACTAGTTGTATGCCATATCCCCTAAGGAATAAGGAAACAACCTACAAACTACATCATGGTGGGCTATCTGAGCCCTGGTACAAGCATCCTTAAAAGCTTGTCTGTGCTCCTCAGCACTCCGTGATTCACCATGAATGTACTTAGGATACAATTTTTTAGGATTCTTAGGCATATCATGAAAACCTCCAGGAATAGTCCCCAATGGAGAGGGATTATTCTGAAAGAACGCCATTGGTGGTGGTGGTGGTTGAGCAAACTGTTGTATGGATTGAACCAGCTGTGATGATAATTGAGATGGATTGGGTGGTGGATTGATAGGAATCCACTGGGGTACTAGTGAAAAGCCTGGTGGAGTGAGCAGAGTTGATAAGGGTGGAATGATGGTTGCCCCAGCCTTGTGATTCTTGTGTCTTATTAGGGTCTTGAGTTCTATCCAAGGTGGTGGATTTTCAGCTAATCGAAGAACTCTACGGGACCTTTCTGGTGAGAAAAATCTAATATTATCCAGCTTACCCTTCTAGGCCCTCGCTTTAGCGCCAGTTTCTGTTGATGGTATAAATAGCAGAGCAATAGTTAAATAGAATATTGCTATTCTGCTTCTCCTGAAAGAGAAAGACAACACATGGATATCTTAGCTCCCAAGTTCTTTATAGTTAGTTCTCAACTGTGTTGATGTTGCTCAATGGTCAATGTAATAGTAATGTTCAAGGGGCTTGCTGGTGTTGAGCTTGTGGATTGTTTTAAGATTAAGCATGAAGTTAAACCTATTTTAACTGGGGTTTTAAAGAAATAGAAAAAGATAGATCAAATCTTGGAACTAAAAAGAATAATAATTCATCCAACTTAGCCAAACTTGTTACCTTTCAAGGAATTGCTAACTAAAACTAGAGAACAAAATAAACTTGTGATTAACACACAACTTCATTCATCCATAGTGCTAATCTTAACAACAGATTGTAAATAACTATTTAAACAAAACATAAATGTTCAAAACTTCTTTCCTTGAAATATTTTCAAATCCAATGATTAAGTTAAGATGAACACCATTCTGGAACACAATATGAAATAGATTAAATCTGGTTACTTCTATTGTTAGTGAAATAGATAAGCAACATTTACAAATCTAGCACAATCATGAGTTTATAGAAAACCTATGATTTCAGATTGTTTCCATCTATACTAAGAAAACTGGAAAGATACATTACTAGCTTCTGTTGAATCTAACTCCTAACTAAGAAGACAAAAGAAGCTTCCATTACAAAGAATCAAGATGCAGCTCGGTCTCCTCTATCTTTCAGAAAAATCTTACTCTTGAAAAATCTATCTCTCGGCCTATCTACTCTGTTATCTTTTCTAACTATCTCTATTTGTTCTAACTTCTAACTCTTCTACTAAACTTCTAACCTTTTACAAAGAGGAAAGAATGTCATATATCTAGAGTGTACCCAAAAGAATGTGTTGGCCCCTACTTTAGGGTTTACAAAATATCCTACACTAGAAAGGTTAGCTCTCAGATCTTTTTGAAGAGAATTAATGTTGCGTTTAATGGCATCCCCGCTGTCAATGTTGGTGAAAGATTTTTGTCCTCAGGAGAAGTCTTTAGATCCTTTGTTACTACAACATTATCTCCATGTCTCCATGTCCATACTCGAACTCCATCGGGGCCGCCTTGAATGCTCTAAAGCATCGCCACTAATATCAATCTGCCCCCTCACCAGTAGACCACACAACTGTCCCTGTGACTTGTAGTTTCTTCATTTCTCTCAGCCTTCCATCACACTCCAGATCCTTCTGCACGTTGCCCATCTATGGAAGCATCACTGGGCCTCCCTTTATATCTGAACACCATCACCCGAGCCGATCCATTAGCTCATGATCTCAGAATGAGTCTATGTCATTCACATGTTGTAGATTTCCTTCATAGGAGTAGTCAATTAGTCAAACAGTCGCCGATCAGCCCTCTTTACCTTCTCCTGATTGGGTGAACACACTCCACATAAGACTCCCAGGTGGTCAAAAGTTATTTGCATAGAATCGCATGTCGGTGAGACACCATTGGTGTCTCCCTGATGTAATTACATTCTATAGCAGTTATCAGCATGACCTTCGATGGTCGGTGAGACCCCATAGCGAGCTGCACAAGTTATATCGATATCCATAGTGGTCGCTAAGACAATCGTCATTGGCTAGAAGTCATGGCGAGCTCCCAAGAGATATATAGCAGTGCCTCCCTCCATCGGCGAGACATCCGCATTCGGTAAGACACCCCAGTGAAAGAAAAGCGTTCAGTCAGGAATCTCTTCGAGCTCATCTTGTGGACAAACATCGGTGAGACATTACAGGGTCAGCTAGACGTTACCCCAAAGCCTCTTCAGTTAGGCGTGACCATCGTACTTGGGAAGACATCTCCCCGAGCCAATTCTTGTTTCCCCAAGCCCGAGCCCTTTTTGTTTTGGAAAGACTTCTTCAAGTCGGTGGGACATTATGCCGAAGGCATACCCTCTTTTGCTGAGACCTTATTGTATCGACAAGACCTTTTTCCAAATTCATTCATTCTTCCCTAGCTCATTACATTTCGGTAAGACTTTGTCAGGTCAGTGAGACATTTCATTGGGTGGCAAGAGTTATAGCAATATCCTTCCTGTCGGTGAGATGTCATGGTGACGTTATCTCTCTTGGTGAGATCCTATGCTGAACATCAATCTTTTGTTCGGAGCTCCTATCAACAAGAGTCCACCCTATCGGTGAGACCTCATGTCAATCTCCTCTTTTCTCCCCACATTCACCCTATCGATGAGACTTCTTGTAGTCACCCAAACCTCACAGCAAAACCAAAATCCTTCACCATCGCCGCTCTGCTTCGGCGAGAACCCGCCTAGTTGGTAAGACATCATGACGAACTCAAAACACTACACCGAGGGCTTCACCAATAGGCAAGAGGTTACCGGGTCATTGAGACATTATGTTGAGCTCCCTTCTACTAGTGAGACTAGTTTCCTTTGCCAAGACCTTACACTGAAGCCCCGTCGCTTTTGCTGAGACACTCCATAGTCAGCCAGACATCACACCGAAGTCTTCTCTCTTCACCGGTAGCTCACTTTACTTCGGCGAGACCTTTCATTCGGTAGGAGATCATAGTGAGTGGGACCTTGCTTCCATGTTAGCGAGACCTTTCAGCAAGCATTATCTTTCAGCGATCTTATTTCATTTTGGGGAGACAAGCCCTCTTCGCCGAGAGCTTACAATGAGTGCAAAATTTCCCAGGGCTCATATTTTATTTTAGCAAGACTCGGCCCAGTTGTTGAGACACTACAGTGAGCTCCAAACATTACATCGAAGGGGAATCCCCTTTCGGCAAGACTTTCTCTTTCGGCCAGACCTCTTACTAAAGAAAAAACAACCATCCACTGAGTGCAACTTCCTTTGGCGAGACCTCGCTCCTATCGGCAAGACATTAGGCTGAACTTAGAATTTTTCGGTGAGGCCTCCTCTGGTTGGAGAGACACTAAAAACTCAAGGTGACAGGAATGTTTGGGCAACCAGTGAGCTTTAAATGAATAGAACGCACAGCTAGTCGGAAAGACAACTACAGGGTCTTGCCAAATTTTCTCTTAAAGGAAAATCATGCCAAATTGGACTGGGGAAGCTTTCCAATGAAGCTCCTTGAAAAATATCATCATGTGCATGATCCAATCCTACAAAACAAGGTCTTCATTAGTCCTCAGAAGCAAGTAAAATATATTATAATAAAATCCACTATTGCTTATGATTGCTTCATTCAATTTTTCAAGCAAGAAGAAAACCAATTCTGACTGAGGCAAAACCAACACCAAATAGAACAAAAGACAAAATTAAGAGGAAAACAAAAGAACTCCAAAGGGCAGAGAAAATAACCAAAGGCAACGAAAGAAAATCAAAAAAAGGGGGACCCATTTTGCTCTAGAATAAAATGGGGTGGTTATGCAAGGCATAACAAATGGCGACTCGACTGGGAAAATGGTTTAACCATTTTCAAGGAAATGAAGAATTAAGCTACCCAAAACTCCTGGTTTATGAAAATCACAACTCCAGTTGGGTTAGTCTTAACAACCAAGGCTGGCTAGAATCTCAAATGAAAATCAACAATAGCCACCCCCGAATCTATGTGTGTGCTTGATTGTGCATCACTCTTTTATAAAGTTTTCTTTATCTTTCGAACAACAATGTGCAAGATTTGAGCTACATGAGTCGATTCCCTTTAGCTATCGTGCAATGATATCCTGGGCATTGCTCCGCTGCCAGTTAGGTGTCCATAGCCCTGACGAAGATACCTCTGGTCTTCTTACAATATTGCTCTACTGCCAGTCAGGCATCCATAGCCCTGAAAGAGATACTAGAATCACCCATTCATATTGAGTCCTCTTTTCCTCTTAGATAATCATCTCTTTTCCTTTTTTTTTGTAATAGAGTTTCAAATATTTACTTTGCACCTTGTTTTCAAGACTTTCCACAACTCTTATTGACAATGGGCATAAAGCAAAGACTTTAGGACAAGAGCACCTAATCAGCAAACATGAAAATACCTAAACCACTTCTCTCCTAATGACCAAAGTATACCCGAGATAACAACCACCATTTCAAGCTAGGAAAGAATAGATAAACCCCAAAGAATAAAACAAGACATAAACCAAACAACAAAGGAAACAAAAAGTACAGAAGGAAAGAATAAACAAACCACAACAAAACTACTTACACACAGGAAAATAAACTATTTACAAATAGAAAACAAATTATTCACATAAAGAATAGAACTATTTACACTGAGATTATTTACAAGCAAAAACTATTTACATAGATGCACTGCCTAGCAAAGATACCAACCTCATGACTCAAAATAGTGTTTAAGAAACTATCTATTGACAGGCAGTGGAACAAGTTCTCCAGTTAAACTACTCAATCAAAAATCTTTTTCACTTAGGATCTGAGCAATCTGATAAGGACCTAGCCAGAGCTTATCGAATTTCTGGTGACTGCCCTTATTTTCACTAGCTTTATCCCATAACAACACAAGGTATGATATCCTAAAAGCTTTGATTTTGGCTCTTTTTTCAAACCAACGTTTGACAACAACCTGGTGCCTAAAGAATTGTTGCAAGGTGACATATCTCTTCTTTCTAATTTCAACAAGGAAGCTAATCTTACTTCTATCCTATTGTCACTAGAGTAGAATTTCTGCATGAACTCAAGGATAGGCATCTGCAGATGGATAGGGAACACAGGCTCTTGGCCATATACCAGCTTGAATGGTGAAGTTTTTAAAGCAGCCTTGATCCTAGTCCTATCTGTCCATAATGCAAATCTTAGCTGGGTATGCTAGTCCCTAGGGTTGTTCTCTAACAGTTTTTTAATTACCCTTAAGAGATTCTTATTGGTTGATTCTGCAACTCCATTTCCTTGTGGGTAATAGTTTGAAGAATACTTTAAAACAATTTTGTGATTGTAAGCCCATGAAATGAATTTAGTAGAAGAAAATGAAGAGCCATTGTCACATACCAGCACGAAGGGTACCCCAAACCTAGTTATGATGTATTCGGTGATGAATTTGATCACTACCTTTGTTGTGCTATTCTGTAGGGCATAGCCTTTGTCCATCTTGTGTAGTAGTCAGTGGTAGTCAAAATAAACTTGTGTCTTGTAGAAGAGTGTGGGTTAATTACCCCAATAAAATCCAGTGCCCATTGGGAAAATGGCCTTACCTCATAGACAGGCTGCAATGGCATGGCTGGATGGCATTCTTTTGATGCAAAAATCTAACATATGTGACTTGTTCTCACATGTTGATGGGAATCTTTGAATAAACAAGGCCAACAATAACTAGATTTGAGGATTTGGTGTGCCAATGATTCTGCAGAACCATGACCTATGTGGTGTTTCCCATGAAACTCAAAGATCACATGTTTAGCCTCCTGCTGATCAAGGCATCATAGGTACACTCCCTCGAAATTCTTCCTTTATAGTAAACCTCTTTTAAGCATATAATGAGATCTCTTCATCCTTAGCGCTCTCCTTTGAGTTGCACTCATTCTATTTGGGCACCTATTATTAAGCATCAAGTGAATGATATTGTCATACCAAGGGTCGTTGGAGAAGGACTGAGTGGTGTATTGCTGACAAATAATGTTCTCACCAGCATTCGCCATGGATTCAGATAGGCCTGTGCCTCTGAAAAGTTTCATAGGGCGTATCTCTAGATCAAACTCTTGTAAGATGGCCATCTATTTCACTCTTCGTTCTCCTAGCTCTCTTTGCATAAGTAGAGACTTCACATCAGCGTCAAGAACTACAACAATGATTTGGCTTCGGAGAATGTAGTGCCTGAACTTTTTGATAGCCCTGACCAACGCAAAATTTTGTTTCTCAAGAGGTTGGTATTTTATCTTGCAATTCTTAAAAGTAGAGCTCATGAAGGTGATTGGCATCTCCTCTCCCTCTTCTCTCCATTAAGTTAAGACAGCTGCACAGGAATGCTCAGAGGCAAAAGAGTAAATATAGAATGGCTTGGTGTAGTCAAGGCTGGTAAGTACCTGCTCTTCTGAAATGGATCACTTGACTTATGAAAATGCGGCCTTTGCCTCATCAGTCCACTCTAACTTGGTGTCCTTTTTCATCATTTCATTCAGTGGTTTAACAATTTTTGCAAAGCCCATGATAAACTTCCTCACAAAATTGATCTTCCTGAAGAAGGATCTCATCTCTTTCTTGCTTCCTAGCATAGCTATCTTCAGAATGGACTCAACTCGGTCTGGGTCAATCGATATTCATCTTTCTGAGATTATGTGTCCCAAAAGTTTCCCTTCAGAAACTCCGAATACGCACTTTTTGGGATTCCGGGAGATGCCATACTGGATACCATCTTTCAAGAACATTAGCCAAGTTTGCAGCATGGTTCAGTCAATTTTTGAGAACAGTATCAAGTCATCCATGTAAACAATAATGCATTTACCAATTAAGTCCTTGAATACTATGTCCATGGCATGTTGAAAAGTTGCTTCGACATTTATCAGACCGAATGGCATCCTTTTGTATGCAAATGTTCCCCACTTTGTAGTGAAGGCTGTCATCATTCTTTCTTCATAGTTAACCATTACCTGATTGTATCTAGAGTAATCATCCAGGAATGATATCATCTAAGATCCATTGATAGTCTGCAAGACTTCATCCAGAGAAGGAAGTGGGTAGTTATCTTTTTCTGAAGCTCTATTCAGGTTTTTGAAGTCTACACATAGCCTAATCTCTCCATTCTTCTTACGAACTGGGACCAAGTTAGCCACCCATGTTGAATGGTGTACAAGGAATATTATCCTTGTAGAACAATTTATGAACCTCTTTAAGGATCAGTGTTTCAATCAGGGCGTTGACAGGGCCCTGCTTTTGTCGGAATGGTTTAACATCAGGCTTCAAAGGAATAGTATGAGTCATTACAGAAGCATCAAATGTCTTTAGTTCTTCATATCCCCAAGCTATTGCAGCAATATTTTTCTTCAATTCCCGCAATATGTCTTTTCTAATTGCTTCAGGGCAGGCTTTCCCTACGTAGACATTCCTTTCAGGGCCAGAATCAACCAGGTTAACAATTTCACATTCACTTCCTTTATCTTCAGCTGATATCTTCTCTTGAGCTCTAGGGTCTGAATCAAAAATATTTTCTAAAGCCATCATTCCCTTAAGAATGTTATTATTCTTTAAATTGAGGACCCCTTTTGTATCACAATCTTCAAGGTTCCAATCTCCTTGATCCATGTTGAACTCATCAATGATTTTCCCTTCAAAAAGATCTGAGCTTGCTAGAAAAGCAAGGATATGTCAATCGTCATAAAAAACTTGGAAGTTCCTAACATTATTAGGAACAGCAGGGGTGGATATCAATTCCACTGAGAATTTCTTAAGCTTTTAGCCTTGCATGGGTTCCAAGGTACTTGCAGCAACAGCTAATGAATCGGCTATTTGATTTTCTTCTCTTGGGATTAAGCTAATTCCAGAAGCATCAAAGTCTTCAATCAGGTTCGATACCCAATTTCTATAGGTTTCCAGCTTTCTATTGTGACATGTATATTGGTTGCACACTTGCTTGATAACTATCTCTGAATCCCCTTTGACCACCAAGGCTATGAATTTCTTCTTATGTGTGAACATCAGTCCCCAAGCTAGAGCTTCATATTCCGCTACGTTGTTAGTACATCCAAACTGCAACCTTTAAGACACAATGAAAGTTTTCCCTTTTGGGCTGGTTAATTCAATCCCAACACCATAGCCTATTTTGGACTTAGATCCATAAACGTAAGGGTCCATTGTTGATCATAATCTGGGGTTGGTCTTTTGGGGGTTATTGTGGGTATTTGGATAGAATGAGCCATAGGTGGGGCTACTTGATCTTGCACATCAGATATAGGGAATGGGTGTTCAACCAGTTCCTGTAATTTCTAATTCTTGCTCAAGTATATTAGGTAATCCATGGTGTCCCTGCTGACAGTCACTTACCTCTTTGACTGATCTCTTAGGTTCTGGCATACTTGTGAGTGCAAGGGTATCAAACAAGCCTTGGGGTTGTTCCTCATAAATATGCTAGTTTGGAAATATGACTGAGGCCAGTTCAATTTGGGAAGGAACTTCTTTTGGGAGTATCTTATCCCTGGTTAACATTGTTGCTTCTTTGGATTCAAATGAGAAGTGATCTACGATAGTCTCAGGATGAGTTGGGCTAGTTTTCTCAGCTTGGGAAACATAACTTAAAATGTTGATGCATTGTTGACAAGTTAATTCTGAATAATTTTGGTAGTGTACCCTACACCAATTAGGGAGTAAAAGACTTTGCAAATCGATGTCTTCTCCCAAGACCAGCTAATCTTGTTGTAGCTTCCTGATGGAGGCCTATTGATTTTTGTTAATTATGGGATCAGGGGACTCTTGTGCCGACAAATCTTTAGTGTCAAGAATTGAAAAGGTCAAGATTTCCTCTCTTTTATAAACCCCTATCCCAGTTTCAAAGTAATCTACCTCATTAGGACAATCATATTCAGTAATAACATGCTTAAGACAAGGCTCACTTTCAATTCTGATCTGTGTAGGAACTCCTCTCCAAGGTAGCCGCATATGTGAAAAGTCAAGGGAGAGATATCCCCCTATACCTTTAATCAAATCTCTGCTCAATCGCATACCATAGGTCTCTGGAATGTTTGCTACTTGGATATCTATGTTGGTTAGGTCCTAGGGTCAAATCCCACTTGCACATGTATGTTTCTTAACTCCCCCACTACATTAACCTCTGTTTTGTCAAGTTGGATGACCTTCTTGTTTGTTTGTACAGGGTTCAATCCCAACTTCTTACAAATAGGAAATGGCATAACATTGCCTGAGGCCCCTGAATCTAGCAAACAATTATGTAGGTTCTTCCCACAAATTCTTAAACTCAAAAGAAATGGTGGGGTACCTACCTTGCTTCTATACAAAGTTGCATTCATGTCTGCAGCAGGTGCCACCTTGTTTTCTCCTTTTGATTTATCAGCTTGCTCCAAAGCTTTCAGCACTATCTCCCTTTGAGCAGGGCACCACTTTAAGATGTCAAAGTATGACAAAGAGGTTTTCTATCTCTACATCTTAGAAACAATATCAAATTTTGTGTTATAACTCATTATTTTTTTCAACACCAAGTGAATTACCTTTGTTATGGAAGTTAGGAAAACCTTTTGGTGGAAGAAGGTTTTTGTTAGCAGTTTGATTCAAAGGCACCATGTGATTAGGTGGTGCTAATGTAGTGAATGGAACCTTATTCTGATTCCTTAGGAAGTGTCCTCCCTTTGTCTGAAAGGCTTGGGAATCATACATGTCTTCCTCTGGTTCATTCTCACTTTGCATTAGGAATGAGGGTTCTTCTTCAAAGAGGTCATAAGTCATTGTTGTATCTATTGAGTCACCTCCTCTATTTGAATTCCCTTAAAATGTGTGGGAATCTTCCTATGCCATCTTGACAATTTTCTCCATTTTGGGGCAGTTTACCTTAGAATGAGTTGTAGTATCATGCAGTCTACACCAGTTAGTCATAAAATTAAGGTTAGCCACATTTGTAGTATGCAACCTCTCCTCATTAACTTGATAATTTTGAGGAACTCCACCATTATTGGTTGTCACTTGGTCTTTGGTTATATCCTCTATTTGGATTCTGATAGCCTTGGTTACAGGAGTTTTGGCCTTGATAACCCCTTTGGTTATAATTATTATGATTTTGATAATTACTCTAATTGTTATTGTTCTGATTAGGATAATTACCTTGGTTTTGAGAGGGGTTCAGTCTAAGCTGAGCCATGTCATTTGTAACTTGATACAGTGTTTTCTTTAAGGTTTCTACCTCATTTGTGAGTTGAACTATCTTTTCACTTTCTATAGCCCTAGTAGCAAGTGGCTGACCAATAGGATTTGGTGTCCCAATTTCGTTATGATGACCATGGGGACTTTGAGGAGTCTGTGATTGCTGAAAGAAGTCTAAAGTTTTATTAGCAAAGAATGGAATAGGAGGTTGAGTTTGCAATTCAAGCATAGGCCCATAATGGGAAGGAGACATTTGTGGGACAGTATTGAATAAAGGAGTCGGGCTATGCACCTGATATCCTATTGGAGGAAAACCTCCTCCCAAACTTCCTTGTTGACAGCTAATTTGTTTTTGTAGCTTGATAGCCAAATGGTAAACTTTAGACAGGGAATCAATATCGGCCGGTTGATAAGTTCTTTGCAGGAACAAACCTAGCAAGGGGTCTATAACCCTAAAGTATGCTTGAATGGCACTATTCTCAGCAACTAGATAGGGATCTTGCAGTCTCCTATACATTCTTTGAAACTTGGTATTGAACATGGGCAAGGATTCACACGACTCCTTCCCGATGGTAGCAAATTGGTGATATAAAAGAGCTGGATCCACATAGATTCTGAACTGATTGATGAAAGCATTCTCCAGGTCTGTCCAGCTCAATATAAAACGTTGAGGAAGATTAAAGTACCAGTTGTATGCCATATCCCCTAAGGAATAAGGAAACAACCTACAAACTACATCATGGTGGGCTATCTGAGCCCTGGTACAAGCATCCTTAAAAGCTTGTATATGCTCCTCAGCACTCCATGATTCACCATGAATGTACTTAGGATATAATTTTTTAGGATTCTTAGGCATATCATGAAAACCTCCAGGAATAGTCCCCAATGGAGAGGGATTATTCTGAAAGAATGCCATTGGTGGTGGTGGTGGTTGAGCCAGTTGTTATATGGGTTGAACTAGCTGTGATGATAATTGAGATGGATTCGGTGGTGGATTGATAGGAATCCACTGGGGTACTAGTGAAAAGCCTGATGGAGTGAGCGGAGCTGATAAGGGTGGAATGATGGTTGCCCCAGCCTTGTGATTCTTATGTCTTATTGGGGTCTTGAGTTCTATCAAAGGTGGTGGATTTTTAGCCGATCGAAGAACTCTACAGGACCTTTCTAGTGAGAAAAATCCAATATTATCTAGCTTACCCTTCTAGGCCCTCCCTCTAGCTCCAGTTTCTGTTGATGGTATAAATAGCACATCAATAGTTAAACAGAATATTGTTATTCTGCTTCTCCTAAAAGAGAAAGACAACACATGGATATCTTAGCTCCCAAGGTCTTTATAGTTGGTTCTCAACTGTGCTGATGTTGCTCAATAGTCAATATAATAGTAATGTTCAATGGGCCTGCTGGTGTTGAGCTTGTGGATTGTTCTAAGATTAAGCATGAAGTTAAACCTATTTTAACTGGGGTTTTAAAGAAATAGAAAAAGATAGATCAAAGCTTGGAACTAAAAAGAATAATAATTCATCCAACTTAGCCAGACTTGTTACCTTTCAAGGAATTGCTAACTGAAACTGGAGAACAAAATCAACTTGTGATTGACACACAGCTTCATTCATCCATAATGCTAATCTTAACAACAGATTTTAAATCACTATTTAAACAAAACATAAAACAAAACTTCTTTCCTTTAAATCTTTTCAAATCCAATGATTAAATTAAGATGAACACCATTCTGGAACACAATACATCATGGCGAAACCAAAATCCTTCGCCGTCGTCGCTTTACTTTGGCGAGACCTCGCCTGGTTGGCAAGACATCACAGTGAACTCAAAACACTACACCAAGGGCTTCACCAGTCGACAAGAGGTTACCGGGTCGGCGAGATGTTATGCCGAGCTCCCTTCTATTGGTGAGACTAGTTTCCTTCATTGAGACCTTACACTGAAGCCCCATTGCTTTCGCCGAGACACTCCATAGTCGGCCAGACATCACACCAAAGTTTCCTCTCTTTGCCAATAGCTCACTTTACTTTGGCGAGACCTTCCATTCGGTAGGAGATCATAGCAAGCGGGACCTTGCTTCCCTGATGACACCCTATTTTGCTAAGACTTCCTCCATGTCGGCGAAACCTTTCGACGAGCATTATCTTTCAGTGATCTTATTTCATTTCAAGGAGACAAGCCCTCTTCGACGAGACCTTACACCGAGTGCAAAATTTCCCCGGGCTCATATTTTATTTCGCCAAGACTCCGCCCTGTTGGCAAGACACTATGACAAGCTCCAAACATTACACCGAAAGGGAATCCCCTTTCAGCGAGACTTTCTCTTTTGGCCAGACCTCCTGCCGAAGAAAAAAAAACCATCCACTGAGTGCAACTTCCTTCGGTGAGACCTCGCCCATATCAGCAAGACATTAGGCCAAACTCAAAATATTTCGGCGAGGCCTCCTCTTGTCGGTGAGACACTAAAAACTCATGGCGACAAGAATGTTTGGGCGACCAGTGAGCTTCAAATGAATAGAGTGCATAGCTAGTCGGCAAGACAACTGCAGGGTCTTGCTGACTTTTCTCTTAGAGGAAAATCATGCCAAACTAGACTGGGGAAGCTTTCCAACTGAGCTCCTTGAGAAATATCATAATGTGCACGATCCAATCCTCTAAAACAAGGTCTTCATTAGTCCTCAGAAGCAAGTAGAATATATTATAATAAAATCCACTATTGCTTATGATTGCTTCATTCAATTTTTCAAGCAAGAAGAAAACCAATTTTGATTGAGGCAAAACCAACACCAAATAGAAAAAAGACAAAATTAAGAGGAAAACAAACAAACTCCAAAGGGCAGAGCAAATAACCAAAGGCAACGAGGGTAAGTGCACAAAGTTGAGTCCACGAAATGTGGAAGTTTTTTCCCTTAACCAAAAAAATGAAATCAGCATCGCGGAAACAAGATCCCGATTTAATAAACGGGATCCTAATTTTTAAAAATCAGGATCCCGTTACAGTTCGGGATCCCGAGCCTGAGACGGAGCGGGATCCCGCTTTTTAAAAATCAGGATCCCATTTCCCGTTGGACTCCGAACCAAGGGAAACAGAACAGGATCCCGATTTATAAGAAACAGGATCCCAATTTATAAAATACGGGATCCCGATTTATAAAATACGGGATCCCGATTTATAAAATACGGGATCCCGATTTATAAATAACAGGATCCCAAGTTCTATAAATTGGGATCCCATTTTATACTGCTATTTTTTTATTTTTTTAAATAGTTTTCATTGCTCTGCGGACGGGACCCCGAGTGTTGGCGACAGCGACCCCATGACCAGCTATAGGTACCTGATCTAAATGCCATTTTTTTGCATTTTTTATTTTGAATTAAAATTTTGAAAGAAATAAGTTAATTTAGCATGTTTTTTTTTTTATTTCACGTTTTAATCATTTTTTTAACTGTTATAGTAGAATTCAATAATTGTAAAAATAGACAAAAACTTGCAATGAAACCTAAATGTTTTTTAATAAAAATGAAAAAAAAAACCTTGAATTGTGTTTTAGAAATAAAATTTAACTTTTAAATCTTAAATTGTTCAATTAAACCCAAAAAAAATTGATTTTAAAACCCTAATTGAAACAAAACAAAAAAAATTGCATTTCAAAACCCTAGAAATCAAAATGAAATAAAACCATTGCATTTACAAATCCAAATCGAGCTTTTTGAAACCCTGAATTCAAATCAAACGAAAAAAAATGAATTTGAAAACCCTAGTTTGAATTGAAACGAAAAAATTTCATTAAAAACCCTAATTGTTTAAAACTGAAACCCTAAATTGAATTGGAACAAAAAAATTTGGTAAAACCCTAAATTGGAATCGAACAAATCATTTTGATTTTGAAAACTAGGTAATTTCGAGCTCAAAAAAAATCATTCGCATTGCTTAAATGTTTTAAATTTTATTTGCTTTGTATGGAAAAAATGATATATATTAAACTTTAGTTTCAATTTTAAATTATAATTAGATTAGAAATCAATATGTTAAAGAATGGTTAAAATTCATAAAGTTTATCTTGATGTTTATTTGCAAATTTAGTTAACAAATTCGTAAATCTAAACACGTACAATTGATTCCAATTGACACTAACTTGCAAGTCTAAATTATGCCAAGGGCCACCCAAACTTCACCCTAAGTTTGCTAAACCCTAGACCCTAAACTATAAAATCTAAACCCATAACACTAAAGCATTTGAAATTTATGAACCCTAGACCCTAATCTTTCATTGGACATACCTAAAATTATGTAGGTTCAATGTCAAGAATGGTCTATTTGGTAGATTTATGAAAACTATTTTGAATATCTAGAATGCCATAAAAGTATAATTATAGCAATTCCAATTGGAAACACTTGGGTACATATATATCGTATGAAATTTAAATCTAGGAAGGTGTCTATCATATAGGCGAGTTGATAATACATGGAAAGAGGTTTGTATGGGAATATATGTATTAAGAAAAACATACCACATGACCTCTATAGGATTTTTAAGATGTGATCCTAGATAATAATCCACCCATCCTCAATCATAATGGATTCTTTAGCAATTAAGAGAGATTCAATTTAACCATAAAATTACCTATATTTTGATACTATATAGATTTATGTGGAAGGATAGAAATGCATCAATAAGGAGACCAAGATGGAACCATTTAACACCTACAAGGTACACCTATTACATGGGAAAGGGAGGAAGTACATCATGATAGTTTGGAGGAACTACATGCTATTATTACAATTTAGAGATCTAGGAGGATGATTCATATAAAAGAAATATAATTAAATATTTATATTATTTAATATATTATATTTAATATAATATATTAAATAATATAAATATTTAATATCATAAAATATAATATAAGATTACAATTAAGGATAGGTAATGTTACAATTTACTTGGGGTTTTAATGACGATTAGGCTTAAGATTCAATTAGGTTTGTAGTAAATAGTTAGGTTACAATTAGGAATATATAATAAATATTAATATAATTATAATACAAATATAAATTAATTTAAATATAATATAATATAGGAATACATTTAAGATTACCTAGTAAAGGTTATAATTTAATTAAGTTTCAATTAGGTTTGCAATTCAATTAGGATATGGTTAGGGGTGGGGATCATTTAGCATTCTATTATTGTTAGAGTATGGGTTACATTTAAGATTATTGTTATTTTTGTGATATGTATAGATTGATTCTTTTTTAGAATCATGTTAACTTTTTTTTATTAGAGGGGTAAACACTTTTGACCCAAAGCTAGATGGAACCAACGAGGCTATAGTATGACTAAATTTGGACCTCACTAGACATCTAGATCCCCTTAAGCCATCCTATCACCTTAAATCATAAATCGATTTCTTAAGGGGTCCCAATATGACAAATTTCTTAAAGGGATCAAAGAAGTTCTTAAAATTTGGTGAAGTTGCCCAAGGCAACCAAATTTAACAATAATAAGATCGTGCAAGATTATAATATGAATGAGATTTCATGATCTAGGTTGGTCAGTTGAAACAAGAGTAGATCTCAATCAACTATTCCACAAGAAAATGTTCTTCACTAACTTGCAAGTTCATTAAATATTTCAAGGGGCACTAAAACTTTACCCTAAGTTTTGTAAACCCTAAACTCTGAACTCTAAAATCTAAACCCTAAACACTAAACCATTCATTTTGTCCTACCCAACACCATAAAGTGAAATTTGGTTGTCTTAGGAAAATCCGCCATATTTCATTCCCTTATGCCATGTAATTTTGTCCTAGGATCTTACTACATGTACATCCCCTTAAGTTATCCTATTACCCTAAACCCTGAACTCTAAAGTCTAAACCCTAAACCCTAAAGCCATCATTTTTTCTTAGGCTCTTAATGAAATTTGGTTGCCTTAAGCAACACCACCAAATTTCATTCCCTTATGCCATGTAATTTTTTCCTAAGATCTTACTACATATATCCCCTTAAGTTATCCTAAATCCCTAAAACCTAAACTCTAAAGTCTAAACCGTAAACCCTAAAGCCATCATTTTTTCTTAGGCTCTTAATGAAATTTGGTTGCCTTAGGCAACTCCACCAAATTTCATTACCTTATGCCATGTAATTGTTTCCTAGGATCTTGCAGCATGTAGATCCCCTTAAGCTATCCTATTACCCTAAACCCTAAACTCTAAAGTCTAAACCCTAAACCCTAAAGCCATCATTTTTTCTTTAAAGGCTCTTAATGAAATTTGGTTGCCTTGGGCAACTTCACCAAATTTTATTCATTTGAGCCATGCCATTTCTCCCAAGACCTCACTAGACGTAAATCCCCTTAAGCCATCCTGTCACCCTAAATCATAATTCGATTTTCTTAAGGGGTTCCAATATGACATTTCTTGAGGGGATCAAAGAAGTTCTTAAAATTTGGTGATCAAAGTTGCCCAAGTCCCAACCAAATTTAACAATAATAAGATCCTACAAGATTATACAATATCAATAGTTAATTGTATTTTCATTCAAATAACATGTGCCTTAGACATATAAATGAGGCTTACATATAATTTTATCATCTGTATTCAATTATTTAAGGCCATTTATATTGAATGGTTTAACTTGGTATTTCCTAAACATGTATCTTACATCTTGAAATTACAAATCTAATGCAGGTTCACTCATATCTTAAAGATCACATGGATCCATTAAATAATATTCGCAATCCACCTCCACGCCATCCATCTCCAACACCTTCACCTCCACCTTTGCCCACTCCACCTCGTAACCCCCCACCTCCACCACCTGAAATCAATGAACAGGCTCGTTTGCAAGCACAAATCAATGCTTCTGCTAGAACCATCCAAGATCAAATCAACATTATTCAAAATGAAAAATGTGTCGCACCTCCTGTGAGGATGTTTGCATCTAGGATGCAAACCTTTGTTGATGCTGTCAGGGCTATGGATGGGATCGTAGATGAGCATCGACAATGGCTAAAGGAGAGGATAACTCCTAATTTTGAAAAGGAAAACACAAAGAAATGAATATCTATGCAGTAGAGAGCCATAATAGTTTATAAATTAAAACAATGATCTTAAATAGTTATGAATTTATAAATTTGGTGAACGATGGATATTTTGTGTGATGAATTTATAAATTTGGTTCCAAATGGATATTTTTAGTGACATGAATTTATGATTTTGGTTCTATATGGATATTTTTAGTGACATGGATTTGTGAATTTGGTGGAATTTATGAACTTATAATGAATAGTATTTAATAGTATATATTTTATGACTATCTACTAGATCATGATTTCTCTTGCTGAAAAATTGTAATATATATGTGTGCGTGTGTTAGAAATAAATTGAGATTTTGTGAATGTTTCAAGTTTATTGTTTAGTATGTATGTGCATGTATTAAAAATTTGCATAATAGTTCTTAAATTTTGAAATTTGTATATGTATGTATGTATAGTTTAGTTTAATGATTTGTACGCATGCCAATTATGCATCATATTTTTTTATTTTAAATGTACATGTACATACATTTAATTTTTAATTTTGTTTGGACATGCTCTTGATTTGAACAATCAATGTATATATATGTGCATTTCAATTAAATATATGAGCTTAATATATATGTTGCTCATCTTATTTCAATTAAATATATGATCTTAATTTTTGTATGCACATGGACTATTTTGTATGATTTAATGCAGGTGCAAATTATATCAAGCATATATCATGGATGATTTTAACATTGATGATATCATCAATCCACCACCTCAGCCACAAGATCCGCCTCCCCCACCCCCTCCACCTCCACCTCCACCTCCACCTCCCCCTCCCCTCCCTCCCCCTCCCCCTCCCCCTCATATGCCACCTCCAGCACCTATGGCATCTGATGAGGCTCGCTTGAGAGCACAAATAAATGATCAAGTTGCATCCTTACAAAATCAAATCAATGCTATGCAGAGTCAAGCATTGATTCCTCCACATGTGAGACGTTTTGCATCTACAATGCAAAACATTGTTGATTCCATCAGGATGATCGATTCTGATCTTGATAGGCATCGATGAGATAGAGAACAAATGAGACAATTTTATTCTTGATGGTCTCTCTTACAAACAAATATTAGACCTTAAAATAACGAAAGCCCATCTAGCCCCCTACTTTCTTGACCCTATTACTCGACAACCCATTCCACCCAACAAATCTAGAATATCCATGAGGTGGTGCATACATCCTGAGATGATTGCATTTTTGGGATCGATGGTATATGGTTTTTGATAGTCCCCCACATGCTAATTGGGAGTGCCCATTGTATTTTTTGAGAAAAATGTATGTAGAGTTTGTTTTGGGGCAAAAGCCCAATTATTTTGATTTTAGATCATTTCAGGGTGTTGGTGGCAGCATGCCACAACAGAGATTAGGGGCAAGGGTTGATCCCCGACACCTCATGCATGCACAACCCCTTGTTGTTGCTCCTGGTCCTCCCATTCTTGCACCTGTACATCATCAAGCTCTGGTCTCAACATTAGGTTCCCTTAGTACACTCGCAGGAGATCTTGATCAGCACGCTTCTGCGATAGCGAGTGGGGAGCATAGAGACGATGATGATGATGGAGGAGTTTTTTATGGAGCTGGTCTGAGCTCTGCTCCAGGAGTGTCGAGTCCTGTCCCCCATACTATGTACTAATTGTCATCAAGTGTGCTATGAGCTGATCAGGCCACACCTAGTTCAGGTGGATGGGGAGATTTTGGTGGTTCATCTGGTCACATTAGTTCATTTGTAGAGTTCCTCATAGCAGAACATCACCTTGAGGACACTACGACATGGGTATAAATATGCATCTAGATGTACGAACTCATTTTATAATAATTTTTATGGTTGTATATATCAAAGAAAAGTTTGCAATACATTTTAACAATCAATTTTTTTGGTGTATGGATGACACTTTCGATGCAAGGGCAATCATCTGTACCACGACTATGTACATCGACACCGTTCATACTTGGCAACCCTTATGGGGTATTTTGATTTCAATTTTTAAAATTATATATGAAATCATAAATTATTTAACTTGAGTTTTAAATTTATAATTGAATCACATATATGTTTCAAATATTCATGTTGGTTTAGGTGAGTCAATGGGCATCCACGTCGATTCCTCCCGAGGGATTGTCAAGCACTCCTCCACTATTGAGTGACATAGATCATGGGCAGGTACATTCATATTGTAAATTTGTTTAAAGTTTACATTAGCTTACAATTTTATGAGTTTTGAATTCACTAGATATATGAAATGCATGCATATACACTTGTAAATATTATAAGCGTTAAATGTCTATGTACATATATGTCTAGGTTGATACCACAATAAGAATGGGCATTGGGCAAACATTTGATGTCAGATTTTCGTGAGGCCCATTTCGGGTTGTTTACAAAACTTTCTACACACAAAATGTGCAAACTTGAATATATATGTATATATTAACCTAATTGAATTGTACATGCTTTAATTTTGATCTTTAGGACTTTGTTAGTGCAACTTTTAGCCCGACCCAAACATATTACACCACCAGGAGGACATGTAGAGCATGTTTTAAATCAAATGGTAATTTAATTTTTTTATTATATTTAAAGTGAATTATAAATTTTAAATTGAATATATACATATTAATATGATATTTTCACATATTCTTTTTCTTTTATAGCATGAGACACATCTTGTAGTTCAACATGTACAGACAGGTCCTGGAGAAGATCCTAGTGCACAACCTCAGAATATGGTATGTAATTAAAATATGATAAATTATGAATTAAATTGAATAAAAAAATAATAATTGTAGAGTTGTACATCTAATTTCGAATTTATTTGTCTTGTTTATGTAGATTGATTTAGAGAATTTAGAGGTTTCTTCAGGCGCACCAGAGCATCCAGATGTAGATACGGTGGTAATTTAATTTTATGATGGATTATAAATGAAATTGTCATTAAATCATTTTTTATTGTCTTACATCTAATTTCACCTTTCTCTATGTACGAGTGTTTCAGGTCATCCACATAGTCCCATGGTGTGAAGAGGTCTCTTGATTATAGAGACAGTACATGACCTACAAACATGTGATTTTATGTGTTTTATATTTCTTGTTTATCATGTACTGTTGGACTTTATTTCATGTCTCTTAATATATTGGTTTCCATGCACTTAATATGTTACATAAATTATGGACTTTATTATTGTTTGAAATTTTAATTTACACATGTACATTTATGCATTTATGTTCATAGTCAAGATTAATATAGGACATTAATGTGAAGGCCCAATTAGAAGACTTCATAATTGTAGGAATAATTTAGGTTTAATCTTCTTTTCAATGAACAAAGAAGATATTTTTCCTTCTAATGTATTAATTTTAATTTTATGAGAGAAAATTTATGTGGATTTACCTACTTATTTAGTTCTATCAATTGAATTTTACCTCATTGTTGGTGCACTTGGAATTCCTATACCTTGTGAATATCATGGATATCACCATTCTTTGTTATTTTATTCTTTAATTTTTCCTTAACTAGATTGACAAATAAAGTCATTGCTCTAAACTCTTAAGCAAATAAAATTCTTTATAGTGAAAAAATCTAACAAGGTATTGATATAATTAGCTAATGTACATATTTATAAAATGACACCATTAGTTTCTCACTAGTAATGGAAACAAGTGTTGGTACTAAAAATTAAGGAAAGAGATAATCATTAGAAAAATATAAATTATGATAACATGAGAATGTGTATATGTAAAACGATTGTAACCATTAGGTGATGAATACGTAGTGTACACACATGATAAATTTTAAAAATGATGAATATGGAGCTCAATCCAAAGGAAAATTAATTTCATCATTGTTTCCCTCATTTAGAATATCATGATTGTGTGTAGTGTATGAAAAATGAATAAAAGTCTTGCCTCCATGTGTCAATAACAAGAAAAAAAATAGAATATCACATAAGTATGATAACATGAGAATGTGTATATGTAAAACAATTGTAACCATTAGGTGATGAATCATTAGTGTACACACATGATAAATTTTAAAATGATGAATATGGAGCTCAATCAAAGGAAAATTAATTTCATCATTGTTTCCCCATTTAGAATATCATGAGTTGTGTGTAGTGTATGAAAAATGAATAAGGAATCTTGCCTCCATGTGTCCAATAACAAGAAAAATAGAATATCACATAAATTATGTACATAAGAAATAAATATGACCCCAAAAATTTCTGCGTGAATTAAGGTTAGGGTTATAGAGGATAAAACTTTGGGTAAAAGGTTAGGATTAGGACACAACTAGAGTTAAGGGGTTGAGTTTCAATTAGGGTTAGATACAACAAGGCTTAGGGATAGGATTAATTTTAGGATGGGTAAGGGTTCAATAAGAGGCTGGATTCTAATAGTTAGTTAAGTTCAATTAGTATTACAGTTAGAATCAGAGTTCAATTCTAACTCTAATTAAAATTCTAATCCTAACCCTAACAATACCATAGAAGATTAGAGAATAAAAGCATTAATAAATACTATAAATAATAGTTCATCTAACACTAATTTATAAGTTGTCAAAACAAATAATGACGTCTTAAAGGGGTGTCTAAAGGGGTCATAATAGAACGTCTTAAGGGGATGTCTTAAGGGGTTATAATATGTCTTAAGGGGATCTCTAAAGGGGTCATAATAGAACGTGTTAATTAAGGGGATGTCTTAAGGGGTCTTAAGGGGATGTCTAAAGGGGTCATAATAGAACATGTTAATTAAGGGGACGTCTAAAAGGGTCATAATAGAACGTGTTAATTAAGGGGGTGTCTTAAGGGTCATAATAGAACATGTTAGTGGGGACAAAGGGTCATAATAGAACGTGTTAATTAAGGGGATGTCTTAAGGGGTTATAATATGTCTTAAGGGGATGTCTAAAGGGTTCATAATAGAACGTGTTAATTAAGGGGATGTCTTAAGGGGTCTTAAGGGGATGTCTAAAGGGGTCATAATAGAACATGTTAATTAAGGGGATGTCTAAAAGGGTCATAATAAAACGTCTTAAGGGGATGTCTTAAGGGGTTATAATATGTCTTAAGGGGATGTCTAAAGGGGTCATAATAGAACATGTTAATTAAGGGGATGTCTAAAAGGGTCTTAAGGGGATGTCTAAAGGGGTCATAATAGAATGTGTTAATTAAGGGGATGTCTTAAGGGGTCTTAAGGGGATGTCTAAAGGGGTCATAATAGAATATGTTAATTAAGGGGATGTCTAAAAGGGTCATAATAGAACGTCTTAAGGGGATGTCTTAAGGGGTCATAATATGCCTAAATATATAGAATATTGATTTGATACATAGAAGTACATAGAGTATGTTTAATTTTGTAAGTATGTATGTACATATATGTCATCTCAAAACAATGTTTACAAAATTTGGATATGCCATCTCAAGAACATCTCAAACTCATGGCTAGAATGTAGTAGGTCTTCACACCACCTGATATCAAAAAGGTACAAGCAATATCAATGAAATCATCAAAACATACATATTTTAATTTATATAAAACTATCTATATGTATAGAACTCAAGTACCTGCATTTAAAAGTATTCCACACATGTTTGTAGGTTGAATCCAGGCATCCTCTCCTTTTTGTTTCAAAGTATGAGATCAATGCAATGATGGATTTAGGATACAAAAAATGACAATAAATCAATTTTAACTATTAATGTCCAAGCAATATCAATATGTAATCAAAACATGTATTTAAATATAATTTAACTGATAATTACCTGTTTTTACCAAGTATTCCATGTTGTCTAGGTTGAATTTGCATGGACTAGATCCTTTTGTGATTATGCCTTAAGGATATATAAAAGAACAATTTAAATCAATTTCAACTAATAACACACTTACCAATGTCAAAACATGTATTTAATGTATTTAAAAGGACAAAAATAAAACTAAAACTATATTTACTGTATTTACTTAATCCATTGTACCATCTGCATCCTCTCTTTTTTGCAATGCATCTATGATTGCCTCATGCTCTTCCGTAGAAATTGACCATAGTAATTTTTTTGAAGGTCTTCCATGATAGCGCTCTAGTTTTATATTTGTTGCCACCACCAAATGTGAATAATGCATAATCTTTTTATGTGTTTCATAGTCTTCGAATGCAGGTAGACCATTCTTTCTTCTCAAGTATTTTTGTAGCCAAGTTCCAACAACCACCACCGATCCTATTGGAAAACATGTTCAAAAACCACCATCAAATAACTTCTCAAAATTTACTTAAGGGGATCAAAGACTTGTTCTAAAAAATTGCTTAAGGGGATCTAAAACTTGTTATCAAAATTTGCTTAAGGAGGTGTCTTAAGGGGATCACCGTACCTGTTGGATAATGAAAGCCATCATCATCTTCTCGAGGTGTAAACAACTTATGTTTAGTTTCCACACAACGAGCCAACCAATATTCTGTTTGCTCTTCATTACCCTCATGTGCAATAACTGCATACACATGTCCTACCAACAAAATTTGATTTAATAACTTGTGCATATCCATATAACTAATTTAGTATTAAAAAATAACTTAATAAAGAAAAATAAAATGAAATAAATTAAATTAAAATTACCTTCTTGTACAAGGTCTAAAACACGATCATAATCTTCAGATGCAAACAATTGATCATTTTCTTCAATAGTTCTTTCATATTGGTTATGTGCTTCTATAGGTGTCAATGATCTTTGCTGCCACTGTTCAACCCATTCTGTATTTTCACAAGCTTCCCAATTTCCTGAGATACAAAAATGGCAAAAACATGCAAGCTCCCTTGTCCAAATAGTCCATGTGCTTGTTGTCGCACTCCTAAATGAATGCCATTTAGTAGATCCACTAATTGTCTCACAATCAACTCTAGATACAATGTTTTCTTCTTCCACCAACCAAAGAATCCGATGAACTCAGAGTAACTTTCGAACCAAGTGCGATAATCTTCTATTACACCAATCCACAATCTCATGTGCATTTTTAAATTTTACTGAATCCTTGAATTTTAATTGTTCTCTAGCAAGAATTCTTTTAACACACGCACCGGCTCCATCATGTTCTCCTTTACCATGCCGCTTCAAAAAAACTCCATATATGTTGAACATTAAGTTCCTTGTGAACCCTACTTAACCAATAGAACATTCTAGCATTTTTGAACTACCTCGTACAATTATCTGACCATATGAGGTGTTCTTTCATATGGATTCCTCTTTCTTTTAAATTTCTATAAAATATACTAAAACAATATTGAACAAACTCTGATAAGTGTAACCGATTGTCACTCAAATAAAAATGATACTTCCTCAAAACTTTTCTATCATCCTCAGTGTTATCATCTACATGTCTATAAACAATATGGACAAACATAACTACTTGCATAGAATTATAATATTGAGATTGAATTTCCTCTTGCAGAGCGAGAGTATAATTCTCCGCAAAATCAACCACTGAAAGTATAGTACCAATTGGAAATGTGTTTCTACATGCACGAAATTGGCCATCAAGCCATCGAGCATGTTCAGAGTGCATAACACATTTTGGTACAATTTTATTATTAAATTCACTCATAAATGCATGCACACTAACTTTTTCTGTAACTAAATCCAACGCTTTCCTATTTTTCCATCTTTTAAAGAATAGTGAACATTCCTAAATCTTTTGACATCTACTAATTGTTGTCCAAAATCATGATCAACACTTTCATGCAAACAATTTCTTAAAAATGAAAGATTTCCATAGTTAATGCATGGTCCAGAAATACAAGAACTTAAATAAAATAATCTATCATTAGATTTTTCTACAAACAAACACGAAATAAACTCTCTTATTGCTTGTGGCATATCAATACCACAATCAGTATAATCATGTTAGAATGCAAGGTACAACGTATATATTGAAAAACATCATAAAAATAACGAAATTGAACATGTATTTTACAACAACAAGATATTGTTGCTTATTAATTTTACATAACAGGGGTTTACATTTTTCAAAAGACCTTTGACTTATTTTAATATTACGGGGTAACACTGAATGGCTACAAAATTTTCTATAAAATTCAGCTTGTGTTGTATCTAATAGGTGTTTTGGGTGAGGATCATGGGACTTTGGACCCCACCCTTAATTTTAAAACATCTCTAGCATTAGATGAAACCCTAGTATTATCATGCCAATATTTTTCAATCAAAGATTTAATTTCAACATTCAATTTTATATTAGACCTCGGTAGTCGTCCACTAAAACTCCAACATTGATTGATAGGATCATTATCTATACTTTCTCTTCTTTTTGCTGCTCTTAGTAATGTTTTAGGATGCATTTTTAAAACTTCACTAATATTGCTTACCATTCTTTTATTCAAAGTTGTTTTATTAACTATAGCAGTAGTTATAGCTCTTCTTGTTGTGTTTTTATCTTTAGATCGACTATTTTTCCCAATAGATTGAATGGCACTAGCAACAGTAGACATAGCATGTTTTAATGATTGATCTTTTCTTTTTGGTTTAACATAAAAGCCTAACCTTTTCATTACTTTCCTCTTTTTTTGCATTCTCATCAATTGCATCATTAGTTGACATTGAAAGTAATTTTTTTATGATAAAAGAATTTGGTGTATATTCTATTCGCATGTGTTCTTATTTTCCTCCAAGAAATTTGATTAGGAAGATTATCAAAACACCACTTCCAATTTTAAAAAAGTATTTTCATTAAATTCAACATCACATTCTAGATTTTCATCTTCATTTTCATCAACATTTAAATTTTTTCATTTTCATTTTCATTTTCATCACAAAACGGTTTTCATTTTCATTTTCATCTTCATTTTCATTAACAAAATGGTTCTCATTTTCATTTTCATCAACAAAACGGTTTTCATTTTCATTATTTTTGTTTTCATTTTCAAGAAAATGATCATTTTGATTTTCATTTGCAACAAAAATTTTTCTTTTTTGTTTTCAACAAATTCTATAAAAGTTTCATCTCTTTGAATATAGTCAATGTCAACATCATTATATCCAGCATCTTGTAAATCTTCTACATACAAATTTACCATTTCACTAACATGTGGATTTGAAGACGTACCTGGATTTGTGCATATTGAAACATTCTCCATAGCATTCAAAGAGGGATTTGAAGACATAGTAGGACTTGTTTGTATAATCATATTCTTCTCCAAATTGACTCCTTGCAAATTAGCTTCATCTACAACTATGGTATCTTCAATGTTTTCATCTTCAATAGTTGTTGAATTGGTTGCTCCACCATCGTTCATTTATTTTATTCGCATTCTTCTTTCTCTTTGTCTTTGTGTCTCTTTTTCTTTATTTTCTTCAACTTCTTGAGGAGTCAATGTATTTCTTCTCTTATTACAAAATTTATCTCCCATAATTATAAAATTCTCAAGCACAAATGAATGTTAATAGTGAAATACTTCAAAATATTCAATCCAAATTGGAAGTTGAATACCTATTATGGAAAAATTCTTCCTCTTGTGTTCCTCAAAACAAATAGAAAACTACCACAATTCCACTTTAAAAATTGTTTTCTTCATGCTTCCTTTGAAAAATTCAATCCATATTGCAAATTTCACTACAAAAATGGTGTAGATGATGCTCCCTTTGATAAAATCAACCAAAAATCAAATTGACCATTTGTAAATACAATAACTTATGAAAAATAATTCATTTTTAGTGCTCTCGGCCATACATATGAAGTTGCAAAGTTGCAGACTTGACAATAATTGTGCACAGTGTTTTTAAATAAAATAAACAGGATCCCGTCTATAAAACAGGATCCCGCTTATTATTAAACGGGATCCTGATTACAAAACGAGATCCTGTTTATTAATAAGCAAGATCCTGCTCTATAATCGAGATCCCGTTCACTAAATTTGAGTGTGGCAGCCGTTGTAAAGGCAACAGGATCCTGTTTTATAAACGGGATCCCGTTACCTTTACAACGGTCAGAATGCCGTTCGATGGGAACAAGATCCCAATTATAGCACGGGATCCCATTTATTGATAAACGGGATCCCGTTTTTTTAAATTTGAATTTTGTTTTGCATCGTGGGTGGGTTTTTGCCAAGGTTTTTGGTTCGGGAAAAGCATTGGAAGTCTGAACCTAAGCCTTCAACCTGGTTTGACCTGCAAGTTGAAGGCCCTAACAATGTCAAAGAAAAATACTGACTTTGGACATATGGTTGATGACCTTTTTTCCAAAATTTTCTGACAAAATTAAAACCCATTTTAGATCAAACAATGTAGATTCTAAATATGTAATTTTTTTTGCAATTGAATTATTTTTTCTATTTTTCAATTAATTTCTAATAAAATTGGTCCATAAACTTTAAATATCAGAGTTTTTACTATTTTAATAACTTTTGATGAACATAACATTTTGACAAACGGATTGCACGAGAGAAAACTTTAGACAATTCTTTTCAATTTGAAAAAAAAAAATCAGAAAATGATAAGTTTAGGTCATCTTATGCATGTGTACATGATTTTTCAAAATGACAAATCTGCCTAATAAAAAATTACAAAAAAATATCAAGAGAAAACTTCAGTGAGTCATAAAAATTTTCCCAAAAGGATTTAGAAAAATACGATAATTTAAGTCAAAATATGGATGTCGTACACGTGCATGGTATGGTAAAAAAAATGACTTTTAAACAGTGGTTTTAGAAATGCCTATTAAAACTCAATTTGTACAATCTGGGTATTGAAATAAATTACATATTTGGAAACTAGACTCCAAGCACTACATTTTATGATTAGTGACTTTTTTAAAGATTTCATCTCTAAGTGCTTCAAATTTTAAGGTCAAATGTGTCAAATACTGAAAATCAGGGAAAACACTTCCACTTTTTGGCCAAAAAGTGGACTCAACTTCTTGCACACACCCATGAAAGCAAATCGAAAAAAGGGGGACCCATTTTTCTCCAGAATAAAATGGGGTGGTTATGCAAGGCATAACATACACGAAACTAATCTAATGTAGGTATAAGAACATGTCCCCAGTGTGATGCAATAGACTACTTCGATATAGGCAGGAAAAAACTAACCTTAGGAATGTGCCAAGTAGTTCTAGGATGGAACATGATACAAACGCAGAATCAAGCCATAATGTAGACACAAATGGGTTTTAGAAGGATCAATGTAATGCGATGGATGAATGATGCAGAACAAGCCATAGAGATCATGGTGGATGGAAAGTTCTTTATTTACACAAGGCACCTAATTGCTAGGTTTTCACCAAAGTACTTGCCCAAAGCACCATCAAAGTGGTTTTCACCAGAGGACGATTTTTTTCTTTACTGTTTTCAATCATTTTTCTGATATTTTTTTCAATTATTATATATATATATTTGTCTTTCTGGTTTATACCTTGCGAGCTTAAGCATATTTTTTTTTGAGATGGCAGCTATTGATAGGCTCCTATAGAGGCTCACCTTCGGGTGTAGATAGTTGATATGCTCTTGATTTATAACTTGTTGTGATGATGAAGTACCCCAACCAGTTGGGTTCAAAGTTGTCTTTTTTGTCTAGATTTGGTACATTCTTGGGTATATGTAGGATCATGATGGGCCAAAAAGTGGTGATATTATGGGTATGTGTAGAGTATGTGGCTGACAACTTTTTTTTTACCCAAAATTGATGAAATGAAAAGGGTTTTTAAAGGAGATTCTCAACTTTCCACCAATATAAATTATGCTTTACTTTGAATTTAATAAATAATTATTATTCATTTTCTATTTGAATTACAACTAAAGTCTTGATTGATAGGTTGATTGAAAACATCTATAGCTTTCAAATAGTATCACATTTTTCAATCTAAACATGTGTCACATTGTATGCTTCACATACTATAGGATTAAAAAATGATTTTCATGAAGTTTTGACCAAGTTAAGGTGGTCGACATCGAGTTTTATATTTTTTAAAGTTGTAATAAAAATTCATAATTAATTATTTACTTGGAAAAAATTACAAAAATATGCATCACATCCATACATGAGTCCTCTACTTATATATAAAATCTTATAAAAAATACTATCATTTTATTATGGTTAGGGTGGTTAGACAAACACCTACTTCTTACTTTTTCCCTAAAATTTAAGTATTACTGCATTGAAATTTCAAATTTTCACCAAACAAATTTTTTTTTAAAAATAAACCTAGCAGTTTAGAAACTACATTCAATTTTCTATAGATTCTATTCTTACATATTTTTGAAATAATATAGATAACTTATTCAAATTTTTATGTCAAGTTTCCTAATTTTGATTTTTCTAAATTTTTCACCACTTAAGGTCCTATTTTTTCCATGATCCTACACATACCCTCTTGTGATTTTCTTTTAACACGGGCTCTCTGACTTGAAATGAATGATTCTTGATCTTCTTATTATAGCTCCTTTTGAGATGGTTCTGATAGACCTATAGGTGGTTCAAAGCATCCATGTGTCACTCATCAAATAGTTCTAGCTCGTTCAGCCATGACACCTAATACTCTTCATCAGTAATGAGATTTTGCAATGATATTCTTAAGGATGGGATTTCTCTCTCAATGGGAAGGATGGCTTCTGATCCGTAGACCAGGGAGAAAGGGATTGCACCTATAGGCATGTGGATACTCATTTGGTAGGCCCATAGAGTGGGGTTCAACTATAGGTTCCAATCACGACCAACTTCATTGACTATTTTCTTTAGGACTTTCAAGATGGTTTTATTCATAGCCTCAGCTTGGTCTTTTCCCTAGGGGTAGTATGGGGTGGAGAAGCGATGTTGGATATTGAATTTCTAGCATAGCTCACAAAAATATTGGTTTTTGAAAGGTGTTCCATTATATGAGATAAGGGCTTGTGGAACACCATAATGATAGATGAGGTAGTTCAAGATGAATTTGGAAATATTCTTCCCTATTATATAAGTCATGGGGATGGCCTCTACCCACTTCATGAAGTACTCTATTATGGTGATAATGAACTTGTGTCCATTAGATGAGGTGGGAGTGATTTTTCCAATGAGATAAAGCCCCCATTATGAAAAGGTCCAAGGCGTTATAGTTGGTTGGAGCTCCTAAGTTGGTGCATGGATGAGGTCCCCACGTTGTTGACATTGCAAACATATTTGGACATAATCATGAGCTTCCTTCTCCATTTTAGGCCAGTAATACCCAGTACTCAGCAGTTTCTTAGCCAAGGTCATACCACTAGAATGCAAACCACAAATACCATCATGTACCTCAGTTAAAATAGTCAAAGCTTCCTTGGGGTTAAGGAATCACAAAAGGGTTCCTTTGATACTTCTACGATATAGGGTGTCACCTAAGATAATGAAACGAGATGACTTCTTAATAAATTTTCTTTTGAGGTTTGGGGTGATGTTAGTAGGGAGGACACCTATTTTTAGGTAGGTGAATGTGTCATTGTACCAAGGATCACCGAGACCAACGCTTTCACACACGAACTCAAATTTTGGTGCCTCAAAAGCTGGTATGAGAAGTTGCTTTGCACCAAGAATTCAAATTTAGGGACGTTGCGTGGGATATCCAACAATGATTTAGTTGTAGCCATAGCATCAATTGCTTTATTGTTTTCCCTCGGTATTTTCTCAAATGTGATGTCGATGAAGAATTCCTTGAGATCCTCTACTAGCTTCTTGTAGAAGGTAAGCTTGTCATCCTTTGTTTGGTATTCATCATTGACTTCATTGATAATTAACTATGAGTCCCCATAAACCTTAAGTGCTATGATTTTCCACTATACTATAATTCAGAGTCCTATGACTAGAGCCTCATATTCCACAATTTTGTTTGTACAAGGGAAAGATAACTTGTACAACTTTGGGATGCAATCCCCTTGTGGTGTGATGAAGAAGACTCTGGCTTCTGACACATGTTGAGTATATGACTTGTCGAAGTACACCTTCCAATGATCTGCTACACTAAGATTAAAAATGGACTCATCTACAAATTATGATATCAATGGGTTCTCTACATATATAGGTGCCTCAGCCAGTTGATCTAAAATTACCTGTCCCTTGATGGATTTTCGCTCCACATATTTAATGTCATATTTTTTTAGGATCCTGACACTTAGCCATTTTCCCTATGACTGTTGCTTTAAAGAGTAGATATTTTAGAGGGTCTATCTTGGCAATGAGCTTCATTTTATGAGCAAGCATGTAGTGTCTAAATTTTTATGAGGAAAATACTACTACAAGACAAGCTTTCTTGATGAATGTGTAATTTATCTCGTGTCCTACCAAGGTTCTACTAATATAGTAAATGGCTCATTCTTTCCCTATTTCATCATGTTGTGCTAGAAGGGCACCAAGGGATACCATTGTAGTTGATATGTATAGGATGAGTGGTTTTTTCTAGATCAGTGGCATGAGGACTGGTGGTGTTAGCAAGTATTCCTTGATTTTATTGAATGCATGATCACATTTCTCCTCCCACTTGTATGTTACCCCCTTGTGGAGTAGATGAGAATATGGGACAACTTTATCTACTAACTATGCTATGGATTTGTGAATGGATTGGAGCCTTCCCTACAAGCCCCTTAACTACTTCAATGTTTTTGGTGCTTCCATTTCAAGAATTGCTTTGACTTTTGTAGGGTCTATCTTGATTCCCCTCATTGATACAATATACCCTAGAATTTTTCTTGAGTGTACATCGAAGACACATTTCTTAGGATTGAGTCGTACCTTATATTCTTCGAGTCTATCAAAGATGGAGCCTAGTGTTGCTATATGGTCTCGATGCTTCCTTGATTTGGCTAATATGTCATCTATAAAATCCTCTATAAGTTTTTGGATCATGTCATAAAAAATCAAAGTCATAGCTCTTTGGTCTATAGCTACAGTGTTCTTTAACCCAAATGGCATCATGTTCCAGTCATAAATCCCCCATGGACAAGTGAAATATGTCTTATGTTGATCATCCTTGGCTATCATAATCTAATTGTACCCTAAAAATCCATCCATCAATGATAGCATTTTGTGCCCTAATGTTAGATCTACAATCATGTCTATGTTGGGAAGGGGAAAATCATCCTTAGGGAATGCTTTGTTCAGATCCTTGAAGTCTATGCAGATACAAATGCCCCCAGTGGGCTTAGAAATAGGTAAAAGGTTGGAAACCCATTCGGGATAGTCAATGGGTTGTATGAAGCTAGTTTCAAGGAGTTTCTATAATTCAAGTTTGACCAATAATGTGATTTGTGGGTGCATCTTTCTCAATTTTTGTCTTACTGGTTTTGCCTCTGGATAGACTACTAGATGGTGAACCACTACCTCTAGATTAAAGCCTGGCATGTTGGCGTAGGTCCATGCAAAATTTACTTTCCTTTCCTTTAGAAATGTAGCTAGAATTTCTTGTTCCTCGGTCAAAACTGACTCTGCTTAGAAAGTGATGTGTGGTGTCTCTTCAGTTCCTAGATTGATTGGGTTGTATTTTTTTCCAGTACTGCCAATTTTTCTTGATGGATAACACTAAGGGGAAGATTGAATCGCTCATCCTTTGGCACTTCAGAGAGGTTTTCACCATTGGATACATCCTTTCTTTTTAATATTTTGAGACCAAAAAGTACCACAAGGTGGTTTTCACTTAGAGACCTAGACGTTACTCTTAGATTTTCAATTTTGCAACTAAGAGATTCAACCATTTCCCCATAGTATGTGTGTGTGTCCAACTCAATATCAAACCCTACTTTATGATCTCCATCTGTTAAATTATCCCTTAGTACCATGAATTTTGAGAGAGCCTCATTTTTTTTTAATGTGTCTAAGATTGGTGGTCCTTGTTGGTCACATCGATGAGTTGGGGGTAAACAAGTTTCAGTTCAGTGGTTTGGTTCTCAGCTTGAAAGAAATGGTAGTGATCATAAAAAGGGAGGAATCCTCAAATAACATGGGTAGGTTAGTGATGGGATCCTCATCACACACATTAGTTATATTGAAGGTATGGTTATCTAGGGTAGACCTGTGGATACTGATAACTGAGGAGGAGCTTTGACTTTTTTAATAGTGGTACCTTTGTGTACCATAGAGAAAAGGAAACTTGCTAGATTTGGGAATAATTGATGATAAATTGGACTTAATGAGGCATTGATTTAGTGTTGTGATATTTTTTAAACATTAGGTCTTGGACCCTTGCAAACTAAAAAAATGGTATCTATCAATGTCGTGTAAAGGTGTTGTGAAGTGTTGTAACACATTTCTACACTTTTCTAGACTCTTCCTATTATAATTCATCCAAATATTCTCTTTTTATCCCTTACCAAGTCCTATTTCAAAGTGTTGTGAGGTGTTGTAACAAACCTTCACACTTTTCTAGACTTTTCATCACTAATTACACCTTCCTTATGCTTTAATGGCCCCTTTATGCACTTATAGGCCATATTTAAGTGTCCTCTTAAAGAAGAACCTGACAAACATTATTTAAATTATCATAATTCCCAACAACCACTCAAAATCCTTGAGTGAGACTAATTTTCCATTAGGGGTGAATTAGTCCCTCTTGGCACAAAATTTAAAGTAATTTCAAATTACTTTTGGGTTTTTCTTTATTAAGACCTAAGGTTGGCCTATAATGAGGTATTTTTGGGAATTAGGGAATAATTATGTATAAATACATGATTTTCCATCTCATTTCACCCCATTCAACTAACTCATTCATTATTCATCTATCATTCATTATATCATTCTTCTCAAGCAAGTTAGGGCATCAAGAGAGCATTCAAGATCATTTTTAGACATTCAAAGGTTGAATTCTCATCTATTGCTACAACAAATCAAGTTTAATCATCATAGAAAGGTATTAATCCCTTCATTTCATGTTCATGCTTCATATTATTTCTTCATTTGGTTTAATTACCTAAAAGGGGTTTGATCAAGGTGAACCCCCATGCCCTAACATCCAACACCTCTCTCTCTTTTATTGTGTTTTTGAAGATTTAAGCATCTTGGATGGCTTGACATAATTGAAGAATAGGTTTCAAACTTGTTGAAGTCATCTCCACTTTATCAAGGGAAAAATCCTCACAAAAAGTCATTTACAACCTTGGAAATCAAGGTTTCAGTATTGGACACTTGGAGGTGAAGATTGAGCAGGCCAAGAGCTTTAGATTCCATTTTTGAGTTTTCAAAATAGCCAAAGTGGACTAATTCACCCAAAGTGGTGAATGAGTCCCATTTTACCTCTTTCCTGAAGATTTTTGTAGATTTGGACACCCATTTGGCTAAAACGGGTCCTAGTGCAGTTTTCTAGAACTAGGACTAATTTGTCCAGAATGGTGAATAAGTCCCATTAGGCCTAAAAATCAACATCTTGAGAATTTTAGAGTCATTTCCAATCCTCAGCAAGTTTACAAGTGTGCACATTCAATTTCATCAATTTTTGTTACAATTTACCTTCATTTCTAGGTCATTCAGTTTAGGTTTGCATATCACAATGTGTTTTCAAACAAGTTACATTTCTTAGGATTTGCATTAATAATTCATTTACTTTTATATTTTATTGCATTTATATCATTATATTTTGTCACCTCTCATTCATACTACATTAATCTTGAGTGTAACATTGCCCATTTTGGCTCTTCTTTCACCTTTTAAGTGAAAAATCCTAGAAGTACAAGATATCCCTATGGTGTCAAAATCCTTTTTAACACTTTGCCAAGAATGGTTATCTTCATAGGGGTACATCCAAGGCCAAGATTCTTAGGGTGCTTCTCAGTATCAATGGGTTCAAATAAACCGTTATCATTTTTCCCAAACTTCTCATTTTTGTTATAGCCTTGGTTAAACATTAATTGAAGACCTTTGTTGCTTTCTTCCATGGGGAGATCTGGTGCGGGCCTTTCATCTTGATATAATAGGCTTGATACATATTTTTTTTCTACCACCTCTTTCCTTAGGTCTCCCCACTTTTTGAAGCTGGTAGGTTTTTCTTTGAAGGTTTGAGATGTTGTGTCGATTGGTCGTGGCTTCCCATGGGATCTAGGAGACTAAGGTAACTTTCCCATCACAAAGGAACTCTTCTTTATTTTATAGTCTCCACATCCATTATCTCAGATAATAACCTTAATATCAGGGATTTCTAGAATTGAAGGTGTCTTTTTCTTATAATTGGAGGCTAGGGTGGATGGGTCTATATATGAAGATGTGGGTCCCTCATCATTCTTCGAGACTTGAGGGATCTTATAATACTTGGCCTCCAGATTTTTGCAATAATATAATGATTCAAGATCACCATGGACTATGACTTCTTGGTTATGATAAGGGAACTTAATATGTTGATGGAATTTGGATGCAATTGCTTGCATGCCATGAATCCATGGGTGCCCTAGGAGGATATTGTAAGGGAGTTAAAGGTCAAGGACTTGGAAAGTAGTCTCCATGATTATTGGTGCTACTTGAATAGGGAGTTGAATGGTGCCTTGAGACATCCTTTCTTGATCATCATAAGCCCTAATAGTGATACCTTTTCCTTTCTCGATGACATCTTCAGATAATCCTAGATTCTTTATTAGCTATAGAGTACAAATGTTTAAACCTACACTTCCATCCACCAAGACTCTTTTGACTTTATTCTTGTGGATTAAGACTTCAAGATGGAGTGCATGGTTATGAGATGGTTGGGTTGGAAGATCATGCTCAAAAAATGTGAGGAGATGCAGTGTGGTGATATGTCTGACCATAGCTTGAAACTAGTCTACATCAAGATCCATGGTAATGGAAGACACAACTAATACCTTTTCTAGGATATCCCTATATGCAAGTGAGAATTTTAGAAACTCCATGATGGAGATCTAGGTGGGGGTTCTTTTTAGTTGATCTAAGAAATTATAGCCATTAGGGATTGGCTTTGGATTTGTAGCGGGTGCTTTGGGTGGTTGTGAAGGTCCTAGGATGGTAATTTTGTCACCTCATGTGGTGACTCCACACTCGACTCTGGATCCTTTCATATTGACAACTATTACCCACTCATCCAAGGATGCAACAACATGGTCGTAAATATGGTTCATGTTATTATGCTTTCCCTTACCATTGTTGTTTCCTTTATTGTAATCAGGCATCAGATTCATGTATATTTTAAGATCTTGATTCCTTGTAGGTTGTTTAATGGTTATGTCTTGTCATCATTGAGATCTTGGATCATAATTTTTAAGTTGCATGCAATTTGTTTTCATGTGTCCCTTTATTTTGTGAAAATCACAAAGATGTTTCTTGTTATACCATGGTGGTTTAACCTGAGGCTCTTGATAATTTTCATAAATAGGGATTTTGATGATATTTTCTTGTACTAGCTATTGCATGAAAAATTTGATTGATTCCCCAAGTGGTGTGTATTTTTTTTTAGGGGGATATTTGTTCTTTGGGGGTGGTCCCCCTTAAGCATTTAGGTTGTTGACCATTTGATTGTCAGTTTTTTGTTGTGATGATGAGTTCGCTTCTGTGTTGGTTTTGGTATTGACTTGCACTTGTTGATATGTTTGTGTATTATGCCTTGGAGCACTGATAATAACTTTGGCATTGGCAACACAATCGTTAGTGACATTCTTATTTTTTGACCATGTGTTCAATTGTCTTGATATGTGGGTATACCCCCTTGTGCTATAAGGGCTCTTTCGATGTTGAGCACCTTTGGAATCAATTGGTCATAGATTGTTATGCATTGCATTTTGAAATGAAAAGACAAGGTCCCTTCAAGGTTGGAGATGATAGTCCTAATTTGTTGTTCTTTTGGAAAATCCCACTTGCTCCTATTAGCCTTGGATCGCCATCATTGCAAGAAGGATGCGGATGTTTCTCCCTTGGCTTCTTTTAGGCTGGACAATTCTTCCAAGCTCACATCCATGCCTATGTTAAATCAATAATTATGTATGAATAAGTCCATAATTTCTTTAAACTTTTTAATTCCAGGGGGAAGGCAGGAGAACCATTCCATTGATGGACCAACCAAACTCTAAGGGAAGAGTCGCATTAAATAAGAATCGTCATATGCAACTTCCATATAGTGTACATGGAATTCCCTATTGTGATCTTCAAGATTACCGGTCCCATGATATTTGTCAAATTTTGGTATCTCAAATCCTTGTGTGAATGGAACCATCACAATGCTTCTGTCAAATGGATAGGGGCACAAATTCCCTTGTGATTTTGTTGTCTTTTCTAATTGTATCTCCAACACTTGTTGTGAGAGCAGTTTAATTTGTGCGGACAAATCATTTTGTGGATTTGGTGGTGGGATGAATGTGTTTTGGGGTGGTATTATTGCTAGAGTGAGTAGTGGGTTGACTTGCGTATTTGTGTTCAAGGAAATTGGTTGTGTATTCATGGGATGTTGTTGTAAGTTTTGTTGTGCAAGCAACACTTGTTGGTATGCCTATAGTTGTTGTTGGTCTTATTGCTGTTGAGCTATCAGTGCTTGTTGTGCTTGGTATTGTTCTAAAGCTTGTTGATAAGCTTGTTGGTATAAGAAGACTTGTGCTTGGGCTTTTTGTGTTTGGTATTGGTATTGTGCTTGAGCTTGAGTTTGTCGAGTGGCTTGTGTAGCTTGTTGTTGTAATAAAACTTGGGCTTGTGCTTAGGCAACCTATTATGCTGTTTGTGTAGCTTGCCATGCTTGTGCTTGTTTTGTGGCTTATTACATAGCTTGTGTGGCCTGTTTAGCTTAGAATTGTTGAAGTGCCTTTTGATACGCTTATTGGGATGCTTGCAATGTGATGTATTGATTTTCCATACTTGGATTTGGTGGTGGAGGTGGTGGATTCGGTGGAATGGTGTGAGATGGTGTGATGAGAGTTTTCTGGGGTGGTTGTTGAGGTGTTTGAGTGATGGGTATGTGTAGGATCATGATGGGCCAAAAAGTGGCAATATGATGGGTATGTGGCTGACGACTATTTTTTTACCCAAAATTGATGAAACAAAAAGGGTTTTTAAAGGAGATTCTCAGCTTTCCACTGATATAAATTATGCTTTACTTTGAATTTAATAAGCAATTATTATTCATTTTCTTTTCAAATTATGGCTAAAGTCTTGATTGATAGGATGATTGAAAAACAACTATAGCTTTCAAACAGTATCACATTTTTTGAATCCAAAACATGCATCACATTCTATGCTTTGCATACTATAGTATTAAAAAAATAAAATTTGAATTTCATGAAGTTTTGACCAAGTTAAGGTGGTCAGACATATGAGTTTTTATATTTTTAAAAATTGTAATAAAAATTCATAATTAATTATTTACTTGGAAAAAAATTACAAAAAAATATGCATCACATTGGAGCATGAGTCCTCTACTTATATCTAAAATATTATAAAAAAATATTATCATTTTATTGTGGTTAGGGTGGTCAGACAGACACCCACTTCTTATTTTTTCCTTGAAATTTAAGTACCACTGCATTGAAATTTCAAATTTTCACCAAATGGAGTTTTTTTTTTTAAACAAACCTAATATTTTAGAAACTACATTCAATTGCTACAGATTCTATTCTTACATATTTTTGAAATAATATAGATAATTTATTCAAATTTTTACATGAAGTTTCCTAACTCTATTTTTTTTGAATTTTTTGCCACTTAAGGGCCTGTTTTTTCCATGATGATCCTGCACATACCCTAATGACAAGGGGTTGAGTGGTAGATGGTATGGTTGATGTGCTAGGTCCTTAAGAGACCATGTTTTGGAGAGTTTGAGGTGTTGTAGATTGATTGGTTGAGATGTTTGGATTGGTGCCACTTGGTGTTGTGATGTCAATGGCATGCTTAGAGGATTTGGTATGATTGATGTGTTGGTTTTTCTTGTGATTGGTGGATTGATTTCATTTGATTGGATTTGGATTGGTATGTTGGGTAAATGGGGTTTCCCTATACCTTTGATTGGTGTAGATGTTGATGTTAAAAGAGGGAATGATGGGAAGATTGGTGGTGTGTTCCCTTGAAAAAGTGAGGGTGATGCATTAAAAGTTCCCACTTGTCCAAATGAATCTACTTGTCCTTGCAATATCATGGGGAAAGAGATTTGTGTGTTAAGAGAGTATTCCAGTGATGCAGAAAAGGTGGAAGGATTGTTTGTATCATGGAAAATGAGTGGTACATATGGATGTTTTGGGTCTTGTGGGATGGTGTTAAGCATACCCAAGATTGTGTTTGCATCCAAGTTTTGGTTTTTTAAAAGGGCATGTGTTTGAAGAGCTTGGAGTAATGAACTCCCCTTGATAATCATGGGTTAACTTGGAGCATGAGATGATGTTGGTTGTATGATGGGTTGGATGATGTTTTGCAAGGAAGGTGTGAATGATACTGACAACATATTCCCAAGAGGTTGTTCCACAATAGTGCTCACATCAAAGTTAGAAAGGAGTTTAGCTCCTTTCTTTGCTAATGATAACATGTATTGTGTGGGATTGAGTCTCATGATAATGTTGGCTATCTTGTGTGTTTCAGGATTTTTGGACTAGCTCAATTATTTCATCTTGGGTCATCCCTTGAAAGTTGTTGGTGGTGTCCTCCACTTGGAAAACTCCCTCTTGAGTATTTTGAGGCATTTGAGGGGGATTAAGTGGAAGGTCGATGGATATCCTAAGGTTGAATTATGTTTCAGTTTGAGTCAAATCACTTGAAGTGGATGTTTCTTTGTTTTTCTCCATGATCTTATTGTATTTTGATCTAGTTTGGACCATAAAATAAGGATCAACTTCTAGGAATATGGGAGGTAAGCTCCTCTAACTCCCTTGGTTGATATAAACTTTAGGTGCAAAAAGAAAATCTAGGGTATTTAAGGATCAAATGGTGATGACATAAATGAAGGATGAAGGATATGGATGTTTTAACTTTTAAGACCCTTGGAGGAATACTAGACTTTAGGACTTTTGTGTTTGGTTTGGATTTGGTATGATTTGATTTTGGATAATGAACTTATAAAACCCAAGATGTTAGATGTTATCTTGGGATGAACTTTTTCAAAAGGATGATAATCTAAATAAATGTATGAGAAAATGATTCATCCACACACACTTAGTCAAACAACGTGATTTTGATTTTGATTTGAAGGATTTGGGTATGTACAGGATCATGATGGGCCAAAAAGTGGCAATATGATGGGTCTGTGGTTGACAACTATTCTTTTATCCAAAATTGATGAAACGAAAAGGGTTTTTAAAGGAGATTCTCAAATTTCCACTGATACAAATTATGCTTTACTTTGAATTTAATAAGTAATTAATATTCATTTTCTATTCAAATTATGACTAAAGTCTTAATTGATAGGTTGATTGAAAAACATCTATAGCTTTCAAACAATATCACATTTTTTGAATCCAAAACATGCATCACATTCTATGCTTCACATACTATAGGATTAAAAAAAAAAATGAATTTCATGAAGTTTTGACCAAGTTAAGGTGGTCGGATACGAAGTTTTATATTTTTAAAAGTTGTAATAAAAATTCATAATTAATTATTTACTTGGAAAAAATTACAAAAAATATGCATCACATTGGGGCATGAGTCCTCTACTTATATCTAAAATCTTATAAAAAAATATTATCATTTTACTGTTTAGGCTGGTCAACACCTACTTCTTATTTTTTCCCTAAAATTTAAGTATCACTGCATTGAAATTTCAAATTTTCACCAAATAGATTTTTTTTTTTAAACAAACCTAGTAGTTTAGAAACTACATTCAATTTGCTACAGATTCTACTCTTACACATTTTTGAAATAATATAGATAACTTATTCAAATTTGTATGTCAAGTTGCCTAACTCTGATTTTTCTAATTTTTTTGCCACTTAAGGGCCTATTTTTTCCATGATGATCCTGCACATACACATTTACCAAAAACCTAGTATGAATGATTTTTCCAAGGTTCTAAAAGTTGTTTGTGAAATGGGATTTTATTGATGTTTGGAATGGATGAAGGTGTTGATTTGATCCTAGATGAACCGAGAAAGACTTTTTTTATAAGATCAAGGTTTTGAAGAACATGCTATACCTCTAAAACTTTTCAACCCTATGTGAGAAACTCAAAATGTTGGAAAAGACCCAAATTTTGACAATAATAGAAGGAATACAATTTTGGATTGTTTCTTGAAGCACATTTGTAAAAGTTGTAGACCAATCTATCTCTGACTTCGTAAAGTGTTGAAAGATGTTTCTTGAGAGCTTTTGGACTAAGACACTTATGACGATTGATAGACTTTGGTTTTTGGATTTTGAATTTTCTGAAAATAATTTGAACAAACACATATGTGAGGTTCAATTGTCTTTTATCTTTGATTAAATGGATTCTTTTTACCACATCAACACTTCTTTCTTAGTTTTCAAACTAAATGTCTATGTCTCAATTCCTTTTCATTCCACAAGGTTCATTATGTGAAAATCAAAGAATCAAAGGCATAGTTTTCCTAGGTTGACTTTGGAGAGAAAAAATTGAGATATGGGCCCAAATATTTAGAAGCCTCTAAGGATAAAATCCCTAGGGACAAGCAGTAACATTTGGACTCTTCAAGGATATTTACTCTTTCCAAAGGGTTTGAAATTTTGATGACTAGTTGAATGTTTGTTTCAAAGTTTTAGATCTAAGAAAAGTATTTAACTAACTCATAAATTGCACAACCCTACAATATAAAGAACAATATTTTTTGAGTCCCCACTTGGATTTCTCCAAACATTGAGACAAAGCGAATAGCTAGAGATTTCGTAACACTGGCTCCCCTGCATGGCACACATTTCTCGGGACCACCAAATCTCAAAGTAATTAAAATCCAAAGATCAAAAGGATTTTTTTTTTCTACTTTGAATAGTACAATTATGGGGTGGCTTCAGAATGACCATTCTTGCACCAACAAATAGTAAGGATTTTGGCCTCTAAACAAATTGGTTCTTAGTTTGGGTAATTGGGGACATGGCACCTTGCGAGAATCCAACAAGCCACTAAATGCTTTAATCAATCCTACTAGGGGCTCTTATACTTTTTACAGTAGTACCCCATTCTGAAAGACACTATATGGCTAAGGCCTACATACCATGAGGACTTGACAGTTTAGTCTTATCCATTTATATACTGGCTCGAGTGAAAAACAGGTTGGAGTTGCCTTTGAGTTGTTCTTAGGTAGACCCCTCTAAAGGTGAAAAAAAGCAAGGGAGTACACTTGTAGTTCAACCACCCAGTTCATGTAAAGCACAAAGAGGGAACACACACAATGTCTCTTTCTCACACTAGCATGATTGTTCAATTTTAAACCCAAATTTGAAATGTGTGGGTAATTTTTTAGACAACCAATGTCACTAGAATTCTTTTGATTCTCAAGATTTTTGGAAAGTGTGAGAGAAGTGCCTACGCTTTGAATGACATGAATTGTAAAAAAAAATACAAGAAAATAAAAGCACAAGCTTGTTTTAAGCCTCAAAGCAATGATGAGTTTGTTTTAAGCACCAAAAACCAAGTGTGAAGTTGTTTGTTGAATTTTAGCACAAAATCAAAGTCTAATGAGTTTCTAATGTTCAATTTTAGCCAACTTTAAGATATCAAATCAATGGTTAATTTAAACCCAAAAATGAAGTGAGTTTTCCAAAAGCAGAAAACAAAAGTAGTAATGAATCCCCTAGGCTATTACAGTAAGCATTTAAAAATTCCTTTTTAAGTTGAAGTTCAATGCTCAATTCTCCAACTCAAATTTGCTTTATTTTGCTTACTTCCAATGCCCAACTCCAATGCCACTAATTCTTTATGCAATCCCCCCCTACAAACATTACAAAGCTATCCCAAGTAGGATTTATTTCAATGTGAAAGAGGCCACCATTATTTCTTTATGCCACATAAGAACAAAATAAGCAACAACAAGAATAAGACTAAATTTTGTTTGTTTGATTCCCACAATTATCAAGAAAATAAAGAGAACCAACTACCATTTCCCTTCCAATGTCACACCTGTCAAATCAAAAGCAATTTTTTTTTTTTTAAATGATGATATGTTAAGTGCATTTGTTTTGTGAGCATTGATATTATCACTTGATTTAATAGAATGATAGATGACAATGCAGCGAATAGTTGGTGAATTTTGCAGAAATCAACAGCATTTCTAAAGAAATTTTCTAATCATCTTAATGTCATCAAAGCCAAAATAACAAGTCATTAAGAATATTGATAGACAACAATAATGGAAATAATAGCATGTGAATATTAAAGCATCTATCATTCATTGCTTTCCTTTCTGAATTTGAGTTTGGTTGTCACTATCAACAACCTACATGTGAATAATGCCTAAGAGAGATTGTATCCTAGATATAATAAAGATGCCTGCAAAAAAACCATAAATGAGTGACGCATCACAATAAAGATTCATGCAAAACCATTAATGAATGACTTCAAACAAGATAGATGCCATTGTCGCCAATGAGCATAAGCTTTAGGAGATGATCATAATCAGACCGACTCCTCGCTCCTATGGTAGCCATTCTAATTCCTTTTCTCTTCTTTTACCTATAGATGGGATTGAGATCCTTCTTAAAAGTAGGTGAATCTATAGTTAAGGGAGCTAAAAGTGTCCCAGGTTTGATCGACAAAGTGATCCAAACAAAACCAAAGCATAGCAGGCACCAAATCACAAGAGAAAAGTGCATCTAGATGATCAAATCCTCTTGAAATTGGTTGGAATTTTTTTGCAAATAGCTCTGTGAAGGATCAAAACATTATAAATACCAATTTATTTCTTTCTATAGTGTACCAGCTTACCAATACAACACATTTCTACATTTATTTTGTGACAAATGCTGATGGAGAAAAGGTGATTTCAGAGCCCTAATAGGCATTTGAAATGGTAAGATTCTCCGTACCTTTCGAAGGCATTGATTCCCATACCTATATATACTTACATGCTATGGGAGCTTAGAAATTGAAGATTCCTGTTAGAAGCTTCCAATTTCTTTACAGAAGAGAATTTGTAATGGGATGTTAAATTGTAGAATGTAGGATAGATTTCACAATACATAATGTAGTTTGTCTAGATAGAGCATATAGTGGCCATCCACACCATACAAATGGAAATATGGAATGTATATAACATGGCAACATAACTACTGGATATATATTATATTTACTTAGTATAGTTGAAGTAGAGTCAATATGAAAATTGGTTTAGAAGATAAAAAACAAGTTTTTTCCATTTGTGAATAAGCAAGATCACACAGGAATCATTTGAGTCCAAAACCAAAGTCAATCCAAATTAAAGTTTTCATGCTCAAGCTAGTGAACACAACCTTTTCCCACAACTTTTTTTCATGTGCCAAAATGGAAGCATAGAGAGGGCACACAAACTGTTTGATAGAATGCCTCAAAGAGATGTCATGTTTGCAGAACATGTACAAAATAATATGTCTATAATGAAAGCACCTGTTGTGATTAGGAAATTAAAAAAAGAAAATCATACAAAGCAGATTCCAAAGCAAGACCTCAAAAATCCTTTATGTATAATCTTGGAGACACCCAAATCTAATAGTGGTCGCATGGTGAAACATAATCATAGAAAGAAAAACATGCAAAGTGAATGGTAATATCTAATCATAGCCAAAGATGGGATGATAGGAAAAAGTAAAGTAGAAGGGTATAGAGGAACGAGCTCAATGAACTAAGTCGACGCATTGCTATACTTATGTGCCACAAGGAATATAAAATATACAACTTGAATTGGGGATAGAAAATAATGATATGTACAAATCATTCGGAATAGAAGATGCTTATCGATTTCATAAATAAGAATCGAATTACACAATATGAACTGGAGGTTGGAAATCAACACTCCTCTCTATTGATTTCAACATGAAACTTCAAATAGAAAATTTACCTTGCATATTTAAAACCAGAGAATAACACATAAAAGATAGTGAGTCTGTCTCTCCAATGGCGCAACAGACTTGACTTACCTAATAGGCTCAAATTAGCATTAGTAAAAAGGGCTATACAGAGTCAAATTAGAGATTCAATGCACATCAAATGCAAAGCCCCATAGTGGGCACCAAAATGTGAACACTAAACCTGCAAATGTTAAACCTTGACAAACATTATCATATAAGTCAAATTAATCAAAGCAAACCAAGTATTCCTATGAGATATCTAAACATACTAGATATGCAAACAAAACAATGAAATACCAAATAAAATCAATTAAAAGCATATATAAGCATGTGGAAACCTATCCCATAGTGGAACTGGTGCTCCTTTGATGTGAAAAGAATGCCCTTTCCCACCCCCTTGATAATCTTCCAACGATATGATGAACAAGCAAAGATTGTGTGATCAAGTGCAAGATGAATGTTCCTATAGTGAGAATTGTAAGATTGTGGATGATTGTGGCTTCTATTTATAGGTTGAAGGGTTGAAGAATGGAGAGATGGGAGAAATGTGGGGCTAAAAGAGATTCATTAAGATTGTGACACTTGTCACAAATCTAATGGGTGAAGTTGGAGCACATTTTGGAGAATGTGCATAGTTAATGCATGTGGTTGAGAATTTGAGAAGTGTAAGAGATATTAGTGCATTTGTAAGATGCATTAAGTAAATGTGGTTGAGATATTTTGGAGGAAAATTGTTTGGGCAAGAAAGTCAAATAAATGGAGTTAATGAAGGAATATTCCCTTAAAATATGCCTTTGTGAGGGAAAATGAGATAATTAGTTAATTAAAAGAATTGATTTTCATGTACAAGTGGGTTAGTTAATCAAGGGTTTAGGTTTGACCTAGGTTGAGTCAAAAACTAGAGGATGGGTAATGATGGTTATGGGTTAATTAATCCATATTAATTAACTTGAAGAAGTTAGGGGATTTGACATTTTATTTAATTAATTTGGTTTATTAAATCACATGAGAGGAATTTAGGAATTTTTTATTAAATAAATTGATTTATTTAATCAAATAGGATGAACATTAGTGAATAAATCTAATAAATTACTTTATTTGATTAATAGAGGAATTTGATGTTAATTAGTAAAATTTAGATGCTTAATATCGATTTGTATGTCTACAATTTTTTTGATTTTAGGAGGGACAACGAATTTTTTTCATTATCTCTTGGCCTTTTATAGGAGGTAGGCAAAGGATCTATCTTAGGTTGGTATTGGTTATTTAGAATGTCTTTAGGTTCGATCAAAGTTTCATGAAGGATAAGAGGTTCAATTGCAGGTTGAGGCATGTTTCTAATGGATAGTTTCGCTATGCATTTAGCCTTGAACTTTTGGTAGGATTTGAAAAAGAAGTATTCTCAAGGTTTAATAGGCTCCATGGGCTCAGGACAAAAGAAATATAAAGAAAATTTTCCTCAGGAAGAAAGAGGATTAAAGCCACTATGGTACATAGTAAAGATTCCATTGTCAAAGGGAAACTTAAAACATTTATGCACAATTGATGAGACAACTTGCATGGAGCGTAGCCATGGGTAACTAAGCTTCACATGAAATTGATCTGATGTCAAGCTAATGGAGAATGAGACATCTAATTGTTTCATTCCAATAGTTAAAGGAAGGGTGATTGTTCCCGTCATAGGGAAAGAAAAACCATTATGCGTCTTTGTCCATGCTTTCAATTTATCATATTTTTCTTGATATAGCTCATGTACAAGTAAGAATTCCTTAGTGATCACATTCTTTCCACATACGAGATCAATTAACATCCCATTAGTGGGCTTCTCATAGATTTGGCTGGCTATGTAAAGAGGACCATCAGGTGCATTTTTAAGTATATCTTGTGAGGAGAATGCAATGTCAAGAGGCTTTCTTGTTTGACCCTTACAAGGTTGAATTTTGACCAATCCAACCATATCATCCCAAGGACTTCTTACATTAGTATCTGTAGGATCTTGTTCAACAATATACATGGTGTCATCATCTGTGTCAACATTCATCACATCATTCTTTTTAGGTATTTTGAAAAATGAAACATCGTGTTTTGGCATCGAGTTGGTAAAGATTTGCAATTTTTGGTTAGGAGGGACAATGAACTTATTTCCTTGATCATTAACACCTCCAATTGAAAGTAGACTAAAATCAATGAGGTCTTGCACAAGATTTTTAAGACACTTACAATGTTTAGTTTCATGTCAATTTTGTCAGTGATGTGGCAATAAGCATTCAATATAAAGCTTGGAGGTAAAGGTTTACTAGGATTATGTGCTCTAATGAGAGGCAAGGTGATGATTTTTTGTTCTAAAATTTGTGACATGGTGTTATAAAGGATATCAGGTAAGGGAGTAAACTGCCTAGTCGAATCCCCAAATGTGAAAGGAGTTGTCTTCTTTATAGCAGCCACATGGGCATCAGTATGTTGAGTTGGTTGAGGGGGATTCAAAAATTTTAGGATGACTAGAGGTGTGTTTTTTTTAATGACTACTAACTGAATTTTGATAATCACGAAGGGTAGTACACAAGTGGACAAAGGTGGGGAACTTCATCATGGTAATTTTATCTTGTATCTTACTTTGAAAATTTTCTATGAACATTCTGTGAATGTGAGGATCGAGAATTTTAACATTGATTTGGGAGTAAAGTGATTGGTAGCGTGAAATGAATTTAGTCACCTTTTCATCTTTCTTTTTCTTACATCTCATCAAATTATCCAAGGTCATCTTAGGAGTCATATGCACTTGGAAGTGGTTAATAAATGCCTCAGCAAATTCATTGAATGAGTGAATTGAGTTATTTGGTAATGAATAAAACCATTCCAAGGCAATGTCTTTCAAGGATCTAGGGAATAGTTTAGCCAAAAGTTTGTCCTTAAAGATGAAATCAATGCATAGGGCAGTAAAAGAAAAAACATGGTTAGTAGGATCTTTCTTCCCACCATATTTCTTGAATCGGGGAATTTCTAATCCTTGTGGCATTTTTTCTCTCAATATCTCCAAGGATAAGGAATTGGTTTTGATGTATTGTGAGGTTTGGCTGTTATTTTTTTTTAGGTTTGCAACTTGTTGTTGAAGGTATTCCATTCTTTGTAAAAGTGTGTTAATGATATCATCATTGTTGTTGTAAGGTTGAGGGGTATAAGGTGGTGTAGGGTAGGTATGTGGAGGACTAGTGAATTGTAAACTTGGGATGGAGGAGGTTTGAGGAGATATTATGGTTGAAGGAATAGAACTAGAGGAATTCCCTAAGGAAACACCTAAGAAAGTGTTCACACTACTAGTAGGTTGAATTGTTATGGTAGGTTGAGTAATAGTGTAGGTAGGGATAGAAACGGGTATCATAGTGTTATGGATGGAAGTTACTCCTTGGATTTGAGTGCAACTCAAAGCTTGAGTAGAACTAGGGATGGTAGGGATAGTGTTGCTAACGAGAAACATAGTAACTGAAGGCATAGTAGTCATGGGAAATGAAATATGCAAACTAGAATCCAAATAGGGTTTCATTATCAACACTATCAGGAAGAGAGCTAGAGAACCCAAGATCCATGATGAATGGTGTATCACAGGATGACATGATTCTCAAACTACATCTCACAATAGTATTACTAATAGGGCACCAAGTTGTAAAGCTCATACAATACTTGACAAACTTAGTGGACAAACCCAAAATGGAAAGAGGGTGAAGGGAAATGCAAGGACCTAAAATGAAATGTGAATGCAAGTTTTAGATTCTAAACAAGGTAATTTACTAATCACACTATGCAACAATCTAAAAGGAAACACTCTGAATGCAATTTTGAATTTTGAGCAATGCATAAGATGAATCAATTTAAGCTAAATGCAGTGATTTGAATGAAATAGAAACTCTATAAACTGAAACAGAAAGCTACCAATAGCAAACAGAAACATATAAACAAAGAATTTAATTCTGGAAAATGTAGCTCAAAATATGAGACAGGACTAAATCACCTAGAAGGTCATATGAGTCCCACTTTAAGGTTTTTGCACAATTTTCAGAAAATTTTAAGTGAATGTTATGCTTTTTGAGTTGGATAATATATAGACTAAATGTAAATGTATATTTCATATGAAATTCAATGATGCAAGACACAAAAAAGCAACCTATATGCACTTTCACTAATGGAAGATTTAGAAACCCTAGATGCAAATTAACTAATGCAAAGTTAATGCAAGCTACATCTAGGATTATAGTGCACTAAAAATATGAAAAGAGGTGTTCATCTCAGGTTCACCAAAATGAAATGACAAAAATGGGCCACCCTATCCTCCTAGGGAACAAGCTAGTTGGGTTTCTAGGACCTAGACCTATTTCCCCCAAGTTTCACTCAAAGGAAACCCTAGAGATCTCAATCTAAATGTAGAAAGGGGGAAAGAGATCATGCAATAGGGTGTCCTAGGGTATGATGAAGAACTAAAGAGGGGTTCACCACCAATCTAGGGCTTGGGAAGACAAGTAATATGCAAGACCTAATTATGAAACTTAATAATATGCAAGACTTGAGTAAAATACCTAAAAATGAATGTAAAACAAAACAACAAACTGAAAAAGTACAAAGGGGCACCTAGAAACCTATTGAAGCTTGAATAGAGATTTGAAATGATAAAATTGTTGAAATTAATGTCCACTGGGACTCATATGCTAGTCTTGGTGATTTAGTCCCAGATTAGTATTTTTGGGCAGGAATAGAAATCTGGTAGATATATGTTTGGAACACCTGAAAATTCCAAATTTCATCATACTAGGACTCATATTCCAGAAGTGGCATGTAAGTCCAGTTTTATTTTTTCAAAGAATCAGGACTTGAATCTACTCTTCAATCTCTTCTCTATCTTCTCAACCTAGTTTTTGGGTTTGAGTTGTTGAATTATGCTTTGTAGAGTTCTTTCAATGATCTTTTAGATGATGTGACAACTTTGACAACTTTGAACACTTGGGAACTTCATTCCAATCTTTCTCTTCAATATGTCTTCAACCTAGGTCTACAAACCACACACTAAAGAGAGGGATAATTTTTTTTTTGTTAGAAGAAAGGGGTTTTCCTTGGTCAAACACTGTTTTGGTAACCAAGCCTTGAAATGAAATGAAATGTAAAGGAGGAATGATGAATGAACAATCAATAATGTTGTAACTCACCAAACCCTAGGAATAAAGTGTTGTAAACATGTTTGAAATGGCTCCAATGGATGTGGATCTTGATTCTTGGTTGAATATGGTAGATATTGACTTGAATCCTTTCTTGAATCATGAAAACCCTACATCACAATTGTTAGCTCAAAAATAAAACATGATGCATGATGACTTTGACATGATTATTGATGCTTCAATGATGCTCTAAAACACTTGATAATCAACTCTTGAAGGCTCTTGAATGCTCTTGTAAAATCTTGAATTCTCTTGTTGTGGAGGGGGTTAATTTATCATCAAAAGCATAAAAACACAAATTAAATAATCACAACAACATAACATAAAGTTAGACCTTTGATGACCCTACTTGATTGAGCTCTAAGATGCGCCCAACTCTTGTTTGATTTGATCTAAGTATGGATATGTGATTGCTCACAATTTCACCAACATAATATTAACTTAAATCAAGATGGAGAAATGAGAGGATGAAGGCACAATTTATAGAAAATTGGAGGGTAAAATAGAGGGCTAGGATTGAAAGTTAGGGTGATGCATGGATCAATGGGTGTGGCCAATTAGCATAGTGACAAGTGTCATAATTGAATGCATGGAGAAGGGTGAGGTTGTGTTCACACATGTGTGAGCACACCTTGGAATGACACCTCATTTAATTTTGGAGGCAAGTTGTAAGATAGTGGAGGTAGGTGGGATTTTTAGCATTAATGAGACAAGATTAGGAGGTTGAGGGTGAATTTTAAATTAGGAAATATTAGTAATGATGGGGGTTAAGCTAGCTAATGAGGGATTAATTAGCATAATGAGATGGGTAAGGTTAGAAAACCATAGGTTTATTGATCCAAGTGAAGTCAAAAATTGGAGAATGGGCTAATGGAGGTTGGCTCCTTAATTAATCATGGATTAACTAATGTAATTGGGTTTAGGAAGAAAGGGGATTTTGATGGGAACAATTAAATAACTGATATTATTTAATTGACTAGAAGAATTATAGGTTTAGGTAATGACATAATTAATTAAATAAAACATTTAATTAATTATGAGAAGAAATGGACTAATTAATTAAATAGGTGTATTTAATTAATTAGGGAGGGTGAATTAATTAAATAAAACATTTAATTAGTTAAGATGAAGTAAATTCAGATTGGGGGTGAATACACTTGTGATCACCAATTTTCTATAATGCATGAACACTTGAAAGCTTATGATAAAATGAGTGAAATAACCTTGTATTTATGCTTGTTTATGCTGAATCTCCTAAAATTACAACACTAGAAGCCGACATTAGATCTAGGAGAATAAAATTATCCCACCAAGAATTTGAATTAAATTTGATTTTGGGACACACAAGACTCATATGCAAGAAGTGGCATATGAGTCCCATTAGGCTAGGCTATGGGACACATTTTTTCAAGAAATGCTTAGAATGATGTAAAATTAGGATCAATACCTTGAAACTTAGGTGCGACTCATATGCCCAAGGTGGCGTATGAGTCCTAGATCACTAAATCTGGGCCACACTATCCAAAAACACTTGAATTATGATTGGATGCTAGTTTATGTCAGGTTTATGCTCAAAAAGATGCATTAATTAAGGCTTGTGGATGCAAAATAATTCCAATTAAAGAATAAATAAGCATAATTATTTAATGAAATCCTAGATTAGTATGAAAGTGTTAGGATACACTTTACAACACCCTAAATAAGGCATAATTAATTCCATTTAGTTCACAAGGGCCCAAGACCTCATGTGAATGTGTTAAACACATTACAACACTAAATTAAGGCAATATTAAGCTTAATTTAACAAGGAGGTCCCAAAAAAATATGAAAATGTAAGGGGTACATTTTTCCAAAAGAAGAGGGAGGGGATATCTTTCCAATGAGATCCAAACCCCCAACTAAAAATAGCAAAATAGGAACTTGAGCACAAAGTTCAAAAGCAGAAGCATGAATTAGATTGTTATGCTCAAGTAACATTTGTGATATTTGTTAACATAATCAAAGTAATCTTGTTCCATATGCCTCCAATAATATCCTATGCAAATTAATTTTTGAACTAACAATATTCCCTCGAAATTCCCCCCACAAGCACCAACATGAGATTCCTCAAGGGCTATAAGGAAATCTTCAATTGTTTAAGAAATCTAAGTAAAAGACCATTAAAGGATTGTTGAACACCCAAAATACTAAGAGGGGGTGAATCGGTATTCTCTTAAACCATTCAAATATTAAACATCCATTCACTAATGCATATTCAACTGTAGTAAGGAAAGAAAGCATGAAAGCATCCACAACATCACATAACACATGAACACCAATATTTTGATGTAGAAAATCCAAAATGGGAAAAAACATGGTGAGGGTTAGATCACAATATATTATAATTGGTTATAGTATATTACAGAAATGCTCACTACAGGTGGACTCACTGTTTATAAAGAAAAAGATAGAAGAGAGATGGTGGATCATAACCTATTTGGAACAATTACAATTGCATCTTATGTATGCATGAATTACATTTCCATTGAAGCACAATAACAAACTTTATCTGATTATGGTTCAACACTTAGCCTTTCTCTTCATTCACACAATTCTTATCTTCAACGTAACATTCACAACTTAAATTTTCCCTGCTTTGCTCAAATTCACAACACATACAATACATTTCACATCCATTGTATCAAAACACAAAAATCAATCCAACTTATATATCCACATCAAGTATAACATCAATTAGGTTGGCCAAATTAGAAGTAATACCCAAAATGTAACTTGTCGGCTCCAAAAATGATCATCCACACAATGTGCCATAATTAAAAACTCAAAATATCTTAAGATAGGTTGACATGGATGTATGTTAGATCCAACATAAGATAGAAACACTTATTTAACCTTCGCATACCTTCAAACTGTATAGAGTAAAAATAGCCCTGTAGACCCAAGTGTATGAACAAGAGGATCTACCACTAATTTTTCTAAGACCCTAAACACTCAACTATGTGTAAAATAAGATGCTAATAACAATAAAAAATGCTACATAACTATTATAGCAACTATGGGGGAAGGTTTTAGAGCATAAAAAAATTGTGTACTTGTCCAAAAAGTTGTTTTTGAGCTACAGAGGACTCATTCTCCTTCAGTGGTGAATGGGTACTTTTAGGGTTTTGGAAAACTAATTTCAAGGTTTTGTTCCTTCATGTCTACATTCTCAAATTCCATGTTATTGACTTCTTTATTTTGTAGCTTTATGCAATTATGTAGCTTTGATTCCTTGATTTTGCACTTTGAATGACAACATTTGCAACTTTGCAACTTTGGCAATTTTGCTCCAAATATTACTCCACCTGATCTTCAACCTATAAATCTACAATCACACACTCAAGGGAAGAAAAAAAATGTGTTTGTTAGTGAATGGGGGTTTTCCTAAATCAAACCATTTGTTTTTTTGTAGCTAATTAAACCAAATGATGAAATAAAGGAATGAAGCATGAAACATGAAATATGTAAATGATGCCACCTTGGATGATGTCTTGTGAAAAAAAATTGCAAACTAGCATGTAGTGGCCATGAAGAATGTAGATCTTGGATCCTTTAATTTGATGTAAAAAATAGTTGCAATTAGATATCCAATTCTACATCCACTTCTTTAGTTCAAAAAAATGAATGCATGCATCAAACCCTTGACATGATGAAATGATCTTAAGTTGTTGCAATAAAATCTTTAAATATGTCTTGAAATGCTCTAATGATTGATCACGTGAATTCTTGAAGACTTAAAATGAATTGCTAGACTGTGTTAGGAGAAACAATGTGAATTAACCCCTTATTTATGCTAAATTAGGAGATTAACCCTGAAATTCAAAGAATTAAGGACAACACTAGATCTGGAAAGAAGCAGTATTAGATTCCCACCAGAATGAAATTCAAAAATGGTGGTCTCATTAAGGGAGGACACATTCACCACCTTGGGTGAATGGGTCCTAGCTCAATTTACTAGTACCTAACCCCAGGGGATTGAAAAAGGGTTAAAAACCCATTTCAAATCAACCAAAAAATGGGGGTCCTATTAAGGGAGGACCCATTTTCCACCTAGGGTGAATGGGTCCTGGGACCATTTTCTAGGACCAAACTTTTCCCAATGAAATATTTTATTAATTAAATTATGAGTGTCGGGATAGATCTTTGGCAGGTGTCAAAATTAAGGCTTAAATTTGAATTAAAAGGGGGTTAATTACTGCAATTAACCACAATTAATTAAGACCACCTAGATAAATGTGAAAGTGCTTCATAACACTTTACAACATTTAAACAAGGTACACATTATGTACACTTTATTAGAAAATGGCCCATTAGGCTTAATTAAGAAAATACATCCTAGAAAAGTGTGAAAGTGTGTTACAGCACTTTACAACATCCTTGAAAAGGATCAATTAAGGCATTTTTAGGCAAATAAAAGTCCTAGAATAGTGTGAATGTGTATGACACATTACAACACCACATTAAGACATCATTAATTTAGTTTTAATTTCAATTATCAAAACAAGTAAGGAAAAAGGATTATTTTTTCTGTTACTACATTTTTCTCCCACTTTAGTGAGAGGATGACCCCATGTCAAACTCACACTAAAGAAGAAATCCAAGACACTTAAGTATGCAGAAATTAAAAAGATACATGATCATACCTTGTCAAAGGCCAAGAAAAATAAACAAAAACAAAGGATCAAGATTAATTTTTCTAACACAATGCAGAGTGAGGTTGTTTGTCCATAACATATGTTTCCCACTCTGGGTTAGTGGAACCTTAGTCTTTCCACTAGGTGATTTGTCCCAAAGAAGTGGTTTAGTGATAAAGTCATGCTAGTGTGTTGGCTTCCCACCGTATAATGAGAAATTCATGCCACTGTATCGGCTTCCCATCATACTAACCATACCAAAATTATCCTCCTGATAACTTCAATAAGGAACCACAATGTAATTCTTTTGTAAATTCTTTTGAATATCATGTAAAAAATTTGTTAAAGGGGATTTTTCTTTGTTTGTGTAAAGTTCTTCTTAGGGAGCATTATGCCTAATGTCTCCAAGAGAGGACAAGTCAAAAGTTTCAAATCGTCACCCATGGGATGCCTCGTTCACATCATGCCATGATAGTAGATGGTACACTCTTGGATGATATCGAACCTAATGACACCACTAGAAGAGGACACATCACAAGAAGAAAGGAAAATCACACCATGAAATTTTTCCAAATTATGTCCTTGATGTATGCCTCCACTTTAAAGTGGTTGCTACACCATCACTATGATCAATTGCTTTAAAGTAGATAATTCTTTTTTATCTAAGACATGAGAGATTTCCTCAGAAAACCCTATGCCAAGTCATATGTTTTCAAAGTAAGTTGTGTCATGAAATAGGAAGGAAGGGTTACCCCCACAAATACATAAGCGGTCTATGGATTTGACGTCAGCATGTCTTTACTACAATGTTGTCATAGAGCATGGAACTATCATCATTCCCCAAATACTCATAGAATAGGAAGAATGACACAAAGAAAGTGAAAACAAAGAAAAATCCTTTTAGGTTAACATGGAAGAAACATGAATGTCTCGATGCCTTGCATCATCCCCAAAAGGAAAAAATAAGAAAAATGAAAAGATTGTTGAAAAATGGAGGTAATTATGTAGCTTAAAACTTGTAAAACTATGAGATTTTAGATCTAATTAAGTGTTCTTTGTTACAAATTCTTTGTGTATGATAATCTGTTTAGATTCATTTTACCAATTGTAGAAAGTAGATAGAAGATTGTAGAAGAATAAGACTAGAAGATAGAAGTGACACAACATATACGTGGAGAAACCCTTTCGGGAAAAAACTCCACCACCAAAATCAATAGTGCTTGTATTATTTAACCTTAGAAAAAGATTACAATAATACTTTATCAATCCTTAATTGATATGCTTCTTTTACCTTCAACAATCCTTCTTCACAACCTGCAATAAACTCTGATAAAACTCTCTTTAACTTGCTACGATTAATAGACAATTATGAGCATTGAAAACTCTAAATAATTGTCAATTACAAGAGCTTGAAGCTCCTCTAAAAAAACTATGCCTATTTTGTGCAAATAGAGTTTCATCATGTAACATGAATTCAAATCCAATGTCTCCTCAATTTAGGCGCCCCAAAATGAACTCCTAATTGATCGTTGGTCAAGAAAATTTCTTCAAAGATTCTCCTAAAAGTTGGTACCTAAGAATGGGCCCACTTAAATCAGCCTTGTAAATATCTTCTTATGTAAAAGGTGTTAACTCCAAGATGCCAACTGTGTTAGCCAAGGTGGGTCCAAGTCAATCTTTGTTAACTAAAACATATCTCTCCATCAATTCATGCAAACATTATGCATGATTGATCACCCCAACTTAATTGAATGTATCAAATATTATCTGTCATGCAACTTAAATCATTAGTCATGCAACTCAAGTCAACTAAAGTAAACTAACTACATGCAATTGAAGATAACTGAACCATAACTGAAATGAACTAAACTAAACTCCACTCATGTAAATATCAATCCCTAACTTCTACAATCTTTACATGCATTACTGAAGTGTTATCTTTTCTCCAAATAGTTAACTAAACTCAAGGTGGGTTCCACCTTCCATGTGGGCACCCCATGTGCTCCTATTTTGTAAGAGCTCTTCTTGGGAGTCCCCACATGTTCCTATCATTTAGAAATAATAAAAAATGTCAATTTACATGTTCATTTCATTAAAATTTAATCTCTTTCTAATCCTAGTGTTGGGGAACACTTTCCAAGGACTTAGGAGATACATGAAATATGTTTAGCATTGTAATTATATGGCATCCTATTCCAAACAAATATGAAAAGAAAAATATTTAGGGTCAACAAGGAAGAGACATAAATGTCTCGATGCCTTGCATCATCCCCAAAAGGAAAACACAAGACAAAAGAAAAAGACAAAGACAAAGATTTTGGGTCAACATGGAAGAGACATAAATGTCTTGATGCCTTGAGTCATCCCCAAAAGGAAAACACAAGACAAATGAAAAATGATTACGACATAGAGAAGAATGAAGGTACAAATAGAGGAATGCACAAAAGAGAGAGGAACATCAAACGAAATGTCATGGGGGATCACATTATGCACATGTAATCACATAAAGAGAAATGAAAAAAAGCAAAAATCTAGTAAGGCACAGGCGAGTCAAACTAAAGAAAGTTGTAAGCCTTCCAACCTCAGTCGATATAAATGGAAGGTAGGAAACTAGCTAAAATGACATCAAAAAATGCATTACTAGGACAAGGATATCAAGTTATTTCCCCCACTTTGTGCAAGAAAAGAATGATCTGAGATAAGTGAGGAAAATGAGCTCCTTGCATTAGAGAAAATGATTTGCAATAAGTGTAAAACATGTAATAGTGAGAATGTTTTAAGATTCTACAACTATTACATGACAAGGAGCAGAAGGTTATGTTATTCAATCACTAGATGGAAATCATTTCCATCGAAGTGAAAATTTCTCAATACCAATTTGAATGCATGACACTCATCAGTACTATGTCCAAGAGTTCTGTGGTATCGACAATGTGGAACATTCACATCTTAAGGATACAGTCTTATCTTTTCTTTCATAGGTGGTAGTGTTATAAGTTCTTTGCTTAGAAGCAGTTGTAGTTTCCTTTCACTTCCAGGTGTCGCACAAGGGAAATTTAGTTTCTTTAGCTTGTAAGGCCTCTTGCTATTGCTAGATCCACCAAGTTCTCTAGATACGATTAGGGCAAGAGGTCCTTAGATGATCTTGCCTTTTTTATCCCTATCCTTAGGAGGTATGGGTTGCTCTTTAGGAAGGAGGACACTTATATCAAGAGGAGGATCTAAGACAATTGTACCATCACTATGAAGCATTATTTATTCTTTACGATCACTTATGTTGAGAGTAGGATCTTCATATCATATGCCTTTAGTTTCTTCAATTGGTATTTGTTCTAGGAGTTGATGAATTTTATGTTCACTTGTTGTATCACATCCTTGTTTGCATAAGATCATGAATCCTTTTCCATATGTCTCTTCAAGGTTGATTGATATTTTGGTCACTTTGTTGACATAGGATGGTTGAATGTTTACTTGTTTAGAGGTGCTAGGTTCACCTATTGTAGGAAACTTAGTTGCAACTTGTGACTTAGTTTTGGGGAGTAATAGACCAAACATTTCAAGTTGTATTGGTTGTTTCATTGAAGGATGAAAGGATGCACTACACTCAAGGTTGTTTCATAAATAATTTATGAATTCATTCATGTTGGAATCATCTTCTCCAATGATGTCAACATCACGAGGAGGACATGCATTAGGAGTTTTTGGAGCATGAGTAAGTTCAATTTAATTAGGGCTATTACCAAAAACAAAATTTGAAACATCAACCAAAGAGAACAAGGACTTCCACACATTGCCTAAACAGTTATCCATTTTTAGAATTTAACATCTAAATATGGTAATTTACTCATTTCATAATGCAATAAGCTGAAAATGAAATATTTTGATACAATTTTAAACTTTTAACAAAGCACTGAAATGAAGAAATTTAAGCTAAATGCAATGGAATTGATGAAGCAACAAATCAGAAAACTGAAATCAAAAGGTAAGAGCACCAAATAGAAGCTAAAAACTAAAATTTTAAAGTCCTAAAAATGCAAATAAATAGCTAACAGGGACTCATTCACTAGTAAGGGTGAATGGGTCCTAGTTAGATATTTCTGATATTTTTCTATGGATTTCAAAGTGAATTTTGATGCTTTTTTAGTTGTCAGAAGGTTCAGATCAAACCTTATCAGGGACTTATTCACTAGTAAAGGTGAATGGGTCCTAGTTAGGTTTTTTTAAACTACATTTTAATGATTTGCAAGCTCCTAGTTATATCTTTTAGTTCCAGGTTTGAGATAGTGAGCTTCAACTTCAAATTTTCCAAAAATTTAATGTAAAAATGCAATGAAAAGATTAAATGAAAGACCTAATTTGAAATGCATTTTTGTTTTTATTTTCAAATGCAATTGTATGAGGTATAAATGAGATACAAAATCACTAATTTGTTTTTGTAATTTTCAGATTTAGAAAGATGCAAAACAATACAAATCTAAACCCTATATGGTGTACAAGGTTTCAAGGATAAATAAGTAACCTTGAGATCTTAATTCAATGCAATATCTAACTTAAGATGCAATGAGAGACTCCAAAAATAAAAAAAAATCAATGTTGAATACATTGGGTTCACCAAAGATGTATAGGGGAAAAATAGGGTAGACCCAAGTGTATGAACAAGAGGATCTACCACTAATTTTTCTAAGACCCTAAACACTCAATTATGTGTAAAATAAGATGCCAATAACAATAAAAAATGATACCTAACTGTTATAGTAACTATGGGGTAAGTTTTTAGAGCATAAAAATTTGTGTATCTAGCCAAAAATTTGTTATTTTTGAGCTACAAAGGACTCATTCGCCTTAAGTTGCCAATGGATACTTTTACAGTTTTGGGAAACTGATTTCAAGGTCATGTTCCTTGATGTCTACACTCTCAAATTCCCTTTATCAACTTCTAAAATGAAATTTTGGAGCTTTGATTCCTTTATTTTTCACTTTGAATGACAACTTTTGCAACTTTGCAACTTTAACAATTTTGCTCCAAATCTTGCTCCACTTGATCTTCAATATGTAAATCTACAATCACACACTCAAAGGTAGAAAAAATTGTTGTTTGTTAGTGAATGGGGGTTTGATTCAGTCAAACCCCTTGTAGGTAATTAAACCAAATGATGAAATAAAGGAATGAGGTATGAAACATGAAATATGTAAATGATTGCACCTTGGATGATGTCTTGTGAAACAAATATGCAAAATAGCATGTAGCGGCCATGAAGAATGTAGATCTTGGATCCTTGAATGTGATGTGAAAAATAGTTGCAAGTAGATCTTCAATTCTACATCCACTTCTTTAGCTCAACAACATGAATGCATGCATCAAACCCTTAACATAATGAAATGATCTTGAATTGTTGCAATAAAATCCTGAAATCTACCTTGAAATGCCTTATGAATTCCCTTGAAATTATCTAATGCTTGAAGATAGAATTAATTGATAGATTGTGTTAGGAGAAATAATGTGAATTAACCCCTTATTTATACTAAATTAGGAGATTAACCCTAAAATTAAAAGAATTAAGGTCGATACCATATCGGGAAAGAAACATTATTAGATTCTCACCATAACGAAATTAAAAAAGAATGGTCTCATTAAGGGAGGATCCATTCACCACCTTGGGCAAATGGTTCCTAGCTTGGTTTACCAGGACCTAACCTCGGGGGATTGAAAGAGGGCTAAAAACCTATTCCAAATCAACTAAAAAAGGGGGTTCCTATTAACGGAAGACCCATTCACCACATAGGAAAATGGGTCATGGCACCATTTTCTAGGACCAAACTTTTCCCAATGAAATATTTTGTTAATTAAATTATGAGTGTTGGGATATATTTTGGGAGGTGTCAAAATTAAGGCTTAAATTTGAATTAAAAGGGGGTTAATTACTCCAATTAACCACAATTAATTAAGACCACCTAGATAAATGTGAAATTTCTTTATAACACTTTACAACACTTAAACAAGGTACACATTATGTACATTTTATTAGAAAAGGGCCCATTAGGCTTAATTAAGCAAATACATCCTAGAAAAGTGTGAAAGTGTGTTACAACACATTACAACACCCTTGCAAAGGATCAATTAAGGCATGTTTTAGCTAAATAAACATCCTAGAATAGTGTGAATGTGTACAACACATTACAACACCACTCCAATACATCATTAATTCAGTTTTAATGTCAATCATCAAACCAAGTAAGGAAAAAGGCTTACTTTTTCCATTACTACACAAACATATTAGGTCAACTTCATATAAGACCTAAAAGCAAAAACCTCCATATGTGTATCCACATCTGGACACATGGACCTCAAAACTGAATTCCATCTGTAATTCATGCTCAACTAACATCTAGAACCTTATCTTCAATACCGCAAGGCCAATAACTCATCCGTAGAGAAGTGCAACTTCTCCCACACAAACACATTGTACAAAAAAATTACTATAAAATGCTAGGTTAAACTTTGTTACTCATATCTTTCAAACTACTTGTCCAAACAAGATGAAATCTTGGATTTAGGTACATCTAACATCCAAAAAATGATGTAAGAAGTGTAGAGAAAAATGTTCATTTACAGAGTGGTGCGGACCCAAAAACTGATGCATTGTTACATTGAATAGGAAGATTTGACACTTAGTCAAATTTTTATGCAACTGATCTTTCCGGACCAACTTACTTAGCACAAATGTCTTCCTTAACAATTCTAAAACTTGTTAGGACTACTCAAAATGATTTGTAACAATGTTGACATAAATGAAAACACTCTATCATAATGTTGTGTACCTTCTATGCTCATATTTCCAACCACAATCATCAATGAAAAACCTTAGCAATCTCTACAAACTTCCTACAAGGATCATCTATATAAGACATCAACTAGGATGACATATCTAGTAGCAAGTTTCTGAATATGAGCTCTAGTATTCTAAGTGGTTAGTGTAGACACCTAAAAATAGTCTGGAGAATCTAATTAATTAAATACGACTTATTTGATTAATTAATCTTAAATTCATCTACTTAGTAAATAAATAGAAATATTTATTTATATTAAGTTCATTATTAATTCTTCTATTTTATCATATTATTTCCCTCTTAATTAAATAAACAAAATTAAATAGTTTGTTTTATTTAATTATTATCATTATTATTTCTCCTATACTTTATCTATTAATTCTATCTTAAATTAAATACACAGCTTCAATAATTTGTGTTATTTAATTACCTCATCACATTTCTTCTTAATTAAATAAAGATATCCTAGAATCTTTAATTTAATTATCATATTCCTTTTATTTTAATTTAATAAACAACTCCTATAGTTTGTTTTATTAAATTATTTATTCCTCTTTTGCTGAATTTAAATAAATCAAAAATATTTAAATAAATGCATAAATCATATACCTCTATTCCCTCACCAATAAAATTAGATTTAAAAAATCTAATTAATTCAACTGTCATTCACGGGAAGAGCCTCGGGGACAAACCTGCAGGAAATCCTCTCAATCTTCTGCCTCAAATCTTTCCTCTCATCTTGCCTGGTGTTTTCATGGGGAGGAACAATCCTTCATGATCAGCTCCACCTTCTCATCTCATACCATTCAATTCTCCAGATTGAATCTCAACCTCTGTTGTGTTGCCCCTTCACAAATGAGTGCCGTGAAATCTATAAATACAGGTTTCTGGCTCCAGGAAAGGGATCCTAATTTGTGAAATCTTACTTTGCAGGTTTTCCAGGCATTCAAGCAATCAAGCAAATAGAAGCAATCATCAAGCAATCAAGCATTTTAGTTCATCAATCATGGATGTTTACAGTAGTTTCTTTCTCATAAGTTTTTACTGTAGAATCATCTTAGTTGCATTTACGAATCATAATAGTTTAATTCTCATTCTCTAAGTGTCATTTTAGCAATCAATTAGCTTCTAAAATCTGAGAGCAAGTTGATTAAAGAAATATTTAGAGTTAGAGAGCAATAGGACATATTTCTGAAGATTCTTAGTTTAAATTAGCTTAAATTTCTTGAATCTTAGATACAATGTCTTATTTAGAAGGTACATTTCCTGATTCTTACACTTCCATTTTGGTGCCCACCGTGGGGCCTAACCCCATATTCTACAATTTTTTTTGTGAAAAGTGTCTTACAGGTATCAGCGTGTTTGTTTTAGTGGAACCATGGTTTTTTATAGCGCGTCGGCGGGATTCTGTAGCGCGTCGGAGAAAAACTATAGCACATCGATCGTCTATTTTAGCGCACCGCTCAAATGTTTTAGCATGCCGCACAACTGTTTTAATGCGTCAATCCACTATTTTAGCACCTCAACTCTTTATTCTTTAAATATCTTTTATTTGGATCCGATGCATCCGCGGCCAGATTTTGTTCTTTAGTCTCTTTTTGGTTAAAATTTATCAATCCTAGGACAGAAAAAGGGTTAAAATTTATCAATCCTAGGATAGCAAATGGATAAAAATTGATCAATCCTAGGATAGAAACTTCATTATTACTTGTGGGATTAAAATTGAACATCATGCTTTTTATGGAGCAAAATCTCCATATAGATTAGATAATTTGTCTTTTGGGTTTTAAAAAGTGAACAACTTCTTTGTTGTGATTGGGTGATAGGTTTATGCTCTCCCCTTGACTGGGTGCATCAGAATACCAAACTCACTTTTACTTTACGCATTTTCAAGCTTTCATTAAAACCTTTAGATAGGCTTGCCGTAGTGGGAAAAAGTACTCACCCTACGAGAACAACCTGTGTGGGGACAGCCAAAAGCCATGGCATTCCAACCCACTTTAAAATTTATGTGAATTTGGGAAACCCTCTTTCAACGGATGTGTGTAGGATAACCATCCCCAAAATCTTTGTTCTAAAGATTGGGAGGTCTCCTGAGGGAGTTTATCCATTTTCCGCTCTAAACGGAAACCCTATCTAAGAACCTAGAAATAGAAGCACGCTTTTCAGTTCCCGAACATTCTAATACTCGACGATGCAAGGGTGGGGAAGAATCTACCCTCAAGCACTCACCATATAATTGCCAAGGACTATTTTCTTAGGGGATCTGGTATCCACTTCCGTCACTCTGAGTACACACTTGGAAAAGACAAAAACATGGGCGCCCTCTAGGGGGTGACATGGCTATGTGAGTCGACGCAATTCCAAGCTATGGGCTGTTCGAGTATATAACGATGACCTTTTGTCTCTAGGAGTGAGTCTATTTGAACTGTCTTATCTTGTTATCAAACCAGTGAAAATCAAGAAGAATCATGTTTGGTTCTTAAAACATACACTATCTGTTTAGATTCTAGGATTTTGAATCAACTATTCTATTCTTGCTTGATGTGTTTTCCTTCATTAAATTCAGATAAGATCATCACAAAAATATTCAAATCAAACAATTGTGAAATTCTCATGATTCGAGATTGGGTATCCACCAAATTTGTCAAGAAGTTTCTTATCAAATGAATCAGAAAGCCAAAGAAAACACTTACATACAAACAACTCTTAAGAAAGCAACGATTTTTATATCAAAGCAGAAAAGTTCTACTCCAACATAGGACCTTTATTCATAGATATCACGATTTCTTTAGAGGTTATACGGATGACTATGTTGTAGCTCCCCTAGATTCACAAGAATTTTATCAAAGAAGGGCTCTTAGACAACACCACAATCACAGTCAACAAATTCATCTAGAATACATCCCACAACCTGCCATACAATACGATACAAGACCAAGTGAATTTCATAGAGTACAAGATAGTTTCCTGTGGCACCCCAAAAACATTTTGTAGCGCGTCAAAACTCTGTTTTAACACATCGTTGCTTTGTTTTAGTGCTTAGTGGATCTGTTTTAGCGCATAGTGGATCTGTTTTAGCACTTCGTGCCTCTGTTTTAGCGCGTCGCGGCTCTGTTTTAGCACGTCATCACTATGTTTTAGCACGTAGCAGATCTGTTTTAGCACATAGCGGATCTATTTTAGCGCGTCGCATCTCTATTTCAGTGCATCGTGTCTCTATTTTAGCACGTCATGGCTCTGTTTTAGCACATTGTGGCTCTATTTTAGCATGTCATGGCTCTATTTTAGCGTGTCGTGGCTCTATTTTAGTGCTCCCGAAGGTCAAAAAAATAGAGAGTTAGTAAGACAGTTTGTCAGTTTTCCCACATCGAAAATAAGGTTTTATCGGTCCAAAACATTTTTTTCCATAGTCCAAAACACTTGAATCATACAAAAAAGAGAAAACTTTACTATTACGCCTAGGTCTTGAAACATCTTGCAAAGTGTCCTTATCAATCATCACTAAATCTGAGATTTTTTTTGTGTCAAAATTTCCCTATCAAGGATTTTATCATCCTTCCATCACGAAACTAGACATGACTAAATCAGATTTTAAATCAAAAACTTCAACACTTATCAAATCAAAAATTGAAGATCAAAGTCTAGAGTAAAACTTTAATGTTTGTATGCCTATTTCACACGATCAACATATCAAATACAACAACAAGAAGAAAATGAAAGAATAGTAGCCATGGCTGAAGAAAACCCTTGGGGATGATACAACAACACTGATCCTCTCACTAATTCACAAGAGAAAGAAATAACTGCAGAAGAAATCGAGAAAGTTCAACAAGACCCTCATTTCCATAAATTTATGGAGATGATGTTAGAGCAAGATATGGAAAAGTATCTTTTATTATTAGCTGACAAAGGTGCTAAGCTTCCTAAAGACTTTGATGTCAACCAACTCAAGGAAACGACCACACCTCAGACAACTAGTATGGAAAATCCAAATCAAATAGATGCTTTGACAAGACAAATCCAACAATTACAATTGCAGTTCCAAAATATCCAACAAGGGCCAACAAAAAGATATTCCTTACAAGACATTTTCCCTTATCCATTTGACCAAAGCATTAACATGATACCATTTCCACGGTATTGTGAATACCCGACGTACAACAAATACAATGGAAGAACCAATCCATTTGATCACATATGGGAATTTAGAGCCATGAGCATAGAGTTCGCACACAAGGACTCTTACATACTATGATTATTTCCAAGAAGTTTAGGAAACACTTGCATGGAGTGGTTCTCTAAAATGGAACCCGGGATCAAATCTTTTGAAGAATTGATCAATAGGTTCATAACGCACTTCTCATTTAACATCCAACATGGGGTGACCTTAAAAGAACTCTACAACACCAAACAAGCAAAGGGTGAAAAGTTTCTTTCCTTTCTCCAATGATGGAGAAGTCTATTTGCTAAATACCCTAGATCTATTCCTGAAGAGGAGAAGATAGAGATGTTCATTGATAACCTAGTGGATGAAATGAATTATAGATTGGACTTGCAATGTCCATCTACATTTGAGCAAGTTATCGAAAAGGGACTCAAAATCGAAGAGGCTCTAATCAAAAGAGGAACAATCAAACACTTCATTGAAGGTTCCAACAATAACAATTCCTCTAACAACAACAGTGAAAAGCCAAGATTTTGGCAAAAGAATAAAAATACCGATACCATAATCGATACACACATATCCAAACCAGTATTCACCTTGACACCAACAACTACAAACAAACAAAACAATGGTCTTAATGTCAAACAAAGTAGTGATCAAGGAAATAATCAAAACAATGGAGAAAAAAAAACCCAATCATTCCAACGACCATCCAATAAACAAAAATTCACGCCATTAGGGCAATCATTGGAATTAGTCCTCAAAGAACTTTTAGATGAAAAACTTATTCAAGTACAAGAGGCTAGAAATTGGGACCCTCAAGTCAAACCATCATGGTGGAATGACTCACATTACTATCACTACCATCAAAATAAAGGCCACATGACTGAAAATTGTTGGCAGTTAAAACATGCGGTACAAGACCTTATAGATCAAAAGAAAGTATTTGTAGAGGGGCACCAAACAAACAAAGATCATACAACATTCAAAAATCCTCTACCCAATTATTAGAAGGGAGAATCCTCTTCTGCAAACAGCAAAGGTAAGAATGTTGGTTATGTTTATGACACCACAATCCTTTGTCTTTCTGCTGCCAAGGAGGATGAGGAGTTATGCAATGAAATCAATCGAAACAATGACATTACACCTACTAATTTGGTACAACATATGGACAAATCTGAAAACCAAATTAATGTAATCACGCTCAAAGGGAAACAAGAGCACCAACCGGTTAATGCCACAACAAGGGCACAATCTAAAGTTATATTGAAAGGAGCATCATTATCATCCCAATCTGTAGATCCTCCCTCCAATCAATATAATCTCATCGATCAATTACAGAAAATACTGGTGCAAATATCTATCTTGGAACTTTTAAAGATCTCCCCATCACACAAAGAGGTTCTTGAGCAAGCTCTTGTATCAACCACGGTACCTAACAATTTGGATGTATGTCAATTTCAAGCTATGGTGGGACATCTATCTACACCTCATTGCCTTTCATTTTCTGAACATGATGATGTATCACTCACCCATCCACATAATTCTGCCCTTCACATTGAAGTCCTCATCCATAAACACCGTGTAAAGCGTGTCCTGATAGATGGAGGGGCTGGTTTAAATATTTGTACCTTAAAGCTGATTCGTGCACTAGGATACTCAGATGAAGCCATTGATACAAGAAGAAAAATCACAATCAAACCATATGATAAGGAAGAAAGATCCTCTAAAGGATTGATCATATTACCCATTCAAGTGGGACCTATTGTCCAAAATGTGGTTTGTCAAGTCTTAGATAGGGAACTGACATACAACATACTGTTGGGATGTCCTTGGATTCATTATATGCAAGCAATACCTTCCACTTATCATCAATGCCTAAAATTTCCCATCAATGGACAGGAGGTAACAATCATAGTAGACTATAATGACACCCAAGCTTGTCATACATTGAAAACATCTCAGGATACATTAATACCTCACAATAGAGAAGTTAGCACATCAGATTCATCTAATAGTGAGAAACAACAAAGCTTCATATCAAAGTGGCTCCTAAAACAACAAAAATCACAAGAGATCAAGGTGGCACAATCTAACCCTTCAAATGTTGAAGAACAATTGGCTTCACTGTCACACCAATTCACCAACAAAGTATAGATAAGTGACAAAGGAATAAGTGAATATGGTGTCAGACACTCTTTCCATCTATCACAGATGTTACCCTCCTTACAAACGTATGGAAAACCATCTACGACCACACAAAAATCAGCACAATCTACAACAACATTAGATGGAAGATTTGTAAAAGCTAGAAACTTAGATGAAGAATTAGAAGATAAGGCTATACTAAATTGGCTTTATAGGGATGAGGAAGCTTCCACTTCCACGAGTAATATCATAGAGACAAATCAATATGGAAAGGGAAAAATTATTATGGAGAAGATGGGATATTCAGGACAGGGACCTCTTGGGTTAAGGAAACAAGGCATAACAGAACCAATCCAACCACTCATGCTCCAACATAAGGATAAAACTGGACTAGGATATACAACAGAACAAGGACCTCTTGAATGAGGGGAACAAAGTGTAACAGAACCAATCCAAGTTCTCACAATTCAACATAATAACACAAATGGGCTAGGATATATAGAAGGACAGGGCTCTCTTGAATCAAGGGAACAAGGCACAACAACACCAACCCAATCTTTAACACTTCAGCAAAATGGCAGAACTAGACTAGGATACATAGAAGAAGCAAGAGCAGAACTCACCAATAGAACTGTGGAGCGTATTCTTCAAATGAGAGATAACTCTGAAATAGATTCAAATGAATATGAGTGGGAAAACTTATCAGATGTTTCCTATGAAGATATTCAGATTGATGTTATCAAAAAGTATACCCCCAAACGTGAGGAGGGTCAAAGCTCGAGTTTTAATCCTAGTGTCTTTGAAACACAAAATTTTGATGACTCAAGTGAAGATGAACAGACATCGAGTGAGATAAATGATGTAGAAGAAAATACCTTCGTAGGCCTCGACATAACCACTAACAACTGGGATGACATTTCCATCTGAGCTTTCACACTCGCTGACCTCAACTCATCTAATGATTCATTGCCTTTACTGCATCTCGAGCTTATCGAGTGGGAACCCCAACACCCCATCAATCTCCCTATTTTTTGACAATGACTCCACTATTATTAACTACCTTTGTTGTGAAGAATCTGATACTTTTTCTACCAATGCTTCTTTTAATGATGCATTTAGGTAGGAGGCTTCCAAGCCTTTTAGTTGCAAAAGTATGGAAATAAATAATGGATCTAATGGTGAAAACCATTCTATGGCAGTATTTGATCCTAAAATAGTAAAAACAAAGAATGCATCCAATGGTGAAAACCTCATTGAGGTGCCAAAGGATGGAAGGCTTGACATCCTCCCACAACATTACCATGAAAGATCATCAGTGTTGGTAGAACCCACACAGTCTATTGATATTGGCATAGTAGAGAAAGTAAGAATACTACACCTGGCAACATCCATGACAGATATAGAAAAGCCAGATTTTATCAAATTCTTTGAAGAACGATGCATCATTTTTTCTTGGTCATACTCTGACATGCCAGGCTTAGACACAAATCTTATTATGCATCACTTATCTTTACCAGCTGGCACTAAACTAGTAAAACAGAAACTGAGAAAGATGCATCCACATGTTGCATTATTGGTAAAAAATGATTTAAAGACACTACTAGATGCTGGATTTATCAGATCTATTGATTATGCTGAATGGATATCCAACATTGTACCTATTTCAAAACCAGATCACACCATCAGAATATGTACAGATTTCCAGAATTTAAATAGAGTGTGTCCAAAGGATGATTTTCCTTTGCCAAACATAGACATGATTGTAGATTTAACAGCTGGCCATCAAATGCTATCACTCATGGATGGATTTTCAGGATACAATCAAATCAAAATAGCTCTTGAAGACCAAGAAAAGATAGCATTTACATGTCCATGGGGCACCTTTTGGGTCAAGAAATGTAGGAGCTACATACCAGCGAGCTATGACAACAATCTTCCATGACATGATGCACACCTTCATGGAGGACTATGTGGATGACATCTTAGCCAAATCTCACACTAGAGAAGGAAATCTAGAGATACTTGCCAAAATATTTGACAGGTTGGAGAAATTTAAAGTCAGATTAAATCCCAAGAAATGTGCCTTTGGAGTAACATCAGCAAAACTCCTTGGATAAATAGTTTCTACAAAAGGAATTGAAATAGATCTAGCAAAAGTTAAAGCCATTGTGGAAATGCCACCTCCTAAGAATATCAGTACATTAAGATCTCTACAAGGCTGACTATAGTCCATCAGAAGATTCATCTCTCAACTAGCAGATTGGTGTCATCCATTCAACCATCTTTTGCATAAAAATGTGTCTTTTAAATGGGATGAATAGTGTGAGAGTACTTTCAATCAAATCAAGCATTATTTAATGACACCACCAATCTTGGTGCCACCCAGTAAAGAAAAGCCATTGTTGCTATATATCACAACAACAGATATCTCTTTAGGAGCCTTACTGGCACAAGAGGATAGAGAAGGAAAGGAATAGGCAATATACTATATCAGCAGGACACTCAATGGACATGAAGTAAACTACACCTTCATTGAAAAATCATGCTTAGCAGTAGTATTTGCAACACAAAAATTGTGACACTATATGCTCACTCACACTGTCAAGCTCATTGCAAAAATTGATCCCCTCAAGTATTTACTGAGCAAAGCAACTTTAACAGGAAGGTTGGCAAAGTGGGTCATGCTCCTCAGTGAGTTTGACATTCAGTATGTTGAAAGGCGAGCTATCAAAGGACAAGTCATTGCCGACCAATTAGCAGAAGCTCCATTGTCAGACAATCATCCTATGACCATGGAATTTCCTGATGCGGATATCCTCAATGTTACAACACAACCATGGCAACTCTACTTCGATGGATCCTACACACAACATGGATCAGGGGCAGGAATTTTATTTGTCACACCTCTTGGGCACACAATTCCATGATCTTACAGGCTTACCTTCCATTGCACTAACAATGTGGCAGAATATGAAGCTTTAATCCTTGGAATTAAAGTGGCTATTGACTGGAGAATCACAGAACTATAGGTGTATGGAGACTCTCAGTTAATCATCTATCAAGTCAACAATGATTACCAAACTAAGGATGACACACTGATTTTATACAAGAGACTGGTAGATGATCTAAGAAAATACTTCATAGATATCAAATTTGAGCAGATACCAAGATCAAAGAATAAAGCAGCAGATGTCATGGCCACAATAGAATCTCTTCTACAAATGCTTGAAACACAAGATCGTTATCGATTTATTGTGGAGCAAGTGTCAAATCCTGCATATGCAAACCCCAAATCCCAAACCATAAGTCTTTTGGATAGTGCCCAATCTTCCATTTATGGAGACATTTATACTTACCTGAAAGATAATATCTTAACGCCAGATCTTTCTCGCAACCAAAAGCGCAACTTCATACGCCAATCCACCAAACATACCATTATTGCTAACACTCTTTACCATCGAGGCCTAGATGGTACTCTTTTTTGTTGTTTAGAACATAACAAATCTACTTCTGCTTTACATGAGGTCCATGAAGGAATTTGTGGCACACATTCAAGTGGATTATCTTTAGCCAAGAAACTCCTTCGTTTGGGGTATTACTGGCCGCACATGGAGCAAGAATCTTATAAGTTTGTCAAGAGATGTCAAAAATGTCAAATTCATGGCAATCTTATAGATGCACCAGCACAGGAGCTCCATCCATTTGCATCTACATGGCCATTTTTTCAGTGGGGATTGGACTTGGTAGGGAAAATTAACCCATCTTCATCTAATGGACATAAGTTCATTATCACAGCAACATAATATTTTACAAAATGGGTGGAGGCAGTCCCCTTAACCACAATCACTAGGAAGCAGATATCATCCTTCATACTTAATTATCTCATTTGTAGATATGAGATACCCCAGTTGATCATCACAGATAATGGCAGGCCTTTCAAGAACCAAGATATCCAAGAGCTATGTGAAAAGTTCCACATCCAACATCACTTTTCAACCCCTTACCACCCTCAAAGTAATGGACAGGCAGAAGCTTCAAACAAAACAATCCTAAAGATTCTCAAGAAGACTGTAAATGAGGTAGGGCGTGATTGGCATGTTCAACTTAACCCTGCTCTTTGGGCTTATAGGACTAGCATCAGAACACCAATAGGAGCTACACCATATGCTCTTGTCTATGGATCAGAGGCAATATTACCTATCGAGGTAGAAATTCCATCCCTTCGAGTTTCACTAAAGGGACTCATTTTAGATGAGGATTACAGGATCTCTAGACTTCAAGAATTAGAGCTACTTGATGAATGTCAACAACAAGCTGTCAATCATTTGACAGCCTATCAACAAAGAATGTCTAGGAACTATAATCATAGGGTTAAGCCTAGAGTCTTCCAAATCGGAGACTTGGTCCTATAGGAAAGCCCTAAAAATCAAGCAGATGGAGAAAATAAGTGAAAGTTTGAACCCAACTGGATAGGGCCTTATGTCATTATATTAGTCTATGGATCAGGAGCATACCGGCTGTCTACACCAGAAGGAGATATGTTGGAGGAGCCCATGAACAACATCCATCTCAGGTGATTCTATACTTAAGGATACCTAGTGCACGGTTGGTAGGGTTGTCTTGATGAAAACCTGGCAAACAGGCGTCATGATGACAGAAAAAGTAAAAAAAAAAATTCAAAAAAAAGGGGGGGAACACAAGTGGTGAAAACCTAGTAAACAGGCGCTACTTGTGATTTTCAACCAGCTCTTCTATCTATTGGATACGGTTTTGTTACGATTATTTCCTTTCATTATCATTTTCATCTATCATTTAGGAAAATTATTATCACTATCCATATCATGGCAAGATTATCATGTCTTACCCTAGCTTGGGGGCAATATCCTAAAATTATTTGTACAATGGACTTTGAGCTTAAATGGAAAGGCAATCAAACATAACAACACCAAGTGGCAATACTTGAAAAGGCATCGAAAAACATCAAAAAATCTCAAAAATCCTAAAAACATCAGAAAATCCATCAAAATCCAAAAACATCAGAAAATCCATCAAAATCCAAAAACATCAAAAAATAAAAAATTCTAAAATTCTAAAAAAAAGAAAAAAAAAACATCAAAAAAAAAATCCATAAATCAAAAGAAAATAAAAAAATCAGAAAATCCATGTGAAAACATTCATAAAATCGAAAACACAAAAATAGAGTCTACATCAGTCAAAAAATGGAGTTTGTGTCAGTTGAACTACGTGGTCTCTACATATAGAACGTAGGAAAGACTAATCTCTGATCAGTCCCCGAGGCCCCTAGGATAGGTCTTTAGGTTAGTTCTTTGGTCAAACATCTGAGAATATCATGCAAACATCAGTACCCGCATTTTAACATCGATGATCTAATCTGAATAATGATTTGAAAATACATTAAGTAGAATTTGAATTGTTGTACTTTTCATTTTATCATTTGCTTATCATTTCTTTGGAGCTACTCGATGATGTATTAAACTAGAGAAACAAGGAAGGAGAATGGTATTTTTCTTTGTTTGCCGCATGTGAGTTAGTCATTATTATTTTGTGAATTGTCACGGGAAGTGCTCTACTAGGTATCATGGATGACATTCCAATTCACTTAAGAAAATGATTAATTCTTGTTTGTTTACGCAAGAAATGCTCAGGTCATCTCGGTTTAATTGTACCTTGATGCTTGTGTTCGCTTGCAATATCAAAAATCATGAAAGAAATACTCAGGTCATCATTGGTCTATCTCATATCATTGATGCTTGTATTCGCTTTCAACATTTTAAAAGCTCAGTGATGATACAAAGCAAAATAAAAAGATTGTTGAAATGAAACTTAGGTTTGCATTGACAAAATAGGTTTGCATGATAAAAATAGATTGCATTCATAATAATACATCTGCAAAGTATTGGTTACACAAGTTACAAAGATTCATTTACAAATAATGTTATCTTTTCTTATTAAAGATTGAGTATACTTGACACATACAATTTTCATAATGGCATGCATATAAAATCATTTCTTCATCTCATCATATATTTCACAATAAACATCTCATTTCGTGATATCATATACATGTTATATTTCATCATTGATATATTTATCATATTTACATCTCATCACATTGTTATTATCATATAGTTGCAAAATCATCACTCATTGCATACATATAGAAGGCATTTTAAAATCTCATCATATATTTCACATATACATTACATTTCATTACTACATCTCATCATACATTATAATATTCTTATCATATTTCACATTCACATACATTGCATACATCCATTAAAGTTTCATAAACGTTATATATTAAACTTCCTTCATTCACTAGATTGTATATTTTTCATTCCAAATAAAACAAACATACATCTCATTTCATATTATATTATTTTATTTTATCATATGCATCCACATTGCATTTCATTAGATCATACATACATCATTCATTTATATCTCATTTTACATATCATACATTGCATTTCATTAGATCATACATACATCATTCATTTACATCTCATTTTACATATCATACATTCCATTTCATTAGATCATACATACATCATTCATTTACATCTCATTTTACATATCATACATTGCATTTCATTGGAAAATACATACATGTTCAATATCATATCACATCATCATCAATGCATCTATCCCATCTAGTATAATAAATCATCATAAAACATAAAAATTAAAATGCATCCATCATATAAATCATGTAGAACACATCATAGATCAATCAAACCACTGCACATCATATATATCTCATCAAGTGTCAAGTATACAATGAAGTCTGAAAAGGATGAAGATGACATCATATCAAAAAATGGTTGTATATATCTCTCGAAGGGTGCACACATGATCTCAAGTAGTACTCGCACCAAAAGGAGCAGGTCTCGCACCAGTATCACCACCACCACCAGCTGTCCCAGGATCTCTCGGATCTGTCAGATCTCTCGAGAGAGGCTGTGTCACGCCTCTGCTCACTGTCCTCGAACGAGTCCTCTTTGAGCAGGATTGGGCATAACTGACTCTCTGCTCTGGGGGGAAAATCTCATGGTATCGGCTCCTTTAGAACTCAATCTCTGCACCTGCCCACATAGCCTCTCACATATAATCTACCATAGAAATCCCATTGGCCACTCTTTGCAATCTCTCTGCAGTTGCCTATGCTGTCTCTACTATCTGTCTAGCAGTATCTCGCTCTACAGTCAGGGCAGTAATATGTGCCTGCACAGTGGTCAACTGTGCTCATATACCTGCTAGCTGAGCCTGTGCTCACTCTGCTGATTGTCTGGCCTCATCTCTCTCACCAATCAAAGAGGTAATCTGCATCTGTGCAGTAGCTAGCTATGCCTGCATCTAGGCCTGAGTCTGTGCTACTAATCCCTGCACCTGTGCTAGTTGTCCCTGTAATGTCAAAATCTCAACACGCAAACCAACAACCTCTGATCGCTTTGCTAGAGAGGGAGCAACTACCTGCCTCTTACGAGGCACACTAGTTGATAGCTCTGAAGTACCTGCTACGCTTGGTCTCCCCCCATCTCCACTATCATCATCACCATCATCATCACTGTCATCATCACTATCATCACTACCATCACTGTCACTCTCATCACTACCCTCCACATCCACATCAGTATCTACATCCTCCTCCCTCCTCCGTCTGTGACCACCGTGACCACCCCCTGCAACTGTTGGTGCTGGCTCATCTGGAATAGTAATATGGGGAGGTGGGTGTAGAGCTAGATACTATCCATAGTTGGGAGTAATGGGTGCTTCTACAATATCTCGCCGTATATCCCATGCCAATGGCTGAAGAGCACGATAACCCTCAATAAGTGCCTCATAAGGTAGGCATGGACCCCAATCACTGGCATCTATTCGGCGTCGTCCATAATGAGCTACTCCCTGTGGCATACACTATACAATCCCATACTGCCTGTAGATGCGGTGAAACACGAATCACTCCAAAATCTTGGAGCTCTTCCCAATCAAATACATCGAGTCGGCCAAATATCCCAACTTGACATCATCCTCATCCCAGTCATCACAATCTAAATATGGATGCTAGGTCACTGTCTCCACATCATCAAGAACCCGTCTCCAATGATCTAGCTTACCCATCATATGCTGGGTAGGCCTGCCTCTGTAATGGAACACATAGGGTCTCGTTGCTGGTCTCGATAACATCGGCTTAGGACGCGTGACAGGGATATGCTCCCATGCCCATACCTAAAGAAGTGTACCTCTTGCTGATAAACTATTACCTCCCAAGTACACGATCTAGTGTAAATCATGATATAACTGAGCAAGCATACACATACCCCAAGCATATCTCGTCCTGTGTACCATCATACCCTCTAATACCTGACCCCATCCAAGCGATAGAACCTTTGACCTCTTATCAGGACAAAGGAATCCACCAATAAAGCCTACCAAAACTGAAGGAAGTGGAGCATATGAATGATACATCTCTACCCAGGGGATCCAAACTCCCGCAATATGAGGATCCTGAAAGACTCTCTGAATAGAATCTATCCCACCTCGCTCCTCTGAATCATGCACAACAATCTCACCAACAAAAGGAATCTGAAGGATACACCATACATCCTCTAGCATCACAGTCATCTCGCTAGTAGGTAAATGAAAAGTGTTGTGGTCACTATGCCACCACTCTGCCAATGCTGTGAGTAGACCCCGATTAAGTCTAATCTGGGGTATGTCCAACATCGAAGCTAAACCATAATCAATAATATGCTGTCTCTCATCCTGTGAAAGAGGCGGAATCATATCTAGGGGCCAGGGGAACTGTTCTCACACCTGAATAACGTCTAAATCCTCCTGATATCAAAAGACACATTTTTACAAATCAATACATTATCATTAGAATATCAAACATCATTTTACTCTATCTAAACTAATGATCAGATCTTACAGGTTAAAATGTTTTAAAACCTCACCTATCATGAGGTCACCAAATTCTAAAAATGTGTTTATCTATCATATGATCAATTTATCAAAAGTGAACCCTCATCTATCAATCAGGTTCATTTCATCAAATTTTCAAATTATTCCTTACCTATCATGAGGATAATTGTTATCAATCAATCAATGGATCTTGCTTATCATGAGATTGTTTACCATTTATTTAGTTGGATCAAACTAAAATGGATGGAGTGAACAACAAATCAATGAAATAAAAAATCAAGATTCATAATTTTTCATCAATCTGTTTTTCCATGCGCTAAAACAGGTGGACGGCGCGCTAATATTTTTTGAGGAACTATAGTTTTTGGCTGTCGCGCTGAAAGATTTGGTCCACGTGCTAAAACTACTGGAGTGCTATGCTATCTTATCGGCACGCTATAACAGAGCTCGGGGGCGCTATTTCTGGTGGGGCGCTAAAATAGACCTATGGCGTGCTAACCTATCTACTGAGGGCGCTAAACTTTTTGATGCGCTAATCTATCCTACAGGGGCACTACGGAATCTACCTAAAGCGCTAAGTTTTCGACGCACTACGAAATTCTCTTGACGCGCTAAAACTCTGGCGTGCTAAAAAAGATGACCGATGCGCTACGTCAAGCCACCGACGCACTATTTCATGCCAGGTTGGGTGCTAAAATAGTAAAAAACGTAAAAAAAATGAACTAAAAGGTACAAGTGTGAATTATGAGGAGGCTTTGGGGTACGTACCAGAGGTCCATAGTCGGCCGGATGCTGGTGACGTCGCACATGCTCGAGTCGGTGGGTGTGGTAGGGGATCGGCATCCTGCTGCTCCTAGCACTCTAAAGGTCTCTATCACAAGTTTCTCAAAGTCAAATGCACAAATGACTTTTGAAAATGACCTTTTTAACTTTTATAGGTTTTTTTTGTGGGATTTATTTAATTTCTTCCTGCGAAATTAATTTGTATCTATCAGTGGGGCATTTTTGCACAGTTTTATAGGGAGATAAATTGTTTCTTCATCGTTTCTTCATTCAATCATTCTAAAATCATCAAATCATCATAAAAAATTCAATTTTTTTTTTTTTTTTGAAAAATCATAAAAAAAAATCAAAATTCATCAATTTATCTCCCGTGGGGACATATATCATTATCATTCTGAAATTCAATATCTGGGGCAAGTCTGGAGCATATTTCAAACTTTTCATCAATAAGCTGAAGCAAAATCATTCTTTGAAGCAATGCGTAAACACATCACTTCAAAGAGGGGCAAAATGTAGACACCTAAAAATGGTCTGGAGAATCTAATTAATTAAATACGACTTATTTGATTAATTAATCTTAAATTCATCTACTTAGTAAATAAATAGTCTAAATATTTATTTATATTAAGCTCATTATTAATTCTTCTATTTTATCATATTATTTCCCTCTTAATTAAATAAACAAAATTAAATAGTTTGTTTTATTTAATTATTATCATTATTATTTCTCCTATACTTTATCTATTAATTCTATCTTAAATTAAATACATTTCAATAATTTGTGTTATTTAATTACCTCATCACATTTCTTCTTAATTAAATAAAGATATCCTAGAATCTTTAATTTAATTATCATATTCCTTTTATTTTAATTTAATAAACAACTCCTATAGTTTGTTTTATTAAATTATTTATTCCTCTTTTGCTGAATTTAAATAAATAAAAAATATTTAAATAAATGCATAAATCATATACCTCTATTCCCTCACCAATAAAATTAGATTTAAAAAATCTAATTAATTCAACTGTCATTCATGGGAAGAGCCTCGGGGACAAACCTACAGGAAATCCTCTCAATCTTCTGCCTCAAATCTTTCCTCTCATCTTGCCTGGTGTTTTCATGGGGAGGAACAATCCTTCATGATCAGCTCCACCTTCTCATCTCATACCATTCAATTCTCCAGATTGAATCTCAACCTCTGTTGTGTTGCCCCTTCACAAATGAGTGTCGTGAAATCTATAAATACAGGTTTCTGGCTATAGGAAAAGGATCCTAATTTGTGCAATCTTACTCTGCAGGTTTTCCAGGCATTCAAGCAATCAAGCAAATAGAAGCAATCATCAAGCAATCAAGCATTTTAGTTCATCAATCATGGCTGTTTACAGTAGTTTCTTTCTCATAAGTTTTACTGTAGAATCATCTTAGTTGCATTTAGGAATCATAATAGTTTAATTCTCATTCTCTAAGTGTCATTTTAGCAATCAATTAGCTTCTAAAATCTGAGAGAAAGTTGATTAAAGAAATATTTAGAGTTAGAGAGCAATAGGATAGATTTCTAAAGATTCTTAGTTTAAATTAGATTAAATTTCTTGAATCTTAGATACAATGTCTTATTTAGAAGTGTAGATGGATTTTAGATTGTTTTCCTCATTCTTACACTTCCAGTTAGTTCAAGGAAGGTACCTTCTTTTAAATTATTAAATATCAGTGTGTACCATTCAGTAGAGGGTTTCATATTAGTGACTAATGCTTTTTTCACTTTTTCATCTATTTATGGTTTGGTAATTGTATAGACAAAAAATGTGAAATCCATCGAAGGATCATCAAGAGATAAAAGGGAAGTGACACCTTCCATTACATCTACATGGTGATTATCCTTTTGAGGAATATTGTCAATGGTAAATGATTCAAAGCGTTCAAGCAATGTCATTGTGAGTTTTTTATATTCGGCTATTTTTTCATGTTTTTCTTGATAGAATCCATTAATTTTTTTAATGACCAATTGAAAATCACCAAATATGTAAATGTGTTGAACACCTAAGGATAAATATGCATGTATTCTAGTAATTAGGACCTCATACTCTATTGTATTGTTTGTACATAAGAAATTTAGATGGTAAGATAAGGGAGTAGGCTTTCCTAAAGATGGTTTTAATATAACCCCCACTCCAAAGCCAATTTGATACCTAGAACCATCAAAGTACAATTCCCATGTCTACTTTTTAGTTATCAACACACTCTCATCAGGGAATGAGCCCATATTAGGTAAGTTTAATGGACAAGGATCATCAGCTAAATGGTCAGTCAAGGCTTCTCCTTCCATTTCCTTTTGAGAGACAAATTTAAGATCAAACTTAGTTAAGAACATAACCCATCTAGGTAAGCATCCTAATAAGTTTATTTTAGCAAAGAGGTGTTTTATAGGATCAAACTTTGTAACCAAATGCACTTCCGCATTTAGTAAATAGTGTCTCAACTTACTAGTAGCAAACACGAGGGCCAAACATGATTTTTCTATATTGTTGTATATTGAGTTTCATAATCAATTAAAGTTTAGATAATGTAAAAAATAGGATATTATTTACCATTATCATCTTGTTGAGCCAACAATGCTATTAGAGCATGGGTAGATGTTGATGTTCTTTACCAAATCTACAAACAACCCATCATAACAACAAACCCAAAACCCTTAGATCTACAATAAACAACCTGTAAAACCCTCATATCTTGCCATTTATTTCATTCTCTCATGCATTGCATAGATTAAAACTCAACCAATATTTTCTCCATCTAGGGTTATAACAACAAATCTTCAACCATGAAATATCTAATACCACTTGTAATGAAACTTGTAGCCATCTAATGAAAATTTCCACATAACCAAAAATAGATATCAATACAAATAAGTACTCATAATCCATATGCAAAATAATAGACAACATACCCACAAATATGCGACAAGATATACCCTAGGAAAACCCTCAAGAGGGAAAAACCTAGCCTCCAAAAGCATTCATAATCCATCATATTAATCAACAATAAAGTCATACAAGAGTTACAATGAACACTTCTGAAGCATCAAGTCCTCCAATGCATCTCCATGTGTCCAAGAATGAATCCACACATCCCATGCCATGCTTCACAAATGCACTCCTCAAAAAGACTCTATAATGATAGCAAAACTACTCAACCCCAACCTAAACCACTACACATGTGTTTGTTTTTATAGACACAAGCTCACACAAAATACAACTAGTGGTAAGGTAAAACCACATACCACAAAACCATGTGAATACAAAACCACTAACCCTTTATTTAATATTGGGTACTAAGACTTCACTTTATTTAATATCTCCCCAATATTAAATTATTATCGCATGTCTCCCACACATCAATACAATGTTACAATACAACATCAAGTGGTCCCCAAATAATTACCTAGTGTGATTAACCACACCACCAAGGTGCATCACAACTAAATAATTGTTTAATTACAATAGTATAATAAATCAATTTATGCAATGGTGTATGTGAAGCATTTTTTCCTTAATCACTTTGATTTTTGGCTTGTACAATGTTTTCAGTTTTAGGTGTGCTAGCACTGAAGTAGAGTTATCGGAAAGGTGCACAATGTACCACGTAGTAGCTACACAAATTTCATCTTTCATCTCTCTTTCGGGAGAGAGGTCAGAACATGTGTTGGCTCGTCGAGGATTTTCTAGTGAGCTATATTCATGAACTTGAAAGTTACTACATTTTTGACATGTCACCTCTTTGCTTCAGGCGGATTACGTCTCCTATGAAGTGATATATTTTGGGGAGTTTGTCAAAGTTGGCTGGCCTTTTTCCTTCATTGGTTTTTGGGATGGAAGCTTTGAGTCAGTGCCTCTAGGTGATGTGATCAGTCAACTGAACCTTTTTGCCAGGCTGTTGTTTTTAGGGTTTGATCATTTACGAGCCTTTATCTTTGTTGACGATCAAAGATCATTGTGACCTAACCAAAGATCTACGATCAAATCATGTGCTATTAACCATCAAACACCTAACAATATTGAATTTTGTGCTAAGGCCGTGTTTTCTTTTTGTATAGCTATATAAGAAAGGCGACAACACAATGAGGGGTTGGAATTTCAAGTTTCAGTTTCCTTGGCTAAGGAAAGTTTCTTTAGTTTTCTTAGGATATAGAATTATTTTCAAAAGAATAATTACATAGCTACTTATCTTTTGCATGTTATATCTTGTAAGGCTTAAAATATTGTCAAATTGGCATCTGACCTTTGTTTTAAAGTTCATTTGATATTTAAAGCATGAACTATTGAGAAGAGATTGTTGAGACTGTGCATGTATGGCCTTTTTCAAGCTTTATTTCTTTGTATTACCATTTTGAATGAAACACTATGTCTTGCAAGTTGAATCTGAATAGTTTAAGTAGTTGATTTCCATGTTGTATGCTCATATGGTAGAATAGTGACTTGTGAAAATTGGATTATGTCATTGGACTTATCTATTTTTCTAAAAGGTTGTTGTTTTACTATATTATGTTGTATTAGGAGAAAGAGCTCATGCAATTTCTAAACATTCTTTATGTTACCCTAAGAAATATTTATGTTTGATCAAACCTTAATGAACACTGCATGTGGGAAGATCTGAAAGTCTATACTGTGCTTGTTGTTAGCCTTTGTTGTTTGTTCTCTTTCTAACAATGAAGGGTTGTGGTGTTTTGTGTCTAATTATATCAATCATAGGAATGGTTGGGTTTGAAGTGTTGTAAAAGTGTTGGTGTATTTCCCTTTTCATGTTTTATATTTACATTTCTTTCTACCCTTTACTCCAAACCCCGAAAGAAGATTCGGCTTTCTATAAAAATCTTAGAGGTATTCAATGAGGCACAAATTAGTCCCCCACTCACTAAATTTTACATTAGACTATCGAAGAGGTGCAAGCTTTGATCATCAACAATTCTTTTTTTGTAATGCCCAGTGGGACAAGAAGTTTTCCGAATGCCTGATTACAAGTCAAAAATATTTCTTGAATTAGGCTAAGGAAGGAAACTAGAAGTTTCATGCCCAGAGTCCAAACAAGAGCATCTTCAAGAGGTCACTTCCAGTACTTTGAGTTACCTACCTCAATACCTAGAAGGAGAAGACTTATAGGTTCTCTATCACCTGTAAGGAGCAATAGAGAGAGAAGTAAGAGCCCAGTCTTTAGAGCTTTATCTACTCCGCCCAGAAGCTTAAAATTACAAATTAGAATACCTGTATACCTGATTCACAAGAATATTTTCTCCATGGCTCATGTACCTCCTACTCCTAGAAATTTCATAACGTGGGACATTAGTAGTCTGCTACAACCACCCACACCCCCAGACGTATGGCCTGCCATACCTGCTAACGCCCTCAAAGCTATTCTAAGATTCTATGGAGAAGACTTCAAAACCCCTTCCAAACACCTTCAAGATATAGCAAAGGTATGTAGGGTACATAACATATCGGAGGATAACATTGCTTTGAGGCTGTTAGCTGCCTCATTCAAGGGAAAGGCTCAATATTGGTATCGATATTTGTCCTCAGGTTCTATCAATTCCTAGGATCAGTTTGGAGAGTGGTTTTTGAATGCTTCTCAGAGAAAGGAGACTGCTCTTCATTGCTACAACAACTAACTACCATCAAGAGAGCTCCACAAGAAGCCATGAGCGACTTTAACACTAGATTCCACAAGACCTGGCAAAGGATCCCCTTGTTTGTTCAACCCCAAGCCACAATGACATTCATGTTCTATCTGAAGGCTTTTAATCCGAGCATCACAGTTATGATAACCTCCATGGGAGGAGACATCTTGCCCAACACATATGAGGTGGCAGTGTGCATAGAGAATAGTCTAATTTATGTCGAAAAGCTTCTACCTCAACCTTTGATGCCAGTGTTTGCAAAAATCTTAGATACCCCATGGGAAGAAGCTACTCCAAGCACTTACACTACACAACTAATGTTAGTCGCTCCGCAGTCTATGTACATGTATCCCACTGCTCAACCAAGCACATCAAGCTCTTCCTCAATCACGGAAAACATCATCAACATGCAGAGTCTCATGCAGAATTTTGCCAATGAGTTGATCCTTATCAAGCGATAGCAAACGATGCCTCTGAAGCTAACTACGCAAGCCTATGGCAAAGGAAAGTTGTCTTATCAGCAAAATCCATACCAAAGATCCTCCAAAGGAGGAGGTCAACAAACCGCATCTACAAATCAGATAGTTTTGGTTACCATGCCATTGCAAATAGTCAAAGACAACATGGCTAAGGAGCTAATTATGGGCTAGGAAGAAGAGAATGTATGGTGCTTCCCGTGCAATGATAGCCGTATGCCCAAAAATTTCCCAAGAGGGAATATGCAATAGAGGATAGCGGAACAAAGAAGAAAGGGTATGCTACCAAATGTAGATGAGTATGAGTCTTTTGAAATGGGAAGTGCTTGATTCAAAGCAAAACTACAAGGAATGTCTTTGGAACAAGAACTAGTTATTACACCTGACCAAGCTCTATTTTCTTGGATGGAAGAAGAAGATGAAATGTTCACAAATGAAGCTCTAACGACTAGTGTTCCTCAAGTGCAGTCAGATTATAACACAAGGTCCAAAAGAAGGCTCACAAGAGAATATGTGCAACAACCTTTGCCACATCTGTTGTCATGTCAATCATTCCCATAGGAAAAGTAGGCTCCATCGCCCATCGTCTGACCTTTTCCATAGCCACATAATCTTCCATTGGCAAAGAAGGAGGCAGATAATGCACTGAGCCCAATCACAACAGAGTGTTTCTTTCTGAAGATAAGAGAAATACCACTGTACAAGCCAAAGACTCAGCCAGTTGGGATGCTTAATGCAGTGGAAAAACTGAAAAAGGCACCTACCAATGTGTCATTATGGGATGACATATCCATTCCCAAACAAAAGACATTTCTTTAAGAAGCATTAAAGAAAGAAGAAAAAATCCCATAGGCATACGTAATTCATCTGTGCAATCAAAGCAGAGACAAAGGATCCATGCCACCCCGTCAGGCTCCAAAGGAAATAGCTTATGTGAATGATGTAGGAAATGTAAAGGAGAAAGAGGTAGGAAAACCAAAGCCCACACCTTTCTTTTTTACTCTTATTGTGGGAGATAAGTTTTCACATAATAATATGATTGATTCAGGGGCTATCATGACTATTATGCCAAAAAAAGTGGTGGATTCTTTGAACTTAAGAATGAACCCCTTGAAAAAGGAATCATGCAACTAGACAAGAAGAAGGTTCTGACCATTGTTTGGATAAAAGATCTATCTCTAACCCTCTTCTCGTGTCCAAGACAAAGAGTTACACAAGAAATAGTAGTGATAGACATTCCCCCAATTTTTGGAATGTGTCCTTGAAGAAATTTCATTGCAAAGCTTGGAGGATACTTAGCACTTGATTTGTCCCACCTAAAATTGAGGACCAAGCATGAGGTGAAGATGAAGATTATGTCTAAATCTTTGCATCCTGAACACATTACTAACAACCCAAACCTATTCTTTGAGGAAGCACATACCTCCATCTCTCAACAAGACATATATAATTTAGAAATGATAGAAGATGAAGAAGATACAAGTGATCGAACCCTTGAGGAAGAGGTGTTGGTCAACCAATTCATTGAATTTGATCCATTCAGAAACTTCCATACAATAGGGCTAGGCACATATGTGATTTTTGATGATGATCAGGTCTTTCCAAAGCTAATGAAGGATCAGGAGGAATCCAATGATCCATCCAATAATCATCTAGTGTCTCCAGAGTGGGTGTCCAACTAGTGTCTCCAATCAGATTGGAGACTCTCAAGGCTTACCATTTTCAGTTCTCATGCTCCAATAATGATACTAAGTATGAAGCCTTGGTTCACGGGATGATTCTAGTAGAGTGGATAAGCACGAGAAGGATACAAGCTTTTGAAGATTCAGAACTAGTGGTGAGCCAGGTCCATGGACAAGTGAATACAAAGAACATAAGGATGAGATCTTATAGGCATTATTTTTGGGATCTGATTGAGAGTTTTGAAGCTTTCAACATACAAGTCATTCCCGATCACAAAACAATGTTGTTGATTGATGGCTTCTATCGGTTCGCAATTTGAACCAATTTTTGACCTGACGAAGCAAAGAATAGTAGAAGTCATTTTCTGATGCTCAATTCCCAACAACAATCAAAACTAGCAAGTCTTTGATGATGACATCCAAATTGCTTCTTTCAAACAAATATCAAGGACAAATTTTGACTATTCACCATGAAAGATAGGATTTCCTGAAGATCAAATTATCCAATTGAAAGGTAACAAGCTTCCTTAAGGATTAATTTCTCTCAAAAATCTATTTGATTGCAATGACGCAAGGAATGGAAAGAAAATGTTTACTATAGATGTAGGGGATTACAAAGAGCTCGATGTCGGAAGTGAAAAAAAGATAAAATTCAGAAGGGAAGTTCCTCACAAAGACAAGAAAAAATTGAAGGATTTATGTTTCAAGTATGATGGGGTTATCGCCTAGACCTATGACGATCTTAGAGGATATGACCTGGGCATAATCCAAGATGCCATTGATCTAGAAGAAGGATCCAAACCCATCTAATAGAAGCAAAGGCCAGTCAACCCAAAGGTCGAAGCGTTGATGGCACAAGAGCTCACTAAGCTGGTCAAATCAAAGATCATATATCTGATCAAACATTCCACCTAGGTATCGAATCTGGTTCTAGTTAAAAAAATTAATGGTGATATCCAACTTTGTGTCGATTTTCAAAACTTTAATAAAGCCTTGTTAAATTACCATTACCCCTTGCCACTAATGGAGCAGGTTTTGCAGACTGTGGTCAGATCAGAGATATTCTCTTTGCTACACAGTTTCTCAGGGTATAATCAAGTCTATGCGAAGGAATCCAATCAACATAAAAAAGTGTTTACCACTAAGTGGGGAATGTTTGCATATTCAAAGATGCCATTCAGACTTTCCAATGTTGGTGCAACTTTTCAACGAGCAATGGATATTGCTTTTGAAAGATTGATCAACTAGATTATCTTCATATATCTGGATGACCTAACAGTCTTCTCAAAATCAAAATATGATCATTTTGATCATCTGGAAAAGGTTTTCTAGAAATGCCAACAGTTTGAGATTTCTTTGAATCCAAAAAAATGTGTCTTCGAAGTACCTCAGGGTAAGCTCCTTGGCTTTGTATTATCAAAGGAGGGAATAGCAATAGACCCCGAAAGGGTCAGATCTATAATGGAATTACCCTTGCCAATGAACCAAAAGGGACTGTAATATTTTATGGGAAAGATTTATTTTGTTAGTAGATTCATATTAGATTTCACTGGCATTGTGAGACCAATTTCCCTAATTCTCAAGAAGAACCTACTTTTCAAATGGACCCTAGAAGGAAAAGTGGCTTTTGAGTAGCTAAAGATAGCCCTCTCTGAAGCCCCTGTGCTATTTAATCCAAATTTTTCTAAAGGCTTTATACTCTATGTGTATAGTGGCCAACACAATATAGCTTTTGGGCTCACTCAAAAGTGTAATGAAGACAATGGAGAATCCTATCGCATTTCATTCAAGGACCCTGAAAGATTATGAAGCTAGGTATAATTTTGTAGAGAAGTAGGCCTTTTCCATTGTCAAAATTTTAAAGAAATTCCAAAACTTGGTGTTGACGAACAAGATCACTATTCTCATAGCTCATCCTAGTGTGCAGGAATACATCAAAGAAGGAGAAATAACAAAAAAAGGGAAAATTGGATCACCAATATCCTAGAATACGATGTGGACATTAGACCAACCAAGCTAGTACAAGGAAGAGGTCTATGTGAGTACATTGCATGGGAATCAAATCCAAAAGTGAACAAGGAGACCAACCAAATTTACTCGAACCAATTCAAGTCTGAAGAGTCTTGGGTAGCTGATCAGACACAGTATATGCAAAAGGGATATTATTCAAATAGTCTTCCACTTCATAAAAGGAGATGCAACCAACTGCAAGGCACCAGGTATGTATTAATTGAGGGTGTGTACTGCTCCAATGTCTCGACAAGCTATACGTGGAAAGAGTTCTCAATGAATTCCATCACAATCCAGAGGGTGGGCACTTCTCTGCCAAGACTACTTCCTTAAAAATCATGCGAGCAAGATATTAGTGGCCCTCTATATTTTTCAAAGCACATAATATGGTGCAAAAGTGTACCCAGTGCCAATATTTCATTCGCAAAAGAAAGAATGCAGCTCTGCCCCTAAGCCTGATTGTAGCTGAGGACCCCTTTTCACAATGGGGTCTGGATTTAATCAGAATGATAAATCCTATTTCCAGTGCCAAATATAAGTGGATCCTCATGGCAACTAACTACTTCACAAGGTGGATGGAGGTTGTAGCCCTAAAAACTGCTACAAAAGGGGAAATTGTTAATTTCCTTGAAGAGCTAGTAGCTTGATTTGGCTCGCCCAAGACTATCATATCAAACAATTCCCAAGCCTTTGTAGGGTTAGGAATGTCAGATTTTGCTATCAGACATGGGATTTTTCTCAATCCTTCATCGAATTACTACCCATAAGGGAATGGGTTAGCATAATCAACCAACAAAATCCTAATTAGGTTAATCAAGTGTATTGGAACATAATGACAAAGGGATTGGCACAAACATCTAGGAGCTGCTTTGTGGGCGGATTGGATTACTCTCAAGAAAATTTTGAAGACTTCCCCCTATGAACTAGTATACAAAAAGGAAGTAGTGCTACCTATCTCCATAGAGATCCCTACCTTACAACTATTGAAATCCCTAGAAATTGAGGAAAGTGACGGAATGGAAGTAAATCTAGCAAAGCTATTCAAGCTAGAAGAAGATAGAGAAAAGGCCTATGACTCCATGATAAACCACCAACAAATAGTGAAGTGTTGGTTCGACAAAAAGACTTCTAACCTAGAATTCAAAGAAGAAAGCTTAGTGGTAAAGTACAATGAGCGCACAACAAAACCAGGGAAACACACAAAATTTGAAGCGCTATGGAAGGGATCCTTCCAAATTAGCGTGTGCAAGGAAAAGAATACATACGAACTAGAAGAAATGGAAGGAAATGATTTAGATATACCCATGAACAATATTTTTTTGAAGTTATTCCATTAAAATACATAATTCTTTAAAAAAATTAACAGTTATGTACCATATGTAAATTTTTGTAAATACATTCTAATTTTGAGAATAATCCATCCGAGAAGAACACTAAAGAAACAAAAAATGATATTATATTTATTGAAAATTTTACAATATAATGCATGGGCCGAGGCTTAGATTTAAACATGAGGCTCTCTTGAGAAAAACCCAATAGGGTAGTAGAGCAAAAGGAAGCAAAAGCGAGGCAACAAGAAAAAAATAGTAAAGTAAAGCCTCCAGCTATCATCAATGAAGCAAAAAGGGCTTGTTATCAGGTTCTTCTTCTTCTTCTTCTTCTTCTAAATTCTCCTTTTCATCTGACGGGTTGCAAAAAGGGGTTGAAAACATGACACACACAGGCCAAACAATGCAGACCTAGGGTCTAGTCATCATGACTCTACACCAAAAATTTGAAGTGCTTCCTCTAGGAAAGTCCCAGAACGTGCTCCACTTCATACTCTTGCAGCAAAAAATAGGTTGCTAGCTAAGAAGAGCAATGGTGTGTCTCAATGTCCAAAGTGTAGAAGTCAAAGAGGAAGGGCAACGAGGGTACATCTATTCCAAAGTTCACGTGCCTACGAAAATCCATTGCACTTGGTATACCAATGTCGGGGATAGCCACTTGCACTTCCTCGCTAAGCCCCTCCATCATTGAAGTATTGAACATCTGGTGACACATCTCAATTATCATGGGTTTCAACACATTCAAGTCTAACAGTGAGGCCATGAAGCAGGAAAGCACATTGTAGTTGCTCTAGAGTTGGTTTTCGTCATTGATGAAGTCCTGACCAACTACCCACCTAAACGTAACCATGATGAGGCAGTCACATTTCTTCACTAGGCGCTTAATTCGGTCACTAGTGACCTCTCCCACAACGCAGTATTATGGCCTCTGTGGGAGGAGCTGAATGGGAGTTCCTAAGAAAGCAGACATTCTGATAAGAAATGAAAGATAGCAGAATGGGAAATAATGACAAGCTTGCTAAACTTAAGAGACAATATTTTCAAATGAATGTTGCAAAAGGTGGCATAGCTATATATAGAAAGGTGATCTAGCCAACTCAATAAATAAAAGGTCTATTTTTGGTGAGACGACAATGAGAAAATTTGAAGGAAAAACAGAGAAGGGTAGATAAATTATATGGAGAATCTGACAAAATACCTTGAGATATAAATTTGGGAGTTGGTAGTAAATGCTCTTGTATGCCAATTGTCAACGTGTGCCCCTTTCCATCATCAGCACCAACTAGCTTAATAATGAGAAAAGACATGGATTAATGCGCTAAATCTCTGAAAAATTAATGGGAATGTCTTTTCAAGACTACCTTGTATCACCTCAGTACATTTCACATAGAGAAAAGCACACTTTTTTATGCAATGAGTTTATTTGATAAAAAGATGACAGAGGGAATGTACTAATTCCATTCTCATGTCATTTTTGGCATTCCTGAGGGATACAAATCTCCAATCCATATGTATCACCTTGGTGGCAACATTTAATGGACTAGTAGCAATGGCGTAACCTTAACTGCATGTATGAGTGAGAGAATTAATTGCACTCAAAAAGTAGATTTCTCCAAAGAAGTAAAAGGAAAGTGGTCGTTATCGCTAGAGAAGCTCTTTGTAACTTACTCGTATAGTCATGGCGAAAGAATCAACCTCTGGTAGACAAGTCGTAGTTGCAAATAGAAGAACTAGTTATGTCGATGTTTTTGGGTCCCCAGCAGTAGAAGAGCATCCTTTTGAGCACTGTAGAAAGGTATAACCTAATAAGCACATCCAAAGGGAGGTGGTGCAAGACATCACTAATAATGTTTTTGACCCTCAGTTATTGGCTAACTCTAAAAACCTTAGGGATGGTGTGTTTCAGAGGATGTTGGAGCATGAACCATCAGAGGGTTTTGCATTTTGACTATGGAATAGTGGATTACCATAGTTTATGTTTCCTGTTGTACATCCTTTCCTGGAGTTGGTTGATGCATGTGTAAATTTTTTTAACAAAAATACATAGGCCTTTAAGGTTCAAGGGGTCAAGATTACCATTTTTTCCAGAGCTATACGAGATATGTTGTGTATCCATATGAGCTGGGGTGCTGAGATTTTTGATGAAGAGTGGATGGATGTCTTGGGGGAGGACATGTTCAGGAATTTTTTTTTTTAGAAAGATGAGATGAAAGAAGGACCGCAGAGAGGGCATATTTGTTGGCCTCTTTTGCGCAAGAAATTTAAGGACACGCAATCTATGTTCTCAATGTTGGCCTAGATTTTTGGCCTTGATGATGATGAAGAGGTTGATCCTTTCCAATTTTCCCTAGCTCTTACACTCAAATGGGAAAATGTCCAAAGGTACTATGATTTTCCTAAAATGATATCTAGGAACATGAGGGAGCAGCTAAAGAATTAAAGTACTAAGTCCAAATTCAGGCATACTCCTATCCTATCTCATTTTCTTTTACATCAAAATTTTGAGTGGCTAGGAAGGAATGTACCAGTATCTAGGCTACAAGAAAGGGGTTGTCTCCAACCAATTTTTGTATGAACCCCTATGCTTTCAAGGATAGGGGATTATTATCAGTTGCCAGATAATTTTTTGAGGCCAATGCTCCAAGATTTGTTGCCCTAACCCACTAGTTATTTCTCTCAAGAGGTTATGGAATGGATAAAATATTTTCCAACCCCACTGGATTATTTCCTGGGTGAGGATTTCACATTCATCAAATTTCATGGTTTTCCTAGGGAGGCTTTCTAACTCCCCATATTTGTAACACACAGGGTCTTTGCATTGGAGGCATGCTGACAAGTAACCATTGTCGACAGGATTTATTGTGTCGGGAGGAACAAAACAAAGCTTTACGATCTTCCTCTTGTGATTGCTAAGATTTAGGTAATACTGAGTAAGTGGAAGGAAGAGGATGAGATCACAAATTTACTAGTGGCATTGGGCTTGGTTCTCATTTGTGACAAGTGGAATTGTAACCTAAACGAGATTTATAGTTTGAGACACAAGGTTCTGGATTATTTCCATAGGAGGAACTCAGGTCAAGAAAGCACAAAGATATACATTGAACTGGCTCACATTGCAGAAGAGTGACCAAAATGGCTAAGTTTCTATGAGCCACAGGCAAAGTATTAGAGGAATCTCCTGATGGGAAAGTCTCTCAATGCACAACTGAAGTGCAAGGGATGGTCGAAAATGAAAAAGGTAGACTTCTAGAGATTCTGATAGGAGATGAGGTGCCCAGGTGCCCCATTTGGTAACTTTTAGCCACTTGATAAATTCAAGGACTTATATGATAAAGACGCTGATTCTAAAAATAGAAATCCCAAAACAATCCATGAGATTGATGAGGAACAAGTTCCACCTCAAGTTTCTAGACCTCAGGAATCCGACATTCGAAAAAGACTCGAGGCCAAGGTATTCACAAGATCCGTCTACCTCCAATGCCTGAAGTAAAGGTAAAAGGACCTGATAGTCTACAAGAGGATCCACAGTGGCCACTGAAGGCCAAGTTTTAGAAGGATCTACTACCAGAGGATGGGAACGTGCTAGTTCTAGTCATACAAAATGAAGAAGGATTCAAGATCTAGGTGCCCCTAATGTATCAGTCTAACAAGAAGAGGAAGTGTAGTCCACCTTATAGAACGCTCCAACCACTACATCTCAAGTAAGTTTCACTCCCCCTCTTCCTCCTATTTCTACATGTTTGGTCAATCATATGCCCCCTCCCATGGAAAGGAATCCTTTGTCCTTGAACCCTAAACTGGTAATCTTGATTGCACCCCCTACCATTTTCAATGAACCCGCTAAAACCACCCTGGACGATAAAGGAGCGTCATCCGCCATAGTCATTGTTGTGTCTTTAATTGTCCTGCCAAGGGCCCCCATTGAAATGGTTGATACCACCACTTTTCCCATCACTCCCAACCCATTTACTTCCATGAAGGAACCTCTCCATCATCCTATTTTTGTGTTCACCCCTACTAGTTTTTCCTTTGCTTGATTTGGTGTTCCACCCTTTTCCATGATCACACTTCCTTTTGTTTCCCCTCATGCTCACACATCTGAAGTTTCCCCTACCATGACCCTTTTCAGACTACCCCCTAGTGCGCAACATAGAGCATCGATGTCCCTCAGACTCTTCAAGGTCATTTTGATGCTACCAAATAGGCCTGAAAGGATAGAAAGAAAATAATATTATTGAATAATACCAAGAAGCCCACCACAAAGAATATTGAAGCTTGCTTAAATGAAGAGAAAAACTCTTTACTTATTACTACCACGAAGCCGCTTGTCTTCAAGCCCAAAGGGTAGATGTAAATGGAGGACTATGACATTCATGTCGTAGGCCTAGATTTGAAGGAAACTCCCGCACACGACAAAGTGGTCCTAGCCAAAGAAACTAAAATGGTGGTATATGTTGATTATGGGAGGTTGGACATGAAATTAAAGAAGCATGAGGTAGAGTTAGAAAATTTAAAAGAAATAGTGAGCAAACCATAGAATGAGATTCAAGCCAGAGAAGTTGAAGTAACCTACATAAAGCAGATTCAAGGCTAGCAAGGAGATGTGTCTAAGTTGCTTGTGGAAGCTTGGAGTGAACAAGTTCAGCTTCATACTGAAATTGAAAATCTAAAGAGAGAGATAGAGGATTCCCAATCCCAAACTTTCGATGATCTTTGGAGGATCCAGGTAGAAGCAGAAGAGTCAAGACAAGAGGTCAAAAGATTGAGCTCATAATTGGAAAACACCCTTCGAGAGAAAGTTCAAATGGAAGAAAGCACAAGGGTAAGAGAGGCCCAATTTAACCAAGAGTTAGTTGTTACACGAGGATTTGGAGCCCTCCTGATAATGAAGAGGCTGATATCTACACATTGGGAGTAGATTGTAGCTGATATTATCATTCTTGGGCCTTTACAAGTTTTAAGAGATATTCATGAATTAAATGCTAAGGTTGGTCTGATGGATGATCACTTTATGTAGAAATGTTCATCCCAAGTGGCAGATTCATAAAATTTCATTTCCAAGTTGTGCATCGCCACTGACCAAGTCCTGGAAAGAGCGAGGATTCCTGATTGGCGGATTGCCTCCATCAAAGCTCATGAGATCATCAATTGTCACAGGGTTGCGGAAAAATGTAGACAATGCCATATGGTGCTAAATAAGCGGGTTGTCAAGATCAAGAAGGACTTTGGCATCTTGGTTACTTACGGGTTGCCTCCTCTTCTTTCACCAAATGAAGATGTGCTGACAGTGGAGCAAGTCACTAATGCAATTCAACACAAAATTTGGACCTCCACAGAATTCCCAGGTTCAAGTGCAACACCCATGATGGATGATGTTGAGTGTGAGGTTTATCCTCTTTCTCGACTCTATTATCATTTGGGAGCAATTTCTTCCAAATGGGGATTCATCATTTTTAAGGATATATCAAATCTTGAGCAAGCATACAGGCAGATCTGAAACCTCATCCTACCAACTGATGCAGACTAGGAGGCTCAATGTGCTACTTTCATCAAACTCCAAGAACAACCAGATGACTAGGTTTGTGCCTCTACAAGTAAAGACCCCCTGTGAGTCACCAAAACTGTGAAGTGTTTTTTCCTTAATCGCTTTGATTTTCAGCTTGTACAATGTTTTCAATTTTAGGTGTTCCCGCACTCAAGTAGAATTATTACAAACATGCACAATGCGCCATGTGGTGGTTTCATAGCTTTCATCTTTCATCTCCCTTTTGGGATAGAGTTTGGAACACGTGTTGGCTCATAAGGGATTTTCTAGGGAGCTATATTCATGAGTTTGAAAGTGTCCACCTTTTTGACACATCACCTCTTCATTGTAGGTGGATTACGTCTCCTATGGACTGATATCTTTTGGGGAGTTTCTCAGACCTAGCTAGCCTTTTTCTTTTCTTGGTTTTTGGGATGGAAGCTTTGAGGCACTACATCTGGGTGATGTGATCGGTCAACTGGACCTTTTTTATAGGATATTTTTTTAGGATTTAATCATTTACGAGCCTCTATCTTTGCTAAATATCTAAAAAACATCAATGTGGTAGTTTAGAAGTGATGAGTAAAGATCATTGTGACCTAACCAAAGATCTATGATTAGATCATGTGTCATTAACCATCAAACACCTAGAAATATTGACTTATGTGTTGAGGCGGTGTTTTTTTGTTTTTTTATAGCTATATAAGGAAGGCAACAACATAATGAGGGGTTGGAAATTCAAGTTTCAGTTTCCTTGGCTAAGGAAAGTTTCTCTAGTTTTCTTAGGATATAGAATTATTTTCAAAAGAACAATTGTAGAGCTACTTATCTCTAGCATGTTATATCTTTTAAGGCTTAAACTATTGTCAGATTGGCATCCAACCTTTGTTTTAAAGTTCATTTTATATTTAACACATGAACTATTGAGGATAATTTTTTGAGACTGTACATGTATGGCCTTTTTCAAGCTTTCATTCTTTATATTATTGTTTTGAATGAAACACTATGTCTTGCAAGTTGAATCTGAATAGTTTAAGTAGCTAATTTCCATGTTGTATGATCATATGGTAGAATAGTGACTTGTGAAAATTGGATTTTCATTCGACTTCTCTATTTTTATGAAAGGTTGTTGTTTAACTATATTATGTTGTATTAGGAAAAATATCTCATGCAATTTCTAAATGTTCTTTTTTTTACCCTAAGAAATCTTTATGTTTGATTGGACCTTAATGAACACTACCTGCATGAAGATCTGAAAGTGTGCATTGTGCTTGTTGTTAGCCTTTTTTGTTCATTCTCTTTCCAACAATGAAGGGTTGTGGCAATCTGTGTCTAATTATATCAATCACAGAAATGGTTGGGTTTGAAATGTTGTAAAAGCATTGGCATATCACCCTTTTCATGTTTTATATTTACATTTCTTTCTACCCTTTACTCCAAACCCCCAAAGAAGAGTTGGTTTTTTATAAAAATCCTAGAAGTATTTAGTGAGGCACAAATTAGACCCCCACTCACTGAATTTCCCATAATACTATTAGAGAGGCACAAGCTTTGATGATCAATAGTGTACAACACCATATCCCAATAGTTAGATGACTATAATTTTTAACATTGGATCTAGTTTATGGTTGTAGAATTGTAATGTAGAAAATTTGAATCTAGCAAAAGGAAAACTAAGTTCCTTTGAGAGTAAATTTCACTAATTGGACTAAAATAGAATTAACTAGCTAAAATTCTTAAAGAGACTGAATTCATGAAAATAACTACTAATAGAAAAATGAATAAAATTGATAACTATATAATCAGAAAATACAAATACTAAAAAACCTATAGTTTGAAGGAGGAAGTCATTTGGTAAGGATTAACACATGTTGCATGGAAATTTGTGCATAGTATTATCATATGTACTTTTAGTGTATATATTGTACTTTCCAAACACTTAGGCTTTTTATGCCTAGTTAGGCATCTCATTAACCCTTTATGAGTGAAGTGTCAATGTAGATAGGTGTCCTATGAGGTGTTGACTTAATTTCAACACATTTCCTTCAGTTTTGGTAGGAAAATCACCACCACTCCATGAATGAGGAATCCTATTAGGTAATTTCATGGAAGTTGGGTGCCTCCTTGTTGCTTATTTATGTATGCTTGTTTTCCTAATCTATTTGGTTGAATTTATGCAATTTGTGTTTGTTTATAATCTTTTAGATTTTAGATTTGTTGGTTTTCACATGGTATTAGAGTAGTTTAGAATTTTAGCATGCCATAAGTGTTTCATATTATACATTTTGGATTTTTTCTTTCATCTCTATGCATTTTCATTTCATACAAAAGACAAATCGACGTATTTTGGCCCAATTTGAGACGTGTTTTGCATTTTGGGGGGAAGAAATTTGATTGGATGCCAAAATTTTCCTATGTGAGGTTGTGATTTGGATCTTATCCCACAATAAACCTTTTTATTCCTCGCCCTTGCATTGGAGGGTGGTGTAATATAATCATACATCTACCATACACTCTCACATCATTTTCTTTAAAGGAATTCAAGCTGTGAAGGTGAAGGGTATGCATGTAGAGGGTTTGAAGGATGGAAAGTGTGTTGAAACCACATGTAAATCCATTCTCAAACTATGGAAATCAAGGATATCTATGCCCATAGTCATATCTATGCTGCATATCCCTCACGCTTCTTGCGGCCATCATATTTGGATGGTGGAGAGGCATCACTAGTCACTCTTTTCTAATGCCCACTTTATCACCTCAACAATTTTTAGTAGGTCTTATGTCATTATGGAGGGAGGGGAAGCTTTCCAAATTTTAGTCTCTGGTCATATGGAATTTAAGCCCTTGGTTCTTTCCAACCCAAGGGGGCTTAAATTTTCTCTATTTTTTCCTCTCTTATTCTGAAATTTTGTACTAAATTTATTTTCAAGCAAATGAAAAGAATAATTTTGCAAGAAGAAATGATTATTTTGTAAAGGGTGAAAATTTCAAAGTATAATAAATTTTGTATCATAACTTGGATTTGAGTTTCATTTTTTGCAAAAGTGCATAATTTTTCACCACAAATCCAAAGAACATATTATTGCACTAGTTCTATAAAGTGCCCATTTATGCCTCTTTTGGGTGAGTTACAAGCACTCCTATAAAGTTCCAAATTGGAGGGAAATAAATAATCAAGAGAGGTGTCATGTGTGGTCCATTTCCACACTTCCTCAATAATTTATTTTATGTGTTGTGTTTTCCCTTCACTTCAACACACATTTCTAATTTCTTCATTTTTGCATTTCTACAAGAAATTATTTAAGTCTAGTAGCATGGAGTCTAATGTAACTATACTACCCTTAACAACTTTTAATTATCATGATTGGAAGATGAAAGTAATTCTTGTGCTTAAGAACAAAGGTTTTTTATAGGGTAATCATGGGAACAGAGAAAGAACCTACAATAGCTAAAGAGAAAGAAAACTTTTTCAATAATTGTGATCAAGCATTTGGCTTCCTATGTTTAAATTTATCTCCTGAATTATTCCTCCATGTTGAAAACTTGAAAAAATCCAACCAAGTTTGGGAAACTCTAGAAAAACTTTTTGGGAAAATAGATGAACATAGAAGCCATGAGTTGAAAAATCAACTCTTAGGTCTTAGTCCTAAGAGTTTTTCAAATTTATAAGATTTCTTCATTGAATTTAAGTCTTTAAATTTGCAATGAAAAGATTATGGAATTGACAATATAAAGAGGATTAATTAATCCTTTCTATACTTTCCAAGATAGGTCAAGGTTTTTGTGTTTTTGTATCAACTTTCTACTCCACTAAAACAGATCATAGAGCCTCATATTCGATTCCCACACTTGATACTCTATTGTTGATCTCACAAGGGAAAAAAAAAGTTAATTCAAATGTGTACTTTTAAGTCTACTAAGCCTCAACCCCTACTTGCAGGGAATGAAACAAAACAAACTTTATGAGAAGAACACTAAAAAGGACAAGCAATTTAAGAAAGAAGGAATAATTGACAACTCCAAAATGGACTCTCAAAGTAAAAATAGAGTTAAATGTTTGAAACTTAGGAAATAGGGGGGGTTCCAAATATTTTGGGAGATGGAACACTAGGGCTAGGACCTAGACCTATTTCACTTAGTTTCACTCAAGGAAACCCTAGAGATCTCAATCCAAATATGGAGTGAAGGAAAGAGATCTACTAAAGTTTTTCTTAGGGTATGATCAAAGACTAAAAGTAGGTTCACCACCAAGCAAGGGCTTGGAAAGACAAGTAAAATTTAAGACCTAATTATGAAACCTAACGATATGCAAGACAACAATAAATGACCTAGAAATCAATGCAAAAAAAATAGCAAACTGATAAGTCAAAGAGGTGCACCTGGAAATCTATAGTAGCTTGAATGAAGACCTAAAATGCTGGAAACATTAATTTTAATAAAACTCAAATTCATAGGCTAGGCTAGGTGATTTAGTCTTGGATTAGGGTTTCTAGGTAGGAATAAAAATATGGAAAGACAAGTTTGAAACAACTAAAAACTGGAAAAAGCCCTATACTAGGACTCATACAACAAAACTAGCATATCAGTCTTAGCTTTTTCAGAGGATCAAGATTTGAATCTTCTCTTCAACCTCTACTCTATCTTCTCAACCTGATTTCTCGATCTAAACTGCTAAATTCTACTTTGCAGAAGTCCTTTTATGGTCTTGTAAATAATGTGGCAACTTTGTACACTTGACAACTTTTCTCCAATCTTTCTCCTTAAAGGATCTTCAACATAGATCTACAAATCACACACTAAAGAGAGGGAAAAATGTTATATTTTTAGTGGAAAGGGGTTTTCCTTGGTCAAACCCCATTTTGGTAATCAAACCTTGAAATGAAATGAAATAGGGAGGAGGAATGATAAATGAACGAAATGATATGTTACAACTCACCAAACCCTTGAATAAGATGTTGCAAACATGTATGAAATGGCTACAATGGATGTGGATCTTGACTCTTGCTTGAATCATAAAACCCTACATTGCAATTATTAGATAAAAAATAAACATGATGCATGGTGACTTTGACATGATGCTTGATACTTGAATAATACTTCAAAACACTTGATAATTAGCTCTTGAATGCTCTCATCAAAGTCTTATGTGAAAATGAGTGAAATAACCTTGTATTTATACTTGTTTATGCCAAATTCCTCGAAATTACAACACTACAAGCTAACATTAGACCTAGGAAAATAAAATCCCACCAAGAATTTGAATTTAATTTGTGTTTAAGCTAGATGGGACTCATATGCTAGAAGTGGCATATAAGTCCCATTAGGCTAGGCTATGGGACACATTTTTCAAGAAATGCTTAGATTCATGTGAAATCCATATCAGGGCCCCAAAACTTAAGTGGGACTCATATGCCCAAGGTGGCGTATGAGTCCCAAATTACTAAATATGGGCCATACAATCCAAAAACATTAATTTTATGATTGGTCATTACATATGTGTCAGGATTTTCCTTGGAAAGATTCATTAATTAAGGCTTGTGGATGCAAAATAAGGCCAATTAAGGCATAAAGAAACTCAATTAATTAATAAAACCCTAGATTAGCATGAAATTGTAATTCAACACTCTACAACACCCTAAAAAAGGCACAATTAATTCCATTTAGTTCACAAGGGCCCAAACAAGTGTGAAAATGTAGAGGGATACATTTTTCTACACTTCATTTAGCCCCCACTTTAGTGAGAGGAGTGAACTTTCTTCAAACTCACACTAAAGTAGAAAAAATAGCATCAAGAGGGGTTCAAGTGTACCAATGCTAGTAAAATAGGACAACAAAAACCAAGAGGGTTGTGCAAGTGACCAAGATCAAGATCCTATGGTAAACCAACATAGGCACAAAAGAACACACATGAAAATAATATAAGAAGCAACAACAAGGTACAAGCATGCACTGCCAAAGGTATAAACAAAAACAAAACAAAAAGGGGTGGATCAATCTTTGACCTTTTTTCCATCACGATGTGGGTCAGATCTAAGATGTTTTTCCAAAAATGCATGCTCACTCTAAGGCAACAAAACTTTAGGTTTCTTGTTGGGTGAGTATCCAAAGAGGTGAGACACATATGCATGTGGTCGGTATGCACTCACACACACAAGCAAGTGGCTATGGGAAAGTCACACCTAAGTTTGGCTTCTCACTCAACCAGACCAAAATTATACCTCTTGATAACTTTGATAAGGCACCACACAACAATAAACTTCAAGCTTCATGTGGCAAGCAAAGCTTAATATGCTTGATACTCATGAAAAAACAAGATGGCCCCACAAGCAAGAAAAGTATGTTATGCAAGGTGGCCATATAACTGAAATTATAATGTAAGGTGTGTTCAAAGGAGTTTTTCTTAGTTCATGTAAGGTCTTAGCTTAGGCAACATTGTGCCTAATGTCTCCAAGAGAGAACAAATTAAAGAATAGAAGATTCACAACTTAGGGGATGTAGTGTGTCACATCAAGCCATCAAGAGGATTATAATATGCTAAGATAGATCACACTCTTGAGGGACATTACACCCAATATCACCACAAATAAAAATGTGCATCACATAAAGTAAGAAGACTACACACTGAAACATGAAATGCAAAAGAATAATGTCAATGTATGGCCCCACTTTAAAGAAATTTCTAAACACCATGTTGTGAGCAATTACTTTAAAGTAGAAAATGATAAATGGTAACAATAAAAATGACATGAGAGCTTATTTGGAAATCCCTATGCCAAGTCATATTTTTCCAAATAAAGCTACATCATGAAAGGGAAAGTGGAGTTTCCCAAAAAAATAAAATTCCAAATACATGAGGGATCCATGGATTTGGGGTCAGTATGTTCTTGCTACAATTTATATAAAGAGCTCGTAACTTTCATCATTCCCCAAATAGTCATGCAACAAGAAGAATGACACAAAGAGAGTGAAAAAAATTAGCTCAACATGGAAGAGACATGAATGTCTCGATACCTTGTGTCATCCCCAAAAGGAAAACACAAGACAAATGAAAAGATAAAGATAAAGGAATTTTTTTTGGGTCAACATGGAAGAGACATGAATGTCTCGACGCCTTGTGTCATCCCCAAAAGGAAAACAAAAGATAAAGAAAAGATTAAATAGTTACGGCATAGAAAAGAATGTAGGTACAAATAGAGGAATGTCACAAAGAGAGAGAGACATCAAACAAAATTTTATGAGGTATCACATTACGCACATGCAATCATGCCAAATAAAAAATAAAAATAAAAAATAATGCAAAAGACTAATAAGGCACATGCAAGTCAACCTATTAGTAGGTCGTCTGCATCCCAATCATTTTCATCATATATAGAAGGCAGACAACTAGCCAAAGGGACAATAGCAAGTGTGGAACTAGGGTCATTACCAAGTTCAACATTCTTCTTACGAAAATTATCATGTAATCTCATAGATGAGGAAAATAATGTATTCAATTCATTATGCACCTCCTCATCAATTTTATCAAACTCATCATCATCATCTAAGTTAATCACAATGGGAGGTCAAATGATAATGTTTAAAGAAGGATTTAGCTCCTATTGTAGTTGCGGCATAGGATCTTTTTGTTGCAATGAAGAGGGAGACTCATCATGTATTGCTTTAGTCAGGATTGGATGTTTATTTTCTTTATTTATTTCTTCATTTAGCCTTCAAGAAAGAGCGCAACATCTATGCCTACGTTCTCTATCATTTCTATTTCTTTTAGTTTTATTTTCAACTTGTGTTTGTGTAGGAGTAGGTTTATCAATCGTAGATTTCTTTTCTTCCCTAAGGGGAGGAATGGAAGGAACCATGGAAGGTTGTTCAACCACTTTATCTTTAGCTTTGTAGACTTGTTTTATTTTTGGATGCGTGATGAGATTTATTTTGTTATCTCTTGGTATTTTGTAGGAGATAAGTGAATGATCTATCTTAGGTTGGTCTTGGTTGTTCTGAATGTCTTTAGGTTTGATCATACTTTCATCAATGATGGTAGGCTCAACCATAGGTTGAGGCATATTTGTAAGGGATATTTTTGATATGCATTTCACCTTAAAATTTTGATAGGATTTGAAAAAGAAGTCTTCTTGAGGTTTAATAGGTTCCATATGCTCAGGCCAAATGAAATCTCATGAAAAGATTCCATGGGAAGACAAAGGATTAAATCCACTATGATGTACAATGAAAATTTCATTGTCAAAGGGAAAATTTAAGCATTTATGCACCATCAACGAGACAGATTCCATGGAGCATAGCCATGGGTAACCAATCTTCACACATAATTCATTCAACGTCAAGATGATGGCGAATGAGAAATCTAATTTTTTTGGTCCTATTTTTAAAGGGTGATCGATCCCATCATAGGGAAAGTGAAACCGTTATGCATCTTTATCCGTGCTTTTGGTTTGTCATATGTTTCTTGATATATTTCATGAACAAGTAATAATTTTTTGGTGATCACATTCTCTCAACAAACAAGATCAATTAATATATTATTAGTGGAATTATCATTGATTTGGCTAGCTATGTAAAGAGGATCATCGATTGCATTTCAAATAATGTCCTTAGATGAGAAAGAAATGTCAAGATACTTTTTAGTTTTTCCCTTACAAGGTTGAGTTTTGATCAACACAATTAAACCTTTTTTAATAGTATACATATCCATAGGACTAGTAGCCATAGGATCTTGTTCAATAGTATCCATGTTTCCATCATCCGTGTCAACATTCATCACATCATTCTTTTAAGTTTCACTAGCTTTGACAAATGAAATATTATGTTTTGGCATAGGGTTGGTAAAGATTTGCAAGTTTTGGTTAGGAGGGGAAACAAAGTTATTTCCTTGATCATTAATACCTCCAATTGAAAGACAACCTAAATCAATGAGGTCTTGCACAAGATGTTTAAGACACTTACAATGTTATGTGTCATGTCCATTCTTTCGGTGATAATGGTAGTAAACATTCGATTTAAAATTCAGAAATAAAGGATTATTAGGATCAGGAGTTTTAACGAGAGGCAATGTGATCATTTTCTATTATAAAATTTGTGACATTATGTTATGGAGGGTATCAGGTAAGGGAGTGGATTACCTAGCCCGATCCTAAAATGTGAAAGGAGTTGTCTTTCTTATAGTAGCCACATGGGTATCAACATGTTGATTCATTTGTTGAGGTAGATTTAGTTGAAAAAATACTTTATTCTATTTTCTAAAAGGTTGATAATTGAATTAGTTTGTGGATTCAGACTTCTTAGGATGGCTAGAGGTGGATTTTGTGTCACAACTGCTAACTAAGTTTTGATAATCATGAAGGGTAGTACACAAGTGTACGAAGGAGGGAAACTTCATCATGGTAAGCTTATCTTGTATCTTAGTTTGCAAGTTATCAATGAGAATCCTTTGAAGGTGAGGGTTAGGAATCTTTAACTTGATTTGGGAATAAAGAGATTGGTAGCATGAAATAAAGTCAGTAATCTTTTCATCACCTTTTTCTTACATCACATCAAATTGGATAAGGTCATCTTAGGATTCATATGCACTTGGAATGATTTATAAAGGCTTCAGAAAGTTCTTTGAATGAATGAATTGAATTGTTCAATAATGAGGAAAACCATTCTAAGGTGATACCCTTCAAGGATCTAGGGAAAAGCTTAGCCAAGAGCTTATCCTCAAGAATAAAATCACTACATAAGGTAGTATAAGTAGAAACATGGTTAGAAGGATCTCCTTTCCCCCCACATTTGTTAAATCTAAGCACCTCTAGACCTTGTGGCATCGATGTTCTCAATATCTCCAAGGATAAGTGGTTGCTTTTGACATAGTATGTAGGTTGACCATTTTGATTTTGGTTTATGGTGGAAATTTGCTTTTAAAGGGATGAAACAGATTGTAAAAGATGGTTTATGATGGTGTCCTTGGTTTTATTATGAGATGGAGGTGAATATGGTTGAGGTTGTAGTGTCAAAAAATTGCATTTGTGACATTTTCAAACTTGTTTCGATCCTCCTTGTTAAATCAAGCTTAATGATGCCTTGATTTAATGTTGTAATGTGTCTAACGCATTCACATTAGGTCTTGGTCCATTGTAAGCTATATAAACTTAATTGTGACTTTTTTAGGGTGTTGTAAAGTGTTGTACCACACTTTCACACTAATCTAGGATTTTCATTAATAATTTGGCTTATTTATGCCTTATTTGGCCTTATTTTGCATCCACAAGCCTTAATTAATGCATCTTTTCAAGGATAATCTTGACATAAACCAACGTCCAATCATAATTCATGTCTTTTTAGGTTGTGTGTCCCAAATTTAGTTATTTGGGACTCATACACCACCTTGGGCATATGAGTCCCACATAGGTTTCGGGGCCCTAATCCTGATTTCACATGAATCTAGCCAGTTTTTAAAAATGTATCCCATAGTTAAGCCTAACAGGACTCATACGCCACTTATGGTGTATGAGTCTCATGTGGCCCAAAATAAAATATAATTAAAATTCTTGGAAATATTTTATTCTCCTAAATCTGATGTCGGATTGTAGTGTTGTAATTTTGTGAAATTTGGCTTAAACAAGTATAAATACAAGGTTATTTCATTCATTTTTCACCTAGCAAGTTGAATAAGCATCCTTATAGAAAATTTGAGTTCACAAGAGCATTCAAGTGTTTACAAGAGCATTCAAGAGTCTTCAAGAGTTGATTATCAAGTTTTTTGGAGCATTATTCAAGTATCATGCTTCATGTCAAATTCATCATGCATCATGTTGTTTTGGAGCTAACAATTGTGATGTAGGGTTTCATGATTTAAGCAAGCTTTCAATTCAAAATCTACAACATTCAAGCAAGAATCAAGATCTGCATCCATTGGAGCCATTTCATACATGTTTGCAGAACTTTATTACTAGGGTTTGATGAGTTGTAACATTGCATATTGTTCATTAATCATTCCTTCACTTCATTTCATTACAAGGTTTGATTACCAAAACAAGGCTTGACCAAGGAAAACCCCTTTCCACTAAAAAAAAAAAATTTCCCCTCTCTTTAGTGTGTGATTTACAAATCTAGGTCGAAGACAAATTGAAGAGAATTTTTTGAGAAAATTTTCAGAGTGTTCAAAGTTTTCAAAGTTGTCACTTTGTTTTGGAGATCATTAAAGGACTTCTACAGTGCAGAATACAACAATTCAGACCTGACTTGATCAAGTTGAGACGATTAAGCATAGATTGAAGAGTAAATTTAGGTCCTAATTTTAGAGAAAAGTAAAATGGGATTGATATGCCACTTCGGGCCTGAGTCCCAATTCAGTGAAATTTCTAGATTTCTGGTGTTTCAAACATACCTCTACCAGATTTATGTTCCTCCCTAAAAACCCTAATTTGGGACTAGATTGCCTAGTCTGGCATATGAGTCTTAGCAAGCATTAATTTCAATATTTTTAGCATTTCAAGTCTTTATTCAAGCTCCTTCAGGTTTCCAGATGCACACCTCTGATCTCTCAACTTTCTATTATGATTTACATGCATTTCTATGTCATTTATTGAAATTTTGCATTGCATTAGGTTTAGAAATTAGGTCTTGCATTTCATCGGTCTTTCCAAGCCCTAGCTTGGTGGTGAACCCTTCTTTAGTCATTGATCATATCCTAGGACACCCTATTGCAAGATCTCTTTCTCCTACCTTGGATTGATATCTTTAGGGTTCCTTTGAATGAGAGTGAAGAAGATTGTTGTTCTATGTCCTAAACCATAAGCAGTGACAATTTACCACCTTTCATTTTGGTGAACCTACATTTGAAACATCTCAATTCTAATTTGGAATGCATCCTCATCCTAGATTTAGCTTGCATTAACATTGCATTAAGATTTGCATCAGTTAATTGGCATTCTAGGGTTTCTAATTCTTGCATTAGTAGAAGTGCATATAGGTTGCATTTTATCATCTGACATCATTGAATATCATTTGAAATCTACATTTGCATTTATTCTAGAAATCATCCAAACCAAAAATCATAAAAATCATTTTTTTTTTTTTGAAATTTGTCAAAAAAACCCTAACTGGGACTCATATGCACCTTTGGGAAATTTATTCCCAGTACATATTTTAAAATGCATTTTCTATAATTCAAAACTCTATTTCTAAGCTTTTGTTTATTGTTGATAACTTTAAGTTTTAGTTTACAGATTTTTTCATTATTACATTTAGTATCCCTTGCATGAGATTTTCTACTTGGTGTCCTATTGTTAATACTATAGTAAGAAAAATTTTGAGACTCAAGTCATCCTACAATAGTACAATCATCATGGATATTGGGTTATCTAACTCTTTCACTACTAGTGTTGACACTACTACACTAGGTATGGACCATACCCTTAAAAACTCTATGCCTTCAAATAGTGTGATGCATGTTGAAACCATGGTTGCTAGTATTCTACAAGAAAACATAATCCAAATTCATGAAGACTTCAAAAACCTACAAAATCAAATAAGAACTAAAAAAATTTCAACCATTGTTATGCCTACCATAGATAATATACACCACAAGCTTGAATGTGAAGGCGGAGTTGACCTTGTGCGTAACATAGTTCAAATTTTTGGAAAACATCTTACCTAAACTACTAGTTGTGCTTTACCATCGAATAATGTCACAAGCCAAGGAGGAATTCAAATTCCTCCTTCCACAACAATTTCCTCTATTCATACCTATACCAGCCCTCAAGTTACAATAATGATGCAACCTAATAGTAATATGATTCCTCCCTTGGGTATTTCCACTAGCATCCCTAGTACCTTCGGTGGCATCATATGCCATATCTCCTACCACGTTACCTCATATAAGAATTCCATTCACTTCTCCCTCAAACACATATACACCTCCACCTTACTCACCTCCATCTCAAAATGTAAACAATGACCCTCTCATAAACCAACTTTTTCAAACTATTTCATCCCTTCAAAAGCAAGTTTCCACCATAAACCAAAATTAAAATGGCTCGCCTACATATTGTGTCAAAAGTAGTCCCTTGTTCTTGGAGATATTGAGAACACTGATGCAACAAGTTGTTGAGGTTCCTAGATTCAAGAAATATGGGGGAAGGGGGGTCCTTCTAACCATGTTTCCACCTATACTGCCTTGTGTAGTGACTCTATTCTTGACAATAAAATCTTAGCTAAACTTTTTCCTTGATCTTTGAAGGATAGCACATTAGAATGGTTTTCTTCATTACCAAACAACTCAACTCGTTCATTCAATGAAATTTTGGGGGCCTTTATAAACCATTTCCAAGTGCATATGACTCCTAAAATGGCCTTGGACAATTTGATGAGATGTAAGCAAAAAGAAGAGGAAATGATTACCGACTTTATTTCACACTATCAATCGCTTTATTCCCAAATTGATGTAAAGGTTCTCGACCCTCACCTTCAAAAGATGTTCATAGAGAATTTGCAAGGTAAGATACAAGATAAGCTTACCATGATGAAATTCACCTCCTTCATACACTTATGTACCACCCTCCATGATTATCAAAACTCGGTTAGTAGTCATGATGCAAATTCCACCTCTAATCAATCTAAGAAGTATGAGTCCATGAAAAAAAACAATAATCAACCTTTTAGGAAATAGAATAAAGGGTTCCTCCAACTAAATCCCCCTCAACAAACAACTCGACATTTCAATACCCAAGTAGTTGTTGTAAAAGTAACAATACCCTTTAACTATGGGGACCCGAAAAGGCAATTCACTCCCTTACCTGACACCCTCCATAACAGAATGTCACAACTCTTAGAGCAGAATATGATCACCCTGCCTCTCACTAAGACTCTCGATCCTAATAATCATTTACCCATGAAATTTAGATGGAATTCTTATTTCCATTATCATAGAAAAAATGGACATGATACAAGACATTATAAGCATCTTAAAAATATTGTGTAATACCTCATTGATTCCGGTCAACTTTCAGTTGCAAGAGTTAATGATCAAGGAAATAAGTTTGTCACTCCTCCCAACCAACAGTTGCAAATATTTACCAATCCCATGCTAAAACATATTATTTCATTTGTCAAAGCTAGTGAAACTTCAAAGAATGATGTGATGAATGTTGACATGGATCTGATGAGATCATGGATGCAATTCAACAAAGTCTCGTGGATACCATTCAACAAGGTCCTTTGGATAATATTGAAAAATGTTTAATTGCATTGATTGAAACTCAACCTTGTAAGGGTTGAACTAAAAATCCTCTTGAGATTGCTTTCTCCTCACAATATATAATTAAACATGCACCTGATGGTCCCCTTTACATAGTCTACCAAATCTATGACAATCCCACTAATGGGATATTAATAGATCTTGTCTATGGAGAGAATGTGATCACTAAAGAATTTGTACTTGTGCATGAGCTTGTAGTCACAAAAATAGTACCCCTGCCTTGGAGGAATAGAAAACAAGGATAGGGTTCCTATTTCACACTTTATACACTCAACGACACCTTAGAGATATCAATCCAATGAATAATATAGGGAGAGATCTGACAATAAGGTATCTTACCTATGTTTAGAGATTAATGAGGTGTTCACCACCAAGTTTACAATTGGAAAAGATAATGAAATGAAAAACCTTAATATGATGCAAACTTGAACTAAATGACTTAAAAATGCATATAAAACATAATAATAAGTTGTGAAATGAAATGTGTGCACCTAGAAAGCTGAAGATGACTGGAAGGAGCTCTAAAATGTTAGAAATTCTAACTTTTTGACCTAGTGGGACTCATTCACCATTCTAGGTGAATCAATCCCAATTTTGGATTTTTTTACAGGAGTAGGTCTCATACAAAAGGGTATCTGAATTTGCAAAAAAATTGGAAAAACACCTATAGTGGGACTCATTCACCACTTGTGGTGAATGAGTCTAGTTTGGATTTTCTGGAACTTCATGGTCTGAATCTAGTCTTCACTATCTGCTCAATCTACTTCTCCAAGTTCCTGAATCTGGAAGTCTAATTTCAAGGCTATAGATGACCTTTTAGTGAATATTATGACCTTGCAAATGGGGAGACAACTCCAGCAATCTTGTAACCTAATATTCAATGATCTTCAAGCTCCAAGAAACCTAGATCTGAAATCACAAATTTAAAGAGGAGAAAACTTGTTGATCATTAGGGGTTTGCCTTGGTCAAACCCCTTTTAGGTAATTAAAACAAATGATGAAACAATGAAACAAGGACTTGAAGCATGAAGCATAGGATATGAAACATGAACAATGATACCTTGAATGATTTCTTGTAAATGATGTCTTGTAAATCTACAACTCAACATGAAATGGCCATGAAGGATGTAGATCTTGATCTTGACAATAGGTGTAGAACAATGCTTGATCTTGGATATACAATGCTACATCACAACACTAGCTCAATAACATGCTTGATGCTTGATAATATTTGACATGATGATGGATCTTGAATTGTTGCAAGAATTAATGAAGGATTATTCTCTTGAATACCTTAGAAATGATCTTGAATGCTCTCTAGATGATCTTGTGAAGTCTTGGAACGCTTAACTCTTGAATGTTTGACTTGATAACATGAATGCTTGATGAAATAATGGTTTAGGAGCTTTTTTATATAGGAAATGCACTCAAATGACTGTTTATTTGATTCCAAAGGCTGACATACATAAAATTTAAGCTTAAAACCCAATTTTTCCTACTTAAACATTGAAAATAGGCCAAATGGGACCCATTAACCTAATTGGGTGAATGGTTCCCACCTAGATAGAACTCATTCACCCAAAGTGGAAAATGGGTCCCACAGGGCTTATTTTGAGTGCTAAAGTGTCAGGGAGGGTGTAAATTAAGCTTATTTGTTGATATTGTCAAGTTTTTGATTAAAATATGCCTTGAGATGCACAATATGGGGTCATAGGGGTGTATTAATGATGATATAAATGTCATAAATGCAATAGGCCCCAAAATCCAATGTGAAAGTGTAAATAAATACACTTTACAACACTAAATTAAGGAAAAAATAGGTCTATTTAGCTAAAAAGGGCCCTAAATCCCATGTGAATGTGTAGAACACATTACAATACTAGATTAGATCCACCTAATTTACAAGCCTCATAAATTTAATTTGAAGGTGTAAATAAATATACTTTACAACACTAAATTAAGGAAAAAGTTAGGTTTATTTATCTTTAAAAGGGCCCAAAACCTAATGTGGATGTGTAAAACTCATCACAACACTAGATCAAGGCAATATCAAGTCCAATTTATCATTAATTATTCTCAAATCAAGCAAGGAAAAGGAATACTTTTTTGTTACTAAATTTAGCCCCCACTTTGGTGAGAGGATGAACTTTCTTCAAACTCACACTAAAGTAGACATTCAAAAGGGGTCCAATTGTACCAATGTAGATGGTCTAGGATAACAAAGATCAAGGAGGCAGTCAAGCCCCTAGGATCCAAGATCCTAAGTCAAACCGACATAAGCACAAAAGGACACACACAAGGTGTATAATATGAAACATCAAGATACACAAGCATGCAATGTCAATAACTAAGAAAGAAAAACAAAAACAAGAAAAAGTAAGAAATGGTGGATCAAGCCTCGACCATTTGTCCAACACAATGTGGATCAGATCTAAGTTATTTGTCCAAAAATGCACGCTCACTGCTAGGTGAGAAGTCCAAGAAGGTGAGAAACATACACTCATGGTTGGTATGCACTCACACACATAGGCGAGTGGCTATGGGGAAATTCATGCCTTGGTCAAGCTTCCCGCTCAAACCATACCAAAGTTAGACCTCTTGATAACTTTGATAAGGTACCACGTAAAAATTATCTTTGATCTCCATGAGCCAAGTAAAGCTTCATATGCTTGAAACTCATAGACATTGTAAATGAAAAATAGTGTAAGGTTTGTTCAAAGGGATTTTGCTTAGTTCATGCAAGGTCTCTTCTTAGGGAACATCATGTCTGATTTCTCAAAGAGAGGATTGATGAGCCTAGTTTTTGGTTAAATCTTGGGTAGAATTTATAGTCCATTTGCTGGCATTGTCATGAACTTTAGTCATCGAATGTTAATATTTTCTATAATGTTTCCCTCAAACCATTGACATTGGTTTTATCCTATCCTTGTGAATTTTTAATGACATTAACATATTATGCATATTATCTAATTAATTTTGCGTGTGATTGATGAATGTTCTCGAAGGTGATTTTAAATGTGCAATTATTATGCGTACTAACATTGCTATGCAGGACATAATTTGTGAATGATCAGTTAGGAAAGGAAACCAAAAAATGATCATGCAAGGGAATCATTCAAAGGAGACAACTGAAGAATAGCAGCAGCAAATTCCCCATGACAATCAATTGTAACTGCCTTGTATTTATGGCATTGAGCAATCGTAGGCATTACTGCAGCATTGATTCCACATTTGGGCATGCATGTCTGACTAGATTCCCTGTAGACGTAAGTGCTCTACCACTCTTTCCCTTACTTTCCCTAAATGGCATCCTCCCAGTTAGTGGGAGTCGACCACCCTGTTTACCTAGTAGAATAAATAAGGATTTCAATCTTCTTCTTAGATAAGTTTTTAGTTCTTGATTGTTGTTGAAAAATGACATTGATAATTTGAGCATACTCTACTTTTCAATACAACCATGTTGATTACTCTATTTACATAATTTTCAATGAATGAGATGATAGTCTGAATTTGAGTATTTGAGTTTGTATTAGTTTTAGTGGATACTCACCCAAGGGGGCCACTTGGTGAGTAATCCTTTCTTTAGAGTAATTAGCTTAGTCGTGATTTCTTGTTTTGTACTTAGTTTGAAATCAAGCATCGACTTTTCCTGCAGCCACTAGAAGTCCATTTTGTATATGTTCCTATAGCCAAAGTAGAGAGAGTAGTTTCCTATCTAGATCTTTATTCTTGTTATGAATTTCAGTTTAGCTTAGTTGTTGGTTAATTTTTAGCATTTTCTTTATTTCCTTCCTGCAATTTACTTTCAGTACTGTGTGTTCCTTAGTTGTAGATTAGAGATGGCTACTTAAGAATTCCTAGTGCACATATAGTGCTAACCCATTTCAAGTCTACGTCCTTGGGTTCACAATTTAAATGCACCTCCACGATGATTGAATAGTTATTCACGATAGATTTCTAATCTTTGAATCATGGTCATAAAATCCCAGTTATGAGATCAATGTAGGAGGCCAACATTTTTGGCATCATTGTCAGGGATGGTGTCAAGCTAGGAGGTTCTTCGGGGTCATTGATAATTTCTTTGTTATAGAATTTCTTCTTATTTGTTCTTAGAATACCCCTTGTTTAGATGAGTAATGATCTACTATTATTTTTATCATTCTTTGTGTGAGCTAGTTGATGCTGAGTTGATACCGTAACTAGTTGAGATTCCAAATCTTCCCAGAAACAAAGAAGAACAAGAACCATTTCCCTTTTTGTTGATGCAATATTGAACTAACTAGTTTTGAAGCTTCCACTAAAGATCAAAATCAGATTGATAGCCCTTTGCCTTGAGAATCTATCAAGAAAACATGGGTGATACCTTCTTGTTTGAATATGACCTACTCTGCTAGGATTATGACTACACCACTAATGCTCTTGGGCTTGAGCTATTTCCTACCACTTGAAAATAAGCACTAGGATGGTTTATGAGTCTAGGTAGAAATACCATGGAAACTTGGGAGGACATGAAGACAAAATTATTTGGAAAACACAAGGAATATTGTTGGGACAGTGATACAAAAGGAAGTGATGCCTTTACGATGCAACAGAAGGAAGATGAGAACTTGGAAGATTAAATTTCAAGGTTTATGTCCTACATGCAAGAATATCCACACCATACACCTAATGAAGAATCTCAAAAGTTTCTTTTCTTGTTAGGAATCAATGAGAGTTACACTGATGCTTTGGACCTAATGGCAGGAGGAGATATCACTCAAATCTCTTGGGAAGATATCAAGGAAATATGTCAAGACTATTCCAGAGTAGCTTCAAAAGAAGAGAGAGCTTACCAATCTTCTACCGATTGAGTTCCAAGGATGGAGATCATTGATTTGTTGACAGACTTCAAGCAGGATGTTACAAACAATTTAGCTACTCAGCTGGGTACACTTCAAGCCAAAGACAAACATAAGGAGCCAGTAGCAACGTTGGAAAAATACTACCCTTATTATAGACAAAAGAAGAAGGACTATAGATGCAAGATGGTAATTAATAACTACAATAAGATTCCACCTAAGATCAAATGAATTCAGATTAAGGAAGATCAAGTCCACTTTGATGCATAGAGGAAGCCTTGGGTTCCAAAATAAGGTATGTTACTAGGTCCATTACCTTTTTCTAGGCCAAACCAAGCAGTCAGTTCCATGCAGCCATCTTCTCAACCCCAATAGCCTACCATAATGCCTCCACCTGCCAATGCACACAAACTTACTTAGCTACCAGCTCAGCCTACACACTACCTAAATAACACACCACAATCACAATCAATGTACTTTGCTGATTCAAATCAATTCCCTGCATATTTTGTGAGTGTAAGTGATATTCACTTGTGTTCAGGAACTACCATATCAATTATTTCCACACCCATCATCATTGAGCTACCTATGGAAGAGGAACAAGAACCTCTGAATGATCCTATTCAGCCAACAGTACCTAAACATCTTGAACAAGAGCCACCATTCCCTCAGGAATTGGAAGTTGCCAAGTATAAGGAAGACAAGGAAGATACAACTTTTGACATCATGGATCAGCTAAAGCATATATGTGTTCAGATATCCCTATTTTAGGCCATAAAAGATGTTCCTATATATGGAAAAGCTATCAAGGAAGCTTATCTCAAGAAGTCATGAAAAAGGAAGAAATACTTGACTATAGTCCATGTGATGAGACAACTCGCTAACATCATGCTTGAAAAAGTGACCATTCCCAAGTACAGTGATGCAGATAATCATGTAGAAGTAGTTGCTATTCATGAGATTCAAGTAAAGAATTCCCTAAGTGATTCAGGGGCAACAATCAATGCAATGACTAAGCACATCCTGCAGCAGCTAAATGTTGCATGTATGAGGCCTACTCCTATTTTCCTGCAGCTTGTTAATAGTTCTATGATGGATCCTAATGATATAGACCTTCTAGACTCTTGGGAGCATCTAGCAGACCTCATGATTTTCTCTCTATGGCCACATGTCAATGAGGAAGTCGAGGAAGTGAACTTGGTGGTGCAACTCATGATGCTTGGTAGAAGTCCTTTCTTATAGTTTCAAAATGAAGAAGAAGTGTTATCTAGTATAACCCAGAACCATTATGAAGAGGGGCATAAATCATATTCTACTTCTATCTGAACGCTTCCCCTCGATCTTCTTGCAGTCACTCTTCCTGCATCCACTATGTCTGCAAGGAAACTTCTTGCAACAACAGGAATATTCCATACCATGCTGCCATATGGACTCAAACAATTGCAAAAGTCTCATCAGCATGCATTTGCATGGGACTATCATGAAATGAAGGGACTGGATCCTAATTTCTACATTCAATGGATCTACATCAGAGCAGATTGTCAACTAGTAGGGCAGCCTTAACAAACAATCAACCCTACATTAAGAGAAACTATTAAAATAGAGCTACCAAAATTGATAGTTGTTGGATCTATCCATCTTATTTCAAACATCCAGTGGATGTCTTTATTAGTGATCATTCCAAAGAAGGGAGGGAAGTGGAAAGTTTGTGTTGATTACAAAAAACTTAACACTGCCACTAAGAAATACCATTTTCCCTTGCAATTGTACACTCACCTAACAAGAGATATTGAAATCCAATGGATAGAAGACTGTTATAAAGAATTTTCTAAGGCAACCTTGACCCATGTTCCTATTTTTTTCATGCAGCCAAATGCTTTGGATGAAATGAGAAGGGTAGCTTTGCACCACACCAAAGTAGTGCAAAATCAGAGGATGAGATGGCATGATTGGGAAAACAAGTTTCAGCCAAGTGACTGGGTATTGTTATATGACCTAAAGCATCAAGACAATACAAGAAAGTTGTGGAGAAGGTTGTTAGGACTGTATGACATTTCTGAGGTCTTTCCTAATGGAGTTGTTTAGCCCACCATCATTAACCCTAACAGAATCAAGTTACTTGAGCTAGCCTCCAAGGAAGGGCCCCTGCAACAATTCACCCACATTCAATACACGAGCTTCCTGCAGTCGAAATTGGTGGACCTAGTGTCCCACCTTTTGGCTAAATTAAGGTACACATTTTCCATAATAAAGATTTCTGCCTTAGTGGAAATTCATTTCTTCACCCATCCGCCCATCCGTTCATTCATACCACTTTCTCTCTCTTCCATAATTTCATTTCACCTTACTCCACTTTGCTTCACTTTTAATTAATTGCTCAATCATTTCAAAAAGGAAAATAGATACTTTCTCTCCATGATCTTTGCAATGCATCCTTCGCACGCTCAGGTATATATGCAGTAATTCTCATTTTTTAATTACCTTTTAAGCGCATTTACTTAATCATCACACATTATTATAGGTGATTGTATAATATGTCATTATTTCCTATCAAGCCACCACTCCATTCCCACATGTGTTGACACATGTCCAAAATTAGGTTGGGGGGGAATAAAAATGCAAATAAACTACTCATATGTCAAATTGTAATCTGGCTACATCAGGAAATTTAAACAAGTTGATTTGAAAATATAGCTCGCATATGTGAAGTATTGTTAATTGAGCCACCAATTCTTTCCATTATCACTCTCATTTATCACCCCTTTCCTCACCTTAATTTCCTTATCATAATCTTAAGTATAAGCAATAAATGGTAAAAAGCAGAGACAAAGAAGGAAATTCAGTTGACACTGGTAGTAAAAATTTAGCAGAAAGGTGGAACAAGTTTGACAAATTGGGAGGATTTTATTAGGATCCAGACTCATGTACTGTAGCAACAAATGTTGGTTAGCTTGCAGTTGCAAACTTCAGAGCCTTAACCAAACAAAAGAACATCCCTTCCACTACTGGAGGACAAGCAAGACATTAGGGTGGGGGGGATGATAACCCTAGTTTTTGGTTAAATCTTGGGTAAAATTTATAGTCCATTTACTAGCATTATCATGAAATTTAGTTGTCAAATGTTAATATTTTTTATAATGTTTCCCTCAAACCATTGACATTGGGTTTATCCTATCCTTGCTATGTTTTAATGACATTAACATATTATGTAGATTATCTATGTTAATTTTGTGTGTGATTGATGGATGTTCTCTAAGGTGATTTTAGATGTGCAATTATTATGCATACTGACATTGCTATGCAGGACATAATTTGTGAATGCTCAGTTGGGAAATGAAACTGACAGATGATCATGTAGGGGAATCATTCAAAGGAGATAACTGAAGGACGGTGGAAGCAAATTCCCCATGGAAGTCAATTATAACTACCTTGTATTTATGGCATTGAGCAATCGTGGGCGTTATTGCAACATTGATTCCACATTTGGGCATGCATGTCTAACTGGATTCCTTGCAGACATAACCACTCTACCACTCTTTTCCTTACTTTTCCTAAATGGTGTCATCCCAGTTAATGGGATTCGACCAACCTATTGAGCTGGTAGAATAAATAAGGATTTGAATCTTCTTCTTAGAGAAGTTCTTTGTTCTTGATTGTTGTTGAAAAATGACATTGATAATTTGAGCATACTCTACTTTTCAATACAACCATGTTGATTACTCTATTTACATAATTTTCAATGAATGAGATGATAGTATGAATTTGAGTATGAGTTTGTATTATTTTTAGTGGATACTCATCCAAGCGGGCCCACTTGGTGAGTAATCCTTTCTTTAGAGTAATTATCTTAGTTTTTATTTCATGTTTTGTACTTAATTCGAAATCTAGCATCGACTATTCCTACAACCACTAGAAGTCCATTTTGTGTCTATTTCTGCAGCCAAAGAAGACAGAGTAGTTTCCTCTGTGTTTACCCAGATCTTTATTCTTGTTATGCATTTCAGTTTAGCTTAGTTGTTGGTTAATGTTTAGCATTTTCTTTATTTCTTTCCTGCAATTTACTTTCAGTATTGTTTGTTCCTTAGCTGTAGATTAGAGATGGCTACTTAAGAATTCCTAGTGCACATATAGTGTTGACCCATTTCAAGTCTATGTCCTTGGGTTCACAAGTTAAATGCACCTCCATGATGATCGAATAGCTATTCAGGTTAGATGTCTAGTCTCTAAATCATGGTCGTAAAAGCCCAGTTATGAGATCATTGTAGGAGGCCGACAAGGACAATTCAAAGAAATATCATGCTCTTGAAGGAAATCAAACCCAATGATACCACCAAGAAAAGGATGCATCACAAGAGGAAATGAAATCACACAATGAAACATGAGTGTTGATGTATGCCCTGACTTTAAAGTGGTTGCTAACACCATTACTATGAGCAATCACTTTAAAGTATAATAAGACATGAGATCTTATTTAGAAAGTTGTATGCCAAGTCATATGTTTCTTAATCGAACTACATCATGAATAAGTATGTCACATGTGAGCCAACTTAAGGCATGTCGTAAAGATCCCAAGATTGCTCTTACATGTACATGAAAGTTGGCCAAATAGCCAAAGGAGACAATAGCAAGTGGCATATGAGGACAAAGCTACCTAACCCCTTGCCCCCACTTTGCACAGGACAAGGATGAGCTAAGGTGATTGATGAGAAACATGCTACAGTGAAAATCAATATCAATTAGAGGAATTAGGTGTTTGAACACAAGGAAGAGAACCATAATCCTTAAGATGTTGAATTCTTTTACTCAAAGCCTTACATTAATTAGTAGAATGACCATGAACTCTATGACATGCACAAAATGAATTCTTGTAGTAAAATTTCTTTCACGTTCTTGGAGGGAGGGATATCAAACAATTTGGAGGAGTCTCGACAAGATACTCTCTTGATCCATAGTAGAAACCTATGTCACTTTATTATGCGACAAAGATATCTCTTTCTTAGTATAAGATGTCATACTTACGCAAGACTCTCTAGATTGTGAGATTTCGTTCTCTCCTTTACAACAGGGTGTAAAGTCTAACAAATTCAAATAATTATTGTTTTGTGAGATGAAATTGATGTAAAGTAGAGATTTCTTTGTTTCTTTCATTTCTTTCAAAGGGTAACAATCAAGACCACTAGTGTGTATCAGTTCAGGATGCACTAATGTTAAATTTTTCTTAGAGGAAACTTTTGTAATAGTGTTGATATTAAGTGAATGTTTGTTTGTTTGTTTCGGGGGGAAATAACCAAGACCACTAGTATTTTCTTGTGTGTGAGTCTCTATAGGGACAAAAATACCTTGTTCTCTAGCACCACATCCTTCTCCACTATATCCAAGTTGTTTCATAAGTTCATAACCTTTTCCATAAAGCATTTTCATTTCTTTTGGATTAGGTGGTTGCTCATAATTAAGTTCATCAAAGTTTGTTGTGTAATTTGTTTCTTCTTCTAAATTGATTGAGGTGGATGCTTTCGAGGGGTATTTTTAATTTTGTGTTGACATTACCATTTTTTCTTTTCCTTTTTTCAAGATCTTTGTTTATGATCTCATATTTGCCCATGAATGATGTGAAATCTAAGGTACCCCAATCATCTTCTAATAGTTTTGACACTTTTTCCATCTCTTGTTTCTCTTCATTCATAGGTTCTATGTTCGAAGTTGGAATTAGTACACGTTTAGAGGATTTGTCCTTCCTTTTTCAACTTGTAAGCAACTTTTAGGCTTGGGGTCTATTTCAACTTGGTATACCTTGTTGTTATAGACATATTTCATGATATGATAAAGGGTCGAAGGCACCACATGCATCTCATGAATCCATGTTCTTCCTAAAAGAACATTGTATGAAATGTCATGAAGCATAACATGAATTTAGGTTTATAAGGTAGCCTATCTAACTGTAATAGGTAAAGTAATCATATCAAGCGGTTGCTTTCCTACATTGTAAAATCCTTGAATCGATAAGAAGTCAGGTTCAATTTTTTATTTTTGCACATACAATCTATCTAAAAGTTTCACACTACACACATTAAGGGATGAGCCATTATAAACAAGGGTCCTTTTTATTCTTGTTCTATTGAATTTGGCTATTATCATGAAGGAATCACTTTTCTTTCTCATTTCTAAAGGGGGGAGCTCATGTTGATGAAAAATAATGTCTACGTTGTTCAAAGTTATGGCTTGAATTTGGGCTGCCACATCGTTTAATTGCACATTAGGAGGGGTAGGAACTTTTTGTAAAGAACTTTGAATCATGTTGTGATAATGAGGGGATGTTTGAATAAGGTACCATAATGATATCTTAGCAGGAGTATTCTTTAGTTGTTCCACAAGATCAAACTCCTTTCCACTTTGTGAAGGAAAATGAGGGCGACCTGGTTATATGTATGAGCAATGGTATTATGAATCGACTACTACAAAAAATTATTCTTAGGTGGGTAAATGATGAGTTCAGGTTTGTTTTGGGTTTGAGGTTTGTGTGAAATTCAGTAAAGGATGAGTTGAGGTTGAATAATATTAACTTCCCTTAGTGAAGGAGAGTCTAATGTTACTTCATCATCATCATCTAAGGAAGCTATATCACTATTGTCAATGTTATCCTTTTCTTGTGCCATGATATACTCCTTAGGAGGAGAGTTTTTAGAAGAACGACAAACTAGATGTTCATGAAATTCAGAGGTTCGTTCTTCTAAAATGACTTCATCACAAGTAGGGGAATAATCAATGGAATTATCTTGTTCAATAATGTTTTCTCTAGGGGGGAGAGGAAAATAGGATTCTTGTGATCTTCAAACACTGAAATATCTTCTTCACAACTAGGAGAGATATCAGGAGAAGGATAAATGTGATAGTCTTGATTTCCCATGATTTCATTCTTGCTTTCTAGTGTCTCATTCCCTTGTGCCATAACTTTATCCTAGTAGGAGAGCTTTTAGGAGAGAGAAAAACAAAGGGTTCATCACTGTCCATTGTTATATTTTGTAAAGTAATTTCATCACTAATAGGGGAGTCATCAAGACAAGTACTACTATGATTTTCATGCTTATGAATGATTCGATGATTTTGTTCAAATAGGTCTTTCCAAATGTTAGGGACATTAGAAAGGAGAGAGATAATTTTATCACTTTCAATCCACATGTCCTAACAAATGTGATTTTCATGATTGTTTAGTAAAGCCTTCTTACAATTAGGGGAGGTGTTGAGAGATGAATGTGGGATAAGCAAAGTGGTGTCAATGATCTCATCTTCTTGTGTCATACTATATTTCCAAGAGGTAGGAGGAGAGAGACAATCAATACTTTCATGATCCACAATGATTGTGTCTTCTTTCACCAAGATACCTTTGTCTCTAGTAGGAGATGCATCAGGAGAAGAACAATTATGGTTTTCATGATTGTCTATGCTTATATCTTCTTGTATCATGCCATCCTCACCAATAGGCAATGCAATATTAAGGATTGTATCAATGGTTTGATCCACTTTCTCTAAGATGCTTTCATAACTATGAAAGATAGTTGAAGAATGACTAACATGTTTCTTAATGACCTCATTGTTGTACTCTAAATTGAATTCATAAGAGGGGATGTTGTACTTATGCAATCCATTTTTAACAATATCAAACACAAATCTCTTTAAAGAAAACATGCTATCATGGAAAAGTAAAGAAAGTGCAATGCAATGACCTGAAGTGAAATGTTTAAATGCAATTTTTAGATTTGAAACAAGGTAATTTGTTGATTACACTATGCAACAAACTAAAAGATGAAATGTTGTAAATTCAATTTTTGAATTGAGAAATGAATGAAGTGGACCAAATTAAGCTAGATCTAATGAAATACATGTAATAGAAACTCAACGAACTAAAATAGATAGTTAATTGCAACAAATAGAAGTCCAAAAACAAGGTTTTTAATGTTGTAGAAGGTAGTTTTAGATGTGCACAGGGACTGATTCACCCAGGGTGGCGATTGAGCCCGAATGGGTATTTTTTTCAAAATTTTCAAATATTTTTAAGTGATTTTTATGTTTTTTATGTTGTATGATTTGAATCCTAAGTGCAAATGTAGGTTTTAAATGATTTGAGATGATTTGAGATGCAAAAATGCAACCTATATGCACTTTCACTAATTTAAAATTTAGAAATATTAGATGCCAAATAACTAATGAAAACCCTAATACAAAGTCAATGCAAGCTAGATCTAGGATGATGGTGGAGTCCAAATCAGAAAAGGTATTCTAAATGCAGGTTCATCAAAATGTAGTCTCAGAAATAGTACTCCCCACCTTGGAGACAAGGATAGGATTCCTATTTCACACTTGCTACACTCAAGGACACCTTAGAGATCTCAATCCAATGAAGAATAGAGGGAGAGATCTAACAATAAGGTATCTTAGGGTATGTTTAGAGATTAATGAGGGGTTCACCAAAAAGTTTAGACTTGGAAAGACAATGAAATGCAAAACACTAATATGATGCAAACTTGAACTAAATAACTTTAAAATGCATATAAAATAGAATAACAAGATGTGAAATGAAATGTTTCCACATGGAAATCTGAAGATAATTGGAAGGAGCTCTGAAATGCTAGAAATTTTGACTTTTTGACCTAGTGGCACTCATTCACCATTTTGGACGAATCAGTCCCAGTTCTAGATTTTTCCACAGGAGTAGGTTTCAAACAAAAGGGTATCTTAATTTGCAAAAAAAATGGAAAAAAACCTACAATGGGACCCATTCACCACTTGTGGTGACTGAGTCTAGTTTGGATTTTCTAGAACTTCAAGGTCTAAATTTGGTCTTCACTATCTGCTCAATCTGCTTCTCTAGGTTTTTGAATCTGAAACTCTGATTTTGGGGCTATAGATGACCTTTTAGTGAAGATTATGACATTGAAAATGGGGAGACAACTCTAACAAGCTTGTAACCTAATCTTTAATTATTTTTCTAGCTCCAAGAAACCTAGATCTACAATCACACATGTAAAGAAGTGAAAACTTATTGATTGTTGATGAATAGCGGTTTGCCTTGGTCAAGCCCCTTTTAGGTAATTAAACCAAATGATGAAACAATTAAACAAAGACATGAAGCATGAGGCATAGGATATGAAACATGAACAATGATACCTTGAATGATGCCTTGTAAATGATGTCTTGTAAATCTACAACTCAACATGAAATGGACATGAAGGATGTAGATCTTGATCTTGACAATAGGTGTAGAACAATGCTTGATCTTGGATCTTCAATGCTACATCACAACACTAGGTAAATAACATGCTTGATGCTTGATAATATTTGACATGATGATGGATCTTGAATTGCTACAAGAATTGATCAATAATTCTCCTCTTGTTCATGCCTTAGAAATGATCTTGAATGCTCTCTAGATGATCTTGTGAAGTCATGGAATTCTTAATTCTTGAACGCTTGACTTGATAACATGAATGCTTGATGAAGTAATGATTTGGGAGCTTGTTTATTAGGTAATGCACTCAAATGACTGTTTATTTGATCGCAAGGCTAACATACATAAAATTTGACCTTAAAACCCAATTTTTCCTACTCAAACTTTGAAAATAGGCCAAATAAGACTCATTCACCAAGTTGGGCGAATGGGTCCCACCTAAATGGAACTCATTTTCCCAAAGTGACGAATGGAGCCCACAAGGCTTATTCTAAGTGCTAAAGTGTCGCGGAGGGTGCAAATTAAGCTTATTTGTTGATGTTGTCAGGTTTTTTATTAAAATATGCCTTGGGATACATAATATGGGGTCATAGGGGCCTATTAATGATTATATAAAGTTCATAAATGCAATAGGGCCCAAAATCCAATGATAAAGTGTGAATAAATACACTTTACAACACTAAATTAAGGCAAAAATAGGTCTATTTAGCTAAAATGGGCCCAAAATCCCATGTGAATGTGTAGAACACATTACAACACTAGATTCTTAGTTTGCAAGACACCTAAATTTAATGTGAAGGTGTAAATAAATACAAGTCACAACACTAAATTAAGGGGAAAAAAAGGTTTATTTAGCTTTAAAAGGGCCCAAAACCTAATGTAGATGTGTTTAACTCATCACAACACTAGATCAAGGCAATATCAAGTCCAATTTATCATTAATTATTCCCAAATCAACCAAGGAAAAGGGATAATTTTTCTATTACTACAGAGCTCTATCAAGAAATATATGATAAACCAAAAGCATGGATTGAAAATCATAGTGACCTTTTGCTTGCACTACAATGGGATCGATCACCATTCCTTTACAAATAGGACTGAAAACATTAGATGTCTCATTCTCCAATTCCTTCATTCAGACCAATTTCGTGTAAAACTAGGCTATCCATGGCTTCGCTCTATGAATATCATCCCTTTAGTTGTGCATAAATACCTAAAATTTCCCTTTCACAATGAAATCTTTATAGTGCATCATAGTGGCTTTAACAGGTATGTGTAGGATCATGATGGGCCAAAAAGTGGCAATATGATGGGTATGTGTAGGGTATGTGGCTAATGACTTTGTTTTTACCCAAAATTGATGAAACAAAAAGGGTTTTTAAAGGATATTCTCAGCTTTCCACCAATATAAATTATGTTTTAATTTAAATTTAATAAATAATTATTATTCATTTTCTATTTGAATTACGACTAAAGTCCTAATTGATAGGCTGATTGAAAAACATCTATAGCTTTTAAACACTATCACATTGTTTGAATCTGAAACATGCGTCACATTCTATGCTTTCCATACTATAGGATTAAAAAAAATGAATTTCATGAAGCTTTGACCAAGTTAAGGCGGTAAGACATACAAGTTTTTATATTTTTTAAATTTGTAATAAAAAATATATAATTAATTATTTACTTGGAAAAAAATTACAAAAAAATATGCATGACATTCGGACATGATTCCTCTACTTATATCTAAATATTATAAAAAAAATATTATCATTTTATTGTGGTTAGGGTGGTCAGACAGACACCTACTTCTTATTTTTTCCCTGAAATTTACGTACTACTGCATTGAAATTTCAAATTTTCACCAAATAGATTTTTTTAAAATAAACCTAGTGATTTAGAAACTAAATTCAATTTTCTACAAATTCTATTCTTACATATTTTTGAAATAATATAGATAACTTACTCAAATTTTTACATCAAGTTTCCTAACTCTGATTTTTCTAAATTTTTTGCCACTTAAGGGCCTATTTTTTCCATGATGATCCTACACATACCCTAACCCTTTTTCTTCATGTGGAAACTTTTCATTAGATTTCTTTTGTACCAAGCCTATGGAACCTATTAAACCTTGAGAAGACTTATTTTTCAAATCTTATCAAAAGTCTAATGTGAAATGCATAGCAAAACTAAACCTTAGAAACATGCCTTAGTCCACGTCCAAACCTACTATCCTTGACAAAACCATGATTGGACCTAAGGAAATTCCAAACAACCAAGACCAACCTGAGATAGATCCTTTGCCTATCTCCTACAAAATACCAAGAGATAACGAAAACAATCCTGTCACGCCTCCTAGGATAAAACAATTTTACAAAGTTAAAGAGAAAGTGGTTGAACAAACTTCCATGGTTCCTTTCGTTCCTCCCCTTACGGAAGAAAATAAATTTATGGTTGATCAACCTGCTCCTACAAAAACACAACTTGAAATTCCTACTAAAAGAAATATAAATGCTAGATAGTCTAGGCATAGACATCATGTGCTTGATCTCAAAGATAAATGAAGAAAAAAAATAAAAAAATCAATATCCAAACCTGACCAAAGCAGTGCACAATGAGTCTCCCCCTTTTTCGAAACACAGAGATCTTGTATTGCAACCACAACAACAAGTAAACCCATCTTTGGACATTATCATTCAACCTCCTATTGTGATTATTGTAAGGAAAGCAGAGGTACGGAAACACTTTCCTAACATCAAATCCACAGGGAAGAATGGAATGCAAGACTTTCTTTTTTTAAATTACAAACTGATTAAGACACACATGAAAGATTAACAGAAATAGAACAAATACACAAAGACAACTGAACAACAGATTTACATGGAAACCCTTTCGGGAAAAAACTCACCACACCAAACTGAATCTCTTTGTATTTCAATAATAACAAATTACATACAATCAGAAAGACAACTCTCTGATGTTAGTCACAGTAACTCTACTCACTGTTCACAGTTACAGACTATGCTCTCATCAAACTCGATAGAACTCACTTCACATTACAAATAAAAAATGTTCTGCTTTTATTTAACACATTCTGATTTTCCTTCTGTGCATCCTTATCCACCATTGCCAATCATACATAGTTTCCTTTCGAGCAGGTGATTTTTCCTTGCATGTAGTTTTTCCAGCGTTGCAACTGATGCAAAATACCATCATTCGTTTGAAAAACCACTTCCTCTGATTGGTCCAGCAGCATGCCACATAGGATAATCACATGATCAATGACGTTCAAACTTTGTTGGCATCTCGGTGAGACACTAACAATGTCTCCCCGATGCCACAAAGTTTCTCTATCGATATTGGCTTAAGTCTCCAACAGTCAGCAAGACAACATAACGAGTGTCACATGTCACACCAAAACCATCGATGTCCATTTTGTTCCTATCGGCAAGAGTTTCCCTTATCGGTGAGACTCATATCGAATGCATATAAGTCATATTGATCAGACATTCCATCGGCAAGACATACCGATCTTCGCCAAGACCTCTCACTGAACCTTCATGTTACATCGATGAGCATTGACGAGTCAGCGAGACTTATCATCTTCGCCAAGACCTTATACCGAGGTCTTAAGTCACCCCGAGCACTATAGTCACCAGTTAGCAAGACTTATGTCTTTCACCGAGACCACATACCGAACGCCCATGTCTTGCCGAGTCGGCAAGACATTTGACTTTGCCAAGACGTTTCGCCAGGCATCGAAAGCTACACCGACAACTATCAGCATGACTTATCCAAGTCGCCAAGACTTCTCAGCGAAGTCTTTTGTCACTACAAAGGCACCATGAGAATGCTCACATTGGCGTGACCTAGCTTCATCATTGAGACATCTCCCCGTGACCTTTATGTTACCCCGATAGCTTTAAGCTATCGGTGAGACATTCACCATTCGATGGGACCTCTACCCGACACCCATGAGATAGCCTGATAAGATCAACTGTCACCCAGAGTTCTACCAATCGCTAAAAGGTCATGCCAAACACAGAGAGTCACAGTGATAGACTTCATTCGGCAAGACATCAACCTTGTCACAACAATATGAACATTTCAAGAGCTTCAAAATAGTTAGTCACCCAGACATGAATAATGTCACAACGACTTTTCCCTTCAGGAGTTCCATGTCAATAAGGATTGAGGCACATATTCCAACAAGCCCCCACTTGACGAAGATCTTACTGACACCTCCAGAGCATAATAAAACTACTGAAACTCATGGGACAAGAGACCCATCGAACTGGCACACCACCTGAACTTGTATGTGCTCACAGGTTTCGTCAATGCATCTGCAACATTCTCCAGAGTATCCACTTTCTCCAAAGAGACCTTCCCATCCTCCACCATATCTCGTACAAAGTGATACTGTACATCTATATGTTTCGTCCTGGCATGGAAAGTAGGATTCTTTGCCAAAAATATAGCACTCTGGCTGTCACAGTAAATAGTAATCTTTCCTGCATCAAAACCAATGTTAGAACACAAATTTTTTAACCAGATTGCTTCTTTATAGGCATGTGTTGCTGCCATGTATTCTGCCTCTATTGTGGACAAAGCGACTATAGCTTGCCACTTGCTCATCCAACTCACTGCACCACCATTCATCGTGAAAATATATCCACTGGTGGATCTTCTGCTGTCAATGTCCCCTACCCAATCAAAGTCCACATAACCTTGAATACTGAGAGTTCTCTGTGATTCAACCAAGTTACAATGATAACACAAAGCAAAGTCTGAAGTTCCCTTAAGATATCTAAACACTCTCTTCACAGCATCCCAATGTGTTTTTCCAAGATTTTCCATAAACTGACTAAGAACTCCCACTACTTGGTCAATGTTTGGCCTTGTACAGACCATTGCGTACATAAGGCTACCAACTGCACTTGCATAAGGCACACTGGTCATGTCCTCCATCTCAGTAGGAGATTTTGGACAATCCTCAATAGATAGCTTCGTTCCCTGTGTAACTGGAACAACTAGCTGCTTGCACTCAGTCATACAAAATCTCTCTAGAATAGTCATGATATACTTACTCTGACTGAGCCAAATTTTTATATTCTTCTTGTCCCTGGTTATTTCCATTCCCAGAATATACCCTGCTGAACCAAGATCTTTCATTTTGAACTTTGCAAACAACTGAGACTTAAGATCAAAAATCATTAGCTTACTATTGCCTATGAATAGCATATCATCAACATAGAGTGCAATAATAAGTGCTTGATCACTTTCAACTTTGTAATATACACAGTGGTCACATTTTGATCTTACAAATCCTAATGACAAAATGAAAGTGTCAAATTTTTGGTACCACATCCTAGGAGACTGTTTTAAACCATACAAAGATAACTTGCAAACCAGTCTTTCTTTACCTTTTTCCACAAAATGCTCCAGCTGGGACATATAAATTTCTTCTTCAAAATCACTGTGAAGAAATGTTGTCTTCACATCCATCTGCTCAATTTCTAAGTCATACGCAACTGCAAGTGACAAAATAAATCTAATAGATGCCAGCTTAGCTATAGGAGAAAAGATTTCTCCATAATCAATTCCCTCTACCTGGGAATAACCTTTCGCAACCAGCCTTGCTTTATATTTTTCCACACTATCGTCCAGACCTTTTTTCTTTTTAAAAACCCATTTGCAGCCCACAAATTTTTTTCCTTTAGGCAATGACACCAAACTCCAGGTATCATTCTTATCTAATGATGCCATCTCTTCATTCATGGCTTCCAACCAAGAGTTTGAATCAGACATTTTAAATGCCTCTTTCACAGTCCTAGGTTCATCAGTGCTAGAAATTAAAGCATAGGCACAAGTAGACTAAATTAAAGAGAACCCATACCTATCAGGTTGCTTTCTTTCACAAGTTGACCTCCTCACAGGCTAAGGCTGAGGTGGTTCTTCATCTTCATCAGAACTTTCAGAACTACTTGAGCTCTCCTCAATATCAGGTACATTTTGAATTTTTCAATTCCTCTTTATCTAGTGTCGAAGGAATTTCTGCTACATCCTTTTCATTTTCTAATTTCTTCTTTGACTGTAGATCAAATGTAGAAGATTTCAGCTCACGAAAGATAACAATTCTACTGTACAAAACCTTCTTAGTTTCAAGGTTCCAAAGCTTGTATCCTTTTATGCCAGCGCTATAGCCAATAAAAATACACTTCACAACTTTGTTTTCCAACTTGGATCTCTTTTCAAATGGCACATATGTGTATGCCTCACAGCCAAAGACACAAATATGTCTCAGAGAGGGCTTCTTTCCAGACCATGCTTCCAAAGGTGTCTTTTCAACAAGAGCAGAGTTAGGAGAATGATTTACCAAGTAACATGCTGTAGAGACTGCTTCAGCCTAGAACTTCTCCTCCAAGCCAGCACTACTCAGCATACTTCATGCTCTTTCCATTACTATCCTGTTGAACCTTTCAACAACTCCATTTTGCTGTGGAGTGTAAGGTGTAGTCTTATGTCTTTTGATCCCATGATCCTTACAGTACCTTTTGAATTCTTATAAACAAAACTCACCACCATTGTCAGTCCTCAAGCATTTTATTTTTCTACTAGTCTGATTTTCAACAAGGTTTTTAAATTCCTTAAACCGACTAAACACTTCTGATTTACTTTTCAGAAAATACACAAATGTTCTTGAATAATCATCAATAAACGACACATAGTATCTTTATTTAGACAGAGAAGGAACATTCACTAAACCAAACACATCAGAATGAATATAATCAAGCAAACTAGAAGATTTTTGAGGACTAGAATAAAATGAAACACAGTGTTGTTTACCATATATGCAATGTTCACAAAATTTGAACTCAAGGTTACAATCTTCAAGCCCTTCTACCAAGTTTTTATTTTTCAAAGTTTTTAAACCTTTTTCACCAATGTGGCCAAGCCTATGATGCCAGAGCATAGTATTTTCTACTGGAAGTTTAACCTCCATGGTGTTCCATCAGGAATGTTTTCCTTCTTTTCTCCATGAGCAGCTTTGAGTGACTTTGCAGAGACACTATTGCATTGAACAACATGTGCATCCAACTTGTACAAGGTACCAATTCATGCACCCCTAGCCAACACCATAGAGCCTCTAGTCATCTTGCAGCCATTTCCAGAGAACGTGACATGTACTCTAATATCATTTAGCTTACTTATAGAAAGTAGATTTCGAGCCAGACCTGGTATATGCATCACATCATTAATTCCCTTCACTCTTCCACAACCAACAATTTCCAAAGATGAATCACTTGCCAAGTACACCTTTCCACCACTATATTCTTCATACTTCATGAACCAATCTCTATGAGATGTCATGTGGAAAGATGCTCCAGAATCAATCAGCCAGACATCATCTGATGCCCGTGTAGCCAAAGCTGCAATGAAGGCGTCTACATCACTCTAAGAAGAATCATTTCTAGAAGAGTTCTTCTTTTTCTCCTCCTTGCAATCCTTTCAAACATGACCAGGTTGCCCACAATTCCAACACTTCACCTTGGAATTCTTGCTAGGAGACTTTGATCTCCCTTCTAATTTTGATCTATACTTCTTGTCCTTCTTGCCTTTCTCCTTTGGTCTACCTTTGAGAGCCAGAGCCTCCTTTTCCATCTCAAAAGATTTTCTTCTCATTTCTTTTGATAACAGAGAAGCAACAACATCTTCCATTTTGAATGTGGATGTTGTACTCCCTATGGCCATCACCAAATGATCCCAAGAATCTGGCAAAGAACACAGCAACAGCATGCACCGATCTTCATCTTCAATCTTTACACCAACAAATGTCAACTGAGCAATCAGCATGTTGAAAGCATTTAAGTGATCAACAATAGACCCTCCTTCCTGCATTCTTAAAGAGTACAACTTCTTCCTCAAGAACAACTTTTTCACCAAGGACTTGCCCTGATAAATGGATGTTAATCTTTTCCACAAGGTAGATATAGTCTTTTCTTCATGCACGTTTAGAAGAACAGAGTCTGCCAAACAGAGCCTTATCAGCCCTTTAGACTTTCTATCTGCTAGGTCCCAATCCTCTTGCTTCTTTCCTTGAGGCATTGTTCCAGACACAACATTCCAAAGATCACTATCAACTAACATATCTTCCATTTTGAGTTTCCACAACTCAAAATTGCTACCATTGAATTTCTCTATTTCCATCCTTCTGGATGTACTCGCCATCTCAATTTGTAATTAAATTATCGAACCTCTACAAAACTCCCACTGAAAAGGATTGACACAAAAAACCCAACCCACTCACAAGGACAACACAACTGGCCAAGCTCTGATACCTCTTGTAAGGAAAGGAGAGGTGCAGAAACAATTTCCTAACATCAAATCCACAGGGAAGAATGCAATGTAGGACTTTTAATTTTTTTTAAATTACAAACTGATTAAGACACACATGAAATATTAACAGAAATAGAACAAATACACAAAGACAACTGAACAACAGATTTACGTGGGAAACCCTTTCGGGAAAAAACCCACAACACCAAGCTGAATCTCTTTTTATTTCAGTAATAACAAATTACATACAATAAAAAAGACAACTCTCTGATGTTAGTCACAGTAACTCTACTCACTATTCATAGTTACAGACTATGCTCTCATCAAACTCGATAGAACTCACTTCACATTACAAATCAGAAACGTTCTTCTTTTATTTAACACATTCTGATTTTCCTTCTGTGCATCCTTATCCGCCATTGCCAATCATACACAGTTTCCTTTCGAGTAGGTGATTTTTCCTTGCATGCAATTTTTCCAGCATTGCAACTGATGCAAAAAACCATCATCCATTTGAAAAACTGCTTCCTCTGATTGGTCCAACAGGATGCCACATAGGATGATCACACAATCAACGACATTCAAACTTTGTTGGCATCTCGGTGAGACACTAACAATGTCTCCCCAATGCCACAAAGTTTCTCTGTCGATATTGGCTTAAGTCTCCAATAGTTGGAAAGACAACATAACGAGTGTCACATGTCACACCAAAACCATCGATGTCCATTTTGTTCCTATCGGCAAGACTCATATCGAATGCATACAAGTCATATCGATCAAACATTCCATTAGCAAGACATACCGATCTTCACCAAGACCTCTCACTGAACCTTCGTGTTACATCAATGAGCATTGATGAGTCGGCGAGGCTTATCGTCTTCGCCAAGACATTATACCGAGGTGTTAAGTCACCCCGAGCATTGCATTCACCAGTCGACAAGACTTATGTCTTTCACCAAGACCACATACCGAACGCCCATGTCTTGCCAAGTCAGCAAGACATTTGACTTCGCCAAGATGTTTCACTGAGCATTGAGAGCTACACTGATGACTGTCGACATGACTTATCCAAGTTTCCAAGACTTCTCAGTGAAGTCTTTTGTCACTGTGAAGGCACCACGAGAATACTCCCATCAGCGTGACCTAGCTTCATCATTGAGACATCTCCCCGCAACCTTTATGTTACCCCGATAGCTTTAAGCTATCGGTGAGACATTCACCATTCACTGGGACCTCTCCCCGACACCTGTGAGATAGCCCGATAAGATCAACTGTCGCCCAGAGTTCTACTGATCACCAAAAGGTCATGCCGAACACAGAGAGTCACAATGATAGACTTCATTCGGTAGGACATCAACCCTGTCATAGCGATATGAACATTTCAAGAGCTTCAGAATAGTTAGTCGCCCAGACATGAACAATGTCATAGTGACTTTTCCCTTTATGAGTTCCATGTCAGTAAGGATTGAGGCACATATTCCAACAATTATCTTAGATGATGATGATGAGATTGCTAAAATTGACAAAGATGTGCATAGTGAACTAAATACATTGTTTTCCTCTTCTATGAGCTTACACGACAATTCTCCAAAGAAGAGTGTTGAACTTGGTGATGGTCCTATTTCAGAACTTGCTATTGTCCCTTTGGCTATTTTTCCACCTTTTGTATATGATGCACACGATTGGGATGTGGAAAACCTTCTAATAGGTTGACTCACATGTGTCTTACTAGTCCTTTGTATTATTTATTTTTCATGTGATTGCATGTTTGTAACATGATCCCTTGTGATGTTTTGTTTGATGTATATCTCTCTTTGTGATATTCCTCGATTTGTACCTACATTCTTCTCTATTTCATACATCTTTCAAAATATTTTTCTTTTATCTTTTCCATTTGTCTTTTGTTTTCCTTTTAGGGATGACACAAGGTGTCGAGGCATTCATGTCTCTTCTATGTTGACCCAAAATATTTTTCTTTATCTTTTCATTTGTCTCATGTTTTCCTTTTGGGGATGATGTGAGGTGTTGAGACATTCATGTCTCTTCTATGTTGACCCAAAAGGATTTTCTTTGTTTTTGCTCTCTTTGTGTCATTCTTCCAGTTCTATGAGTATTTGGGGAATGATAACAGTTCTGAGCTCTATAAAAAATATTGTAGCAAGAACATACTGACCACAAATCCATAGATCCCTCATGTATTTGGAGACTCATTTTTGGGTCAATTCCTCTCTTCCCTTTTAATGACATAGCTTTATTTCAAAACATATGACTTGGCATAGGGCTTTCCACGTAAGGTCTCATATCCTCTTTCTTGATAGCATTTATTATTTTCTACTTTAAAGTAATTGCTCACAACATGATGTTTACCAATTTCTTTAAAGTGGGGGCATATATTCACATTATTCTTTTGTATTTCATGTTTCATGGTGTAGTCTTCTTACTTCATGCATTGTTTCTTTCACTTTGTGGTGACATTGGGTGTGATGTCCTTTAGGAGCATGATCTCTATTAGCATATTACATACTTCTTAGTGGCTTGATGCAATACACTGCATCCCCTAAGTTGTGAATCTTATATTCTTTTATTGGTCCTCTTAGATACATTAGGAATGGTGTGCCCTAAGCTAAAACCTTACATGAACTAAGAAAGACTCCTTTGAACATTCTCTATATTGCATTTGCAATTTCGGTTATATAGCCACCTTGCATAACACACTTTGTATGCCTATGGAGCCATCTAGTTTGTTCATGAGTTTCAAGCATACAAATATTTTCTTGTCTCATGAAGCTCAAATTTTATTGTTGCATGGCGCCTTATCAAAGTTATCAAGAGGTATAACTTTAGTCTAGTTGGACGAGAAGTTGAACTAAGGCATGAATTTCCCATAGCCACTCACATGTGTGTGTGAGAGCATAATGATTGTGTGTGTACATGTGTCTCACCTTTTGGATACTCACCCATTAGACAACCTAGATTTCCATTGCTTCAGAGTGAGAATGCATTTTTCAGACAAACAGCTTAGATCTGATCCACATCATGATGGACAAACGATCGAAGCTTGATCCACCCCTCCTTTGTTTTTCTTTTCTTTTCTCTTTTTCTTTGGTAGTGTATGCTTGTGCCTTTTTATTACTCATTATATCATTTCTCATGTGTTTTCTTCTATACCTATGTTGATTTGTCATAGGATCTTGATCCTAGGGGCTTACAGAACCCACTTGATCATTTTCCTCCTATCTTACTAGCATTGGTGTATTGGGACCCCTCTTGATGTGTGTTGGTCTACTTTAGTGTGAGTTTGAAGCAAGTTCATCCTCTCACTAAAGCGGGGGCTAAATGTAGTGTTGAAAAATGTCATCAATGACATTTTCACAATTGTTTGGATCCTCCTTGTTAAATCAAGCTTAATGATGCCTTGATTTAGTGTTGTAGTGTGTCTAATGCATTTTCATTAGTTCTTGGGCCCTTGTAAGCTAAATGAACATAATTGTGCCTTGTTTAAGGTGTTGTAAAGTGTTGTACCACACTTTCACACTAATTGGGCTTCTTTATGCCTTATTTGGCCTTATTTTACATTCACAAGCCTTAATTAATGCATCTTTTCGAGAATAGTCCCGACATAAACCAACATCCAATCATAATTCATGTATTTTTAGGTTGTGCGGCCTAGATTTACTAATCTGGGACTCATATGCCACCTTGGGCATATGAGTTTCACCTAGGTTTTGGGGCCCCGATCCTAATTTCACATGAATCTAAGCATTTTTTAAAAATGTGTCCCATAGTTAAGCCTAATGGGACTCATAAGCCACTTATAGCATATGAGTTTAGTGTGGCCCAAAATCAAATATATTCAAATTATTGGCAAGATTTTATTGTCCTATATCTGATTTTGGCTTGTAATGTTGTAATTTTGTGAAATTTGGAATAAACAAGTATAAATACAAGGTTATTTCATTCATTTTTACCTAGCAATTTGAATAAGCATCCTTATAGAAAATTTGAGTTCATAAGAGCATTCAAGTGTTTACAAGAGCATTCAAAAGTCTTGAAGAGCTAATTATCAAGTGTTTTGGAGCATCATTCAAGTATCAAGCATCATGTCAAAGTCATCATACATCATGTTTGCTTTTGAGCTAACAATTGTGATGTAGGGTTTCATGATTTAAGAAATCTTTCAATTCAAGATCTACAACATTCAAGCAAGAATCAAGATCTACATCCATTGGATCCATTTCATACATGTTTGTAGCACTTTATTGCTAATTTTTGGTGAGTTGTAACATTGCATGTTGTTCATTCATCATTCCTTCATTTCATTACAATGTTTGATTACCAAAACGGGGTTTGACCAGGAAAACCACTTTCCACTAACAAAACAACATTTTTACCTCTCTTTAGTGTGTGATTTGTAGATCTAGGTTGAAGAAATATTGAAGAGTAAGTTTGGAGAAAGTTGTCAAAGTGTTCAAAGTTGTGAAAGTTGTCACCTTCTTTTGGAGATCATTAAAGGACTTCTATAGTACTGATTTTAGCAATTTAGACTCGAAGATCAAGTTGAGAAGATTAAGCAAAGATTGAACAATAGATTCAAGTCTTGATTTTCCAAAAAATTCAAATCGGACTAATACACCGCTTTTGGTGTATGAGTCCTAGTTCAGTTAAATTTCCAGATTTCAGGTGTTTCAAACTTACCTCTGCCAGATTTATGTTCCTACCCAAAAACCCTAGTCTAGGACTAAATCACCTAGACTGGCGTATGAGTCCCATTAGACATTAATTTCAATTTTTTTTAGTATTTCAATTTTTCATTCAAGCTCCTTCTAGTTTCTAGGTGCACACCTTTGATCTCTTAGATTTGTGTTATGATTTGCATGCATTTCTAGGTCTTTTATTGAAATTTTGCATTGCATTAGGTTTAGACATTAGGTCTTGCATTTCATTAGTCTTTCCAAGCCCTAGCTTGGTGGTGAACCCCTCTTTAGTCATTGATCATACCCTAGGACACCTTATTGCAAGATCTCTTTCTCCTACCTTGGATTGAGATCTTTAGGGTTCCTTTGAATGAGAGTGAAGAAGATTTTTGTTCTATGTCCTAAACCATAAGCAACTACAATTTTCCACCTTTCAAAGGTGTATATGTGTTCGAGGGACAAGTGAGTGGAATGCTTATGGGAGGTAAAGTGGTAGGAGATATGACTTGTGATGCCACAAAGGTACTAGGAATACTAGTGGAAATACCCCAAGGTAGGAATGACATTACTAGTAGGTTGCATCATTGTTGTAACTTGAGGGTTGGTGTAGGTAGGAATAGATACAATGGTTGTATGAGGAGGAATTTGAGTTCTTCCCTAACTTCGTACATTGTTTGAAGGTAAATAACCACTAGTGGTTGAGGTAAGACACTTCCCAAAAATCTGAACTATGTTACACACAAGATCAACTCCGTCTTCACTATCAATCATGCAATGTATGTTATCTATGACAAGGATAGTGGTGGTTGAAACTATTTCAGTACTTATTTGTTTTTGTAGGTTTGCTAAGTCTTCATGAATTTGGATTATATTTTGTTGTAGAATACTATCAACCATTGTTTCAACATTTGTCACACTACTTTAAGGTAGGGAGTGTCAAAGGTATAGTTCATACCTAGTGAACTAGTATCAACACTAGTAGTGAAAGAGCTAGATAATCCAAGGTCCATGACGATTGTGTTATCATGGGATGGCATGAGTCCTAAACTTCATCTCACTATATTATTAGAAATAAGACACAAAGATGAAAATCTCATGCAAGGGGTAATCTATGAATGCAATGAACACAAGATAAAAGCTATTCTCTAATTCTGATTCAAATGAAATTAAGCTAGATGCAATGAAATGGATCTAACATAAATTTTGCAAACTGAAATAGATAACTAACAATAGAAAACAAGAACGCATAATCGGATTTTTCAATGTTGGAAAATGTAGTTTAAAATATGAAAAAGAGACTATATCACCCAAAGGGGCATATGATTCTCAATCAGGGTTCTTCAGGGATTTAAATATTGAATAACAGTCACCACAGAATACCCAAAATAAAGAAAAACCACCTATAGTAGGACTAAATCACCCAGAGGGGCATATGATTCCTAGATTAGGGGTTTTGCACCATTTTCAACAAATTCTATGTGGATGTTATGTTTGTTTTTTGTATAATGTCTAAGATAAGTGCAAATGTAGATTTCAAATGAAATTCAATGATGCAAGATGCAAAAATGCAACCTAAATTCACTTTCACTAATGCAAGATTTAGAAACCCTAGATGTAAATTAACTAATGAAAAACCCTAATGCAAAGCTAATGCAAACTAGATATAGGATTATGATGTACTCCAAATCAGAAATAAGGTGTTCTAAGTGTAGTTTCACCAAAATGAAGCCTAAGAAATAGGTGGGTTCCAAATCTTTTGGGAGATGGAACACTAGGGTTAGGACCTAGACCTATTTCACTTAGTTTCACTCAAGGAAACCCTAGAGATCTCAATCCAAAGATGGAGTGAAGGAAATAGATTTTCTAAAAGTTGTCTTAGTGTATGATCAAAGACTAAAAGAGGGTTCACCAACAAGCAAGGGCTTGGAAAGACAAGTAACATGCAAGACCTCATTATGAAACCTAATTATATGTAAGACAACAATAAATGACCTATAAATGAATATAAAATAGAACAGTAAACTGAGAAGTGAAAGAGGTGCACTTGGAAATATATAGCATCTTGAATGAAGACTTGAAATATTGGAAACATGGATTTTAATGCACACTAGAACTCATATGCTAGGCTGGTCAATTTAGTCCCGGATTTGGGTTTTTGGGTAGGGAATAAAATTTGGAAGAGACAAGTTTGAAACACCTAAAAACTAGAAAAATCCCTATACTAGGACTCATATGCTAGAAGTGGTGCATTAGTCCTGCTTAGCTTTTTCAAAAGATCAAGATCTGAATTTTCTCTTCAACCTCTTCTTTATCTTATTAACCTAGTTTTTGGATCTGAACTGTTCAATTCTACTTTGTAGATGTTATTTTATGGTCTTGTAAACAAGCTGGCAACTTTGACAACTTTGGTCACTTAACAAATTTTCTCCAATCTTGCTCCTTAGACGATCAGGATCTTCAACCTAGATTTGCAAATCATGTCCAATAAAGAGAGGGGAAAATGTTATTTTGTTAGTGGAAAGGGATTTTCCTCAGTCAAACCCCATTTTGGTAATAAAACCTTCAAATGAAATGAAATAGGAAGGAGCAATGATGAATGAATGAAATTATATGTTATTGTAATGATGAAAAAAGGTCCCCCTAACATGGCCTTGATTTAGTGTTGTAATGTGTTTAACACACTCACATTAGGTCTTGCACCCTTGTGAACTAATGAATTTAAATGGTACCTTGCTAAAGTGTTGTGAAGTGTTGTAACACACTTTCACACTTTCCTAATGTTTTAGTAATTAACTAAACTTAATAAACCTCTTTTTAATCAAAATGTACCTTAATCATGCCTTATCTAAGGTATTGTAAAGTGTTGTAACACATTTTCACACTTTTCTAGGGTTTTATTTATTAATTAGGATTCTTTATTCTTTAATTGGCCTTATTTTGCATCCACAAGCCTCATTTAATTCATCTTTCCAAGGATAAACCTAAGAAAAGTAATTATCCAATCATAATTTAGGTGTTTTCAAATCGTATGGCCCAGATTTAGTGATTTGGGACTCATTCACCACCTTGGGCGAATGAGCCCCACCTAGGTTTTTGGGTCCCGAACCTAGTTTCACACCTTTCTAAGCATTTTTAAAATTGGTCCTATAAATTATTTCTAATGGGACTCATTCACCACCTTGGGCGAATGAGTCCTGTGTGACCCAAAATCAAAATTAATTCAAATTTTTGGCGGGATTTTATCCTCTGAGATGTGATGTCGGCTTGTAGTGTTGTAATTTTGGGAATTCTCACATAATTAAGTATAATTATACAAGTTTATATTGCTCATTTTACACCTAGCAAGTTGAATGAGTCCCATAAATTATGCCTAATGGGACTCATTCACCACCTCGAGGGTGAATGAGTCCCATGTAGCCCAAAATCTGAGGTCAACTTGTAGTGTTGTAATTTTGGGAATTCTTGCATAATTAAGTATAAATACAAGTTTCTTTCACTCATTTTACACCTAGCAAGTTTGAGTTCACAAGATAATTCAAGTGTTTACAAGAGCATTCAAGAGCATTTTAGGGCATTCTTCAAGCATCAATCATCATGTAAAAGTATTCATGCATCATTTTTGTTTTTGAGCTAACAATTGTGATGTAGGGTTTTATGATTCAAGCTAGCATTTCATTCAAGATCTATCATATTCAAGCAAGAGTCAAGATCTACATCCACTGGAGCCATCTCACACATGTTTGCAACACTTCATTTCTAGGGTTTGGTGAGTTGCAACTTTATATTTTGTTCATTCATCATTCTCCATTCCTATTCCATTTCATTTCAAGGTTTGATTACCAAAACGGGGTTTGACCAAGGAAAACCCCTTTCCACTAACAAAACAACATTTTTCCCTCTCTTTAGTGTGTGATTTGCAGGTTTAGATTCAAGATATATTGAGGAGCAAGATTGGAGAAAGTTTTCAAAGTGCCTAAAGTTGTCAAAATTGTCACCTTATTTTGGAGAACATTGGAGAACACCTACATGTTGATTTATAGAGATTTGGATCCAAAAACCTGAAGAAGCAAATTGAGAAGAGTAGATTCAGACCTTGAAGTTTCAAAAAACTCTAACTGGACTGATTCACCACTTTTGTCGAATGAGTCCTAGTTTAGGTCAAATTTTAGATTTTTATAGATTTGGATACCCATTTTCCAAATTCTTATTCCTGCACAGAAACCTAGATCTGGGAATGGTTCACCCAGCTTGGCATATGAGTCCTACTCTACATTAAAGTCAAGATTTCCAGTGTTTCAGCCTTCCTTCTAGTCATATTTAGATTCCCAAGTGCACACATTCCATCCTACAGCATGTTATTATGTTTTACATACTTTTCTAGGTCATGTTTAAAGAAGCATTGCATCATATTAGAGTTTAGTATTATATCTTTCATTGCATTTTCTTTTCCAATCCCTAGCTTGGTGGTGAACCCCTCATTAGTTCATAATTATCCCCTAGGACAACTCTATTGCAATATCTCTTTCTCCTTTGCATTGAGATCTCTAGGGTTAACCTTCAATTAAATGATTGGAAAGTGGGTGTGCTCTATGTCCTAAACCATATGAAAGCACTCTTAACCCACTTTCTCTTCTTTCATTTTGATCAACCTGCATTTAGAAAATTATAATTCTGATTTGGAGTGCATCATCATCCTAGATTTTGCTTTAACATTGCATTAGGGTTTGCATTATTTAATTGGCATTCTAAGGTTTTCAAATTTTGCATTAGTGAAAGTTCATATAGCTTTCATTTTTACATCTTATATCATTAAAAATCATACAAAATATTAATTTAAACTTAGGTTATAGATCATACAACATAAAACTCATAAAAATCAATTAAATTTTTTTGAAAATTTTGAGAAACAACCTCACTAGGACTCATATGCCCCTGTGGGCGAATCAATCCCAGTGTAGATTCTACACTGCATTTTTTGTCATTCAAAAAAATTTTTTTAAGCTTTTGTTTGTTGTTGATACCTTTTTGTTTTAGTTTATAGAATTTTTGTTATAATCATTTCATTTTTCTTAGCTTATATTACATTTTCATTCATCTTGCATTAAGTACCCCTTGCATGAGTATTTTATGTCTTATTGCTAATACTATGGTGAGACGAAGTTTGAGACTCATGTCATCCCACGATAGCACAATCATCATGGATCTCAGGTTGTCTATCTCTTTCACTCCTAGTATTGACACTAGTACACTAGGTATGGACCATACCCTTAACAACTCCTTTCCTTCAAGTAGTATGACACAAGTTGAAACAAGGATTGATAATATTCCGCAAGAAAAAATAATTCAAATTCATGAATATTCAACAAACTTACAACATTAAGTGAAAAATGACAACATTTCAACTACTGCCATCCCTACTATTGATAACATTCACTACATGCTTGAAAGTGAAGATGGACTTGACCTTGTGAAATACCTAGCTCAAATCTTCAGAAAACACCTCACCTCAAACATTGGTTTTCCTTTACCTACAAGAAATTTCACAAGTCAAGGAGGAACTCAAATTCCTCCTCTCACAACAATGGCCTTAATTACTACCTGTACCAACCCTCAAGTCACAACAACAATGCAACCAACTAGTAATGTGATTCCTTCCACAGGTATTCCCGTTAGCATCCCTAGTACCTTTGTGGCATCGCATGTCATATCTCCTACCACTTTACCACCTATAAGCATTCCATTCACTTGTCCCTCAAACCCTTCACCTTTTTTAGGTACCTCTATCTCATAACACAAGCAATGAACCTCTCATAAATCAATTCTTCCAAACCGTTTCATCCCTTCAAAAACAAATTTCTACCATCAACCAAAATCAAAACAGCCCACCTACATATTATATCAAAATTAGCCCATTGTCCTTGGAGATATTGTGAGCACCGATGCCACAAGGTGTAGAGGTGCCTAGATTCGATAATATGGGAGAAAGGTAGATCCTTCTAACCATATTAATGCTTATACCACCTTATGCAATGACTTTCTCCTTGATGATAAACTCTTGGCTAAGCTTTTCGCTAGGTCCTTGAAAGATATTTCCTTGGAATGGTTCTCTTCATTACCAAATAACTCAATTCGTTCATTCAATAAACTTGTTGAAGCATTTTTCAACCATTTCCAAGTGCATATGATCCCTAAGATGACCTTGGCCGATTTGATGAGATGCAAGCAAAAAGAAGAAGAAACAATAACTGACTTTATCTCACACTACCAATCACTTTATTCCCAAATCGATGTCAAGGTCCCCTATCCTCACCTTGAAAAGATGTTCATAGAAAATTTGCAAAGTAAGATACAAGACATGCTTACCATGATGAAATTTCCTCCTTTATGCACTTATGTACTACCCTCCATGATTATCAAAATTCGGTTATTAGTCAAGATACAAGATCCACATCTAGCCATACTAAGAAATTTGAGTCCGCAAACCAAAGCAATTTCCAAACTTTTAGAAAATAGAATAAATGTTTCCTTCAATTCAATCCCCCTCAAAAAACAACTCAGAATGTCAATAACCAAGTAGTTGTTGTTAAAGACACAATACCCTTCAGCTATGGGGACCCAAAAAGACAATTCACTCCCTTAATTGATACCCTTCATAATGCAATAACACAACTCCTAGAATAGAAGATTATTACCTTGCCTCATGTTAAATAGCCTAATCCTAATAAGTCATTACCTGCAAGTTATAGACCAAATTCTTACTGCCATTATCATCGATAAAATAAACATGACATGAAACATTTTAAGCATCTTAAACATCTTGTGCAAGACCTCATTGATTCTATTTGTCTTTCTGTTGGAGGTGATAATGATCAAGGAAATAAGTCTATTGCCCCTCCTAACCAAAATTTGCAAATTTTTACCAACCTTATACCTAACCATAACATTTCATTTGTCAAAGTGAGCGAAACTACAAAGAATGATGTGATGAATGTTGATACAGATGATGATAACAATGATTTTATTCAACATGATCCTATACATAATGATCCTATGGATGATATGGTAGGAGTGATAGACATCATTACTTGTAAGGTCCAAACTAAAAATCCTCTTGATATTTCTTTCTCCTCTAAAGATATACTTAAACATGCACCTGATGGTCCTCTTTACATGGCTAGACGAATCTATGACAAGCCCACTAATGGGATATTAATAGATCCCATCTGTGGAGAGAATGTGATCACCAAGGAATTCTTACTTCTACATGAGCTTTATCAAGATATATATATGATAAACCAAAAGCATGGATCAAGACACATAATGGTTTATCTTTCCCTACAATGGGATCAATCACTCTTCCTTTACAAATAGGACTGAAAATATTAGATATCTCATTCTCCATCATCCCAATGTCAGACTAATTTCATGTGAAGGTAGGCTATCCATGGCTTCACTCCATGAATGTAGTCCCTTCAGTTGTGCATAAATGCTTAGATTTTCCATTTAACAATGAAATTTTCATTGTCCATCATAGTGGCTTTAACCTGTTGTCCTCCCATGGAAAATTTTCCTTAGATTTCTTTTGGCTCAAGCCTATAGAACCTATAAAACCATGAGAAGAATTATTTTTAATGTACTATCAAAAGTTCAAGGAAAAGAAAATAGAAAAATTATCCCTTTGAAACATGTCTCAACCCATGACCATTCCTACCATCCTTGACAAAACCATAATTGAGCCTAAATAAATTCCAAACAATCAAGACCAACCTAAGACTAAAACTTAACCTACTTCCTACAAAATCTACCAAGATATAATGAAAAAAATCTTGTCACATCTCCTAGAATGAAACAAGTTTGCAAAGTTAAAGATAAATTGGTTAAACAACCTCCTGTGGTTCCTTATGTTCCTCCCCTTGGTGAAGAAAAGAAACATATGGTTGATCGACCCGCTCCTACACAAATGAAACTTGAAAACAGAACTAAAAGAAACAAAGGTGATAGAGAGCATAGGTGTAGATGTTGTACCCTTGCTCGCAAGTTACATGAAGAAATGAACAAAGAAAATAAAAATCTGAACTTTAATGAAGCAATGCATGATGACTCTACCCCCACCCTGAAACAAAACAATCCAATACAACAACTGTGAAAAGAGTTGAACCCTTCCTTAGACATTATCATTTGACCTCCTATTGCGATTAACTTAGATGATGATGAGGAAGTTGCTAAAATTGATGAAGAGGTGCATTATGAATAAAACACATTATTTTCCTCTTTCATGATCTTAAATGAAAATTCTCCTAAGAAGAGTGTTGAACCTGGTGATGGCCCTAGTTCAACACTTTCTATTGTCCCTATGGCTAGTTGTCTGCCTTTGATATATAATTAATACAATTGGGTGCTACCACAATAGTGGTTTATAATTTCTGGGAGGAATTGATTTTTGCTGAAATCACATATTTTTAGAAAATATAATGATTTAAGCCTTGAAAAGTTTCATTTAAAGAATTCCAATTGAAGAGGGCTTGATCAAACTACCTTAAATCAAACCCCCTTGGATAAAACCCCGCTAATTTTAAACCATACCTATAATAGAGTCTCGTTTACACCTATCAAAATGCTGATAAAAAACCACTTTTGATTTACCTTTTAGGGGATCAAATGAATTCATTTAAAATTATTTTTTGCAAGTATGTAGTCCTTATTATAAGCTTCCCAAAAAGTATAATTTTAAATAAATTTAATTTGATTATTATATTTATTTTTTATTTCTCGTGAATGTAGGTTTTTCACCGAAAATCAAGCTCTTTGTTCTACACATGTGAAAAAATAGCAAATTATTAAAAAAAAAATTAAAAATATTAGTGCACCAGATATTGAAGTCCTTGATCCAACAAAGAAAAAAAAATGAATTTCGATACATACAAACAAAAGTTACGCCGGTCGCACTATGTCTGAATTATAATTGGTTTGAATTCAAAACTTGATTAAAGAAAAAATATTGAATAAAAAACTATCTAACCAAGTGGAAGCACTAGATATCAGAGTTGTAAATCTAAATTCAAAAGAATTATAATTTTATCCTTCATGGAAAAAAATTTATGCCCTATACGGTGAGCGTCACTTTTTAAAAATGTTGTTTTATGAAAAAAACTAGTTTTCGAGGGAGATGGAAAAAGAAGTCCAATCTGATTCCAAAATTTTTGAAAAAAATATATTTAGAATCTATAGACAAAATTTCACGAAACTCTAGTTTGCATCATCTTCAAATTCCTCATGGTTTAGCTGCTATAGGTGCCCGAAAGTGAAGATTTAGTTAAAAAATATTTCAGTGTCTAGTTTGGCCAAAAATTGTAAACCACTATTGTGGGATCACCCAATTGGAACATAGATGACTTGGTTTAGGTTGACTTGCATGTGCCTTACTAGTCTCTTGCATTATTTCTATTTCTTTTTCTTTTCATTGATTGCATGTGTGTAATGTGATCCCCTGTACTATGTTGATTGATGTATCTCTTTCTCTTTGTGACATTCCTCTATTTGTACCTTTCATTTTTCTCTATGTCATAAATATTTTACTTTTTGCCTTTACCTTTTTCATTTGTCTTGTGTTTTCCTTTTGGGGATGATGCAAGGTGTCGAGACATTCATGTCTCTTCCATGTTGACCCAAAAAGTTTTTCTTTGTTTTCTCTCTCTTTTGTGTCATTCCTCCAATTATGAGTATTTGGGGAATGATCACAATTCTGAGCTCTCTAAAAATATTATAGCAAGAACATACTGACCCCAAATCCATAGATCCCTTATGTGTTTGTATTTTAATTTTTGGGGAAACCCCTCCCTTCTCTTGTACATGACGTAGCTTCATTTGGAAATATGTGACTTGGGGTGATCTCACAAAGCTGGTTTACAATTTCTGGGAGATTATGTTTTTTGTTGAAATCACATATTTTTAAAAAATATAATGATTTAAGCCTTAAAAAGTTCCATTTAAAGCATTCTAATTGAAGAGGGTTTGATCAAACTACTATATATCAAACCCCCTTGGATAGAACCCCACTAGTTTTAAACCATACCTATAATGGAGTCTCCTTTACATCTATCAAAATGTTGATAAAAAACCACTTTTAATTTACCTTTTGGGGAATCAAATGAATTCATTTAAAATTCTACTTTTGTAAGTATGTAGTCCTTATTATAATCTTCTCAAAAAGTATAATTTTAAATAAATTTGATTTTATTATTATATTTACTTTTTATTTCTTATGAATGTAGGTTTTTCACCAAATATCAAGCTCTTTGTTCTGCACATGTGGAAAAATAGAATATTATCAAAAAAATAAATTTGAAAAATATGAGTGCACCAGATATTGAAGTCCTTGATCCAACAAAAAAAAGAATTTTGATACATACAAAAAAAATTGTGTTATACAGTCTGCCTATGTCTGAATTGTAATTGGTTTGACTTCAAAACTTGATTAAGGAAAAAATATTCAATAAAACACTATGAAACAAATTGGAAACACTAGATATCATAGTTACAAATCTGAATTTGAAAAAATTAGAATTTTATCCTTCATGGAAAAAAAGTCATGTGTTATACAGTGAGTGTCACTCCTTAAAAATAGTGTTTACTGAAAAAAACTAGTTTTTGAAGAAGATGGAAAAAGAAGTGCAATTTGATTCCAAATTTTTTGAAAAAAATACATTTAGAATCTATAGAAAAAATGTCACAAATCACTAGTTTGCATCATCTTCAAATTCTTCATGGTTTAGCCGCTATAGGTGCCCGAAAGTGAAGATTTAGTTAGAAAAAACCAGTATTGTGGGATCACCCCTTGGCATATAGGATTTTCCAAGTTATCTCTCATGTCTTCTTTATTATTTGTATTTATCATTTGCTACTTTAAAGAAATTTCCCACAGTATGTTGTTTAACAATCTCTTTAAAGTGGGGGCATACATTGGCATTATTCTTTTGCATTTTTATTTTTCATGGTTCATGGTATAGTCTTTTTACTTTATATGATGTTTTTTTCGCCTTGTGGTTGACATTGGGTGTGATTTTCTTCAAAAGTGTAATATCTCTTAGCATATTACATTCCTCTTAGTGGCTTGATGCAACATATTGCATCCCCTAAGTTGTGAAACTTCTATTATTTGATTGGTCCTCTCTTGGAGACATTAAGCACAATGTTCCCTAAGTTAAAGACCTCACATGAACTAAGCAAGACTCCTTTGAATGTTCTTTACATTTTCAGTTATATGGCCACCTTGCATAACATAGCTTGCATGCTTGTAGAGCCATCTTGTTTTTTCATGAGTTCCAAGCATATGAAGCTTTGCTTTCCTCATGAAGCTCAAAAAATAATTTCTTGCATGGTGCCTTATCAAAGTTATCAAGAGGTATAACTTTGGTATGGTTTTGGCGGGAAGCTGAATGAGGGTATGAATTTCCCTTAACCACTTGTGTGTGTGAGTGTATACCGGCCATGAGTGTATATGTCTCACCTTCTTGGATTTCTCACCCAGTGGACAGCCTAAAGTTACATTTCCTTAGAGTGAGTATGAATTTCTTGGACAAACAGCCTAGATTTGATCCACATCGTGTTGGACAAATGATCAAAGCTTTTTAAATTGTAAACCACTTTTGTTTTTTTTTTCTTTCTCTTTCTCTTTATCTTTGGCATTGTATGCTTGTGCCTTGATGTTTCTCTTTATATCATTTTCATGTGTGTTCTTTTGTGCCTATGTTGGTTTTACATAGGACCTTGGTTCCAGGGGCTTGTGCAACCCTCTTGATCATGGCCATCCTATCTTACTAGCATTGGTGCATTTGAACCCCTCTTGATCATGGTCATCCTATCTTACTAGAATTGGTGCATTTGGTCTACTTTAGTGTGAGTTGGAAGCAAGTTCCTCCTCTCACTAAAGTGGGGGCTACATGTAAAGACAGAAAAAAGTCCCCCCTAACATGGCCTTGATTTAGTGTTGTAATGTGTTTAACACACTCACAATAGGTCTTGGGCCCTTGCACGAACTAATAAATTTAAATGGTACCTTGCTAAAGTGTTGTGAAGTGTTGTAACACACTTTCACACTTTCCTAAGGTTTTAGTAATTAACTAAACCTAATAAACCTCTTTTTAATCAAAACATACCTTAATTATGGCTTATCTAAGGTGTTGTAAAGTGTTGTAACACACTTTTTACACTCTTTTAGGGTTTTATTTAATAATTAGTCTTATTTATCATCCACAAGCCTCATTTAATGAATATTTTTTAGGATAATCCTGACACAAGTCAATATCCACTCATAATTCAGGTGTTTTCAGGTTGTATGGCCCATATTTAGTGATTTGGGACTCATTCGCCACCTTGGGTGAATGAGTCCCACCTAGGTTTTTGGGTCCTGAACAAGTTGAATTAGCATCCCTATAGCAAGTTTGAGTTCTTAAGAGCATTCAAGTGTTTACAAGAACATTCAAGAGCCTTCAAGAGCATATTATCAAGAATGTTAGAGCATTCTTCAAGCATCAAGCATCATGTCAAAGTCTTCATGCATCATGTTTTTTTTAGCTAACAATTGTGATGTAGGGTTTTATGATTCAAGCTAGCATTTCATTCAAGATATATCCTATTCAAGTAAGAGTAAATATCTACATCCATTGGATCCATCTCACACATGTTTGCAACACTTCATTACTAGGGTTTGGTGAGTTGCAACATTATATTTTGTTCATTCATCATTCTCCATTCCTATTTAATTTCATTTCAAGGTTTGATTACCAAAATGGGGTTTGAATGGAAGGAAAACCCCTTTCCACTAACAAAACAACATTTTTCCCTCTCTTTAGTATGTGATTTGCAGGTTTAGATTGAAGATATATTAAGAAGAAAGATTGGAGAAAGTTGTCAAAGTTGTCACCTTACATTGGAGAACATTGTCCAAAACACATATAGGTTGATTTATAGATATTCAGATCTAGAAACCTAAAGAAGTAGATTGAGTAGTCTAAGAAGAGAAAATTTAAACCTTGAAGTTTTAGAAAAATCTAACTGGACTGATTCTCCACGTCTGGCAAATGAGTCCCAATTTAGGTCAAAATTCAAAATTTTATAGATTTAGATACCCATTTGCCAAATTCTTGTTCCTGCACAGAAACCCAGATTTGGGACTGATTCACCTAACTTGCCGTATGATTCCCACTCATCATTAAAGTCAATATTTCTATTATTTCAGACCTCCTTCTAGTCATCTTCAGATTCCTAGGTGCACACAATCCATCTTACAACTTCTTATTCTATTTTACATACTTTTCTAGGTCATTTAAGGAAGCAATGCATCATATTAGAGTTTAGTATTACATCTTGCATTGCATTTGTTTTTCCAAGCCATAGATTGGTGGTGAACCCCTCATTAGTTCATAATCATCCTCTAGGACAACCCTATTGCAATATCTCTTTCTCCTTTGCATTGAGATCTTTAGGGTTACCCTTCAATGAAATGATTGGAAAGTGGGTGTGCTCTAGGTCCTAAGTCATACAAAAGCACTCTTAACCCATTTAATTTTCTTTCAGTTGCAACTCACCAAACCCTTGAATAAGATGTTGCAAACATATATGAAATGGCTCCAATGGATGTGGATCTTGACTCTTTCTTGAATGTTCCAGATCTTGAATTGAATTCTTGCTTGAATCCTAAAACCCTATATCACAAATGTTAGCTCGAAAACAAACATGGTGCATCATGACTTTGACATGATGCTTGATACTTGAATAATGCTTCAAAACACTTGGTAATCAGCTCTTGAATTCTCTTATAGACTCTTGAATTCTCTCATGAAATTCTTAGGTGAAAATGAGTGAAATAGCCTTGTAAATATTATACTTGTTTATGCCAAATTCCTCAAAATTACAACACTACAAGTTGACGTTGATATAGGAGAATAAAATCCCACCAAGAATTTGATTTTAATTTAGGTTTAAGCCATATAGGACTCATACACCAGAAGTCTTGTATGAGTCTCATTAGGCTAGGTTATGAGACACATCTTTTAAGAAATGCTTAGATTCATGTGAAATCTAGATGAAGGCCCCAAAACTTAAGTGGGACTCATGCATCCAAGGTGGTGTATGAGTTCTAGATCACTAAATCTGGGCCATACAATCCAAAGACATTAATTTTTTATTGGTCATTACATATGTGCCAAGATTATCCTTAGAAAGATGCATTAATTAAGGCTTGTGGATGCAAAATAAGGCCAATTAAGGAATAAAGAAGCCCAATTAATTAATAAAACCCTAGATTAGTGTGAAAGTGTAATTCAACACTCTAAAACACCCTTAATAAGGCACAATTAAGTCCATTTAGTTCACAAGGTCCCAAACAAGTGCAAAAATGTAGAGGGATACATTTTTCTACACTACAATGTGCCTTTTGTAAAAATATTAGACACGATGAACATTAATACATGAGGAAAGAAATTGAGTCACTACAATAAATTCTCAAAAAGAATAATATAGGTCTACTTGATTCTATCAATGCATCATCATCAACTCAATAAAATACTAAGGAAAAACATAAATCAAAGGGAAAAGCCTTAGTCGCTATAAAATCTTTATCTCCATCATGGATTATAGAATTTAGTGCTTCAAACCATATGGGTTCTTCATAGTTTTTTTTTTTAGATGTCCTTAGAGCCATCAAGTAAGTCCACAGTCACCTAATTAGTGATGGAACTCCAACATTGGTAAAAGTGAGAAGGTTTGTTTAACTTGAAGGAGAAACATTTTTAAATTTTCTAAGTGTACCTTCACTATCAACTAATCTCCTTTCAATGTATTAAATAACTCATTTAATGAAGGGCATGAGAGTACACTTCTCTCCAAATTCAATTGAGACGAGAGAATTGCAAAGTAACAATTTGGTAGCAATAGGGGAGTTAGATCACCAATCCAAATTACATACCTTCTCAAATTTTGCCACATATATTTCTCTAAAAGCACTACTAACTCATTCAAATGAAGTTTGTAAATTATGACATGAGAAGTTTGGCCATCTTAACTACCACTATCTTGAGCAACTATGTCAATAGAATACGGTCAAGGGATTAGCTAAGGTTAAACTTTCTAAATGGCTTTGTGAAGGTTGTGCCCTTGGAAAGCATCTAGAAGCAAAATTTGGGAAAGGTAAATCATGAAGGGCAACACAATTTTTAGAACTTGTTCACAGTGATGTTTTAGGGGCTTTTCCTAATTCATCTTTTACAAAGGATAGATATGTTCTCACCTTTATTAATGATTTCTCACATTTTACATGGGTTTACTTCCTTAGGAAAAAATCAAAAGTGTTTGAATCTTTTCAAGATTTTAAAGATCTTGTGGAAAAAAAAATCAAGGAAAGTCATCAAGGTTCTTCAAATAGATAATGGGGGTGAGTATGTCAACAACCATTATGAGCAATTTTGCATATCAAAGGGGATAGATCTATAACACATAGTTACATCTACTCCTCAACAAAATGGTGTTGTAAAACTAAAATTTAGATATTTAAAAGGTATGGACAATTGTATGATTCACTCTAAGGGCATCACACCATCATATTGGGAAAAAGTATAGTCAACTGTGAATGTTACATATAGAATACAGTTCTACATAAATCCTTGAAGGTTATCACTCCCTTTAAAGCATGGAAAGGATGAAAACCAACAATTTATCATTTCAGATTTTTTGGCTCTCATGTCTTGGCACACATTCTAAAAGAACATTACAATGCTATGATCCATAATCCAAACCTTGCATCTTTATGGGATATCCAGATGGTGTAAAAGGCTATCGCCTAATCCACCCTACCACACATGAGTTGTTTATTGAGAGAAGTGTTATGCTTCAAGAAATATCTCTTGAAACTATAATTGACACTTCTCTACATATTATGGACTCACCCAATCCTGTTACAATACTAATGATTTAAATAATTCTCAGTAGATTCTTAGTGTAGTATCTTCTTCTTCCTATTCTCACAATAATGATAGTGATGATGGTCCATCTTCATCTAGCTCATGGATTGCATTAGAATTTGATATTTCCACACTAGACTCACCTACATTTCACACTCTACACAGGGAAATATAGGGAACGTGCAAGATCCAATAGATGATAAATAAATTCAAGAAAAAAATTAGGGGCCTCGCATGTCTTCTTTGCTTTAGTTTATGATCCACCAACATTTAGAGAGGCAACAGACATACTAAAGTGGAATATTGCTATGGATGAGGAATATGATTCCTTGATTAGAAATCACACTTGGAATTTGACTTCATTTCTCAAGGGAAGGTAGACGAATTAATGTAGGTGGATATAACAAACTAAATTTGTAGTAGATGGGCTAGTTGATAAGCACAAAGCATGGCTAGTTGCCAAAGGTTTTTCACAAGTCAAAGGAATTGACTATACATAAACCTATGCACTAGTTGCTAAGATAACTTCCATTCAACTCACACTAGCTTTAGCTGCAACACATGGATGGGATGTACATCAGACATGGATGTGAAGAGTGCATTTCTTCACAGAGACCTTGAGGAGGAAATCCACATGAAACAACCACGAGGGTTTGTTCAAGATTCATCCTTAGTTTGTAGACTTAGGGAATCTCTCTATGGCCTCAAAAAAGCTCCTAGAGCTTGGTATGCCAAAATGGATTCCTACCTCCTATCTTAAGGTTTTAGTAGATGTCATTCAAATCCTAATATGTATATATTATGGTAGGATGATTCACTTTTGATACTGGTTCTATATATTGATGATCTTTTGATTATCAAGAGTACTTCATCTGTCATTGTAGCAATGAAGACATCACTTGAGCACAGATTTGACATGAAAAGCTTGGGTTTATAGCACTACTTCCTTGGCATTGATATTTTACAGTCAGCTTCAAGGATTACTCTTGCTCAACCTAAGTATACTCTTGATCTACTTCCATAGTTTCACATGACTACTTACAAACATCTCTAACTCCCTTTCTCTTTGGATTCAAGCTTGAGACTTCTTGTACTACATCATTAGCTAATGTTGCATTGTATTGATAACTTGCTGGTAGCCTTATCTACTTGACTCATACCAATCCATACATTTCCTATACAGTGGGCATGGTTTCAAGATTTATACAAGAACCTCATGAGATGCATTAGAAAGTAGCTAATAGGATCCTTCATTACCTTCATGGTACTCTTGAGTTTTAGATTCACTGTAGAGTTGGTTCATCACTTGAATTGATTGGTTTTATAGATTTAGATTGGGTTTCTGACACTAAGCATCATAAGTCCACTTTAGGTTATAGTCTTTCACTTGGTCCAAGTCTTATCAATTGGTCTAGAAAGAAGTAGATTGATATTGCTAAATCATCCACAGAGGTAGAGTTCAGGGGAGCTGTTAGCTTAGCTACTAAGACTATATGGATTAAGGGAATTCTTTCTAAGTTTTCTATTCATTTCAGATAGCCCATAGTCATCTATTATGACAACCAAAGCACCATTCAAATATGCAAGAATCTAGTTCAACATTAGAAAACCAAGCATTGAGATTCGTATGTATTATATTCAAGAGTTGATTCATGGATAGATAATCAACTTATTTTTTTCTAGTCTTCAGAGAAGGTTGCTAACATCTTTACCAAACCCTTTACTGAGAGAAATTTCATACATCTATGAGCTCTTCTTGGTGTGTGATCTACATTAGCAATAACATCATCCCTAGGTGGGCTTTCTAGTCTTCTCCTCATCTTCTCTCCTTTTGTAGGATATTTTTTTCTCATTGTGTTTTCTATCTTACTCCATTTTTAGAGAGATTCCATTGTACATGTGGGTACCTTATCAAGCTAGTAGTCAGGACCCATTTTCTTTTGCACTATACATGGGTACCTCACCAAACTAGTAGTTGGGACCCATTTAATTCATGCCCACCTAAGCTATGCTTGAGGGGGGGAGTTAGTGTATATATTGCACTTTGCATACACTTAGGCTTTTTAAGCCTATTTAGGTGTCCTATTGACCCTTTCTTAATGAGATGTCAATGTAGATAGCTATCCTACAAGGTTTCAACTTACTTTCAACACCTCATCCTTTATTTTTGGTAGGAAACTCATCAGCACTCCATGAATGAGGAGTCCTATCCTAATTTCATGGAGGTCAGATACCTCTTTCTTTCCTATTTATTTATGCTTATTTTCCTAATCTATTTGGTTGACTGCATGCAATTTGTGTTCAATTTGTTCTTGTTTTTAATCTCTTTGATTTTTTGGTTTTCACATGTACAAATAGCATGCAAGAAGTACCCAAAAATGTGAAAATTAACTAACCTATAAAATCCAAAAACAAGAAAATACCATGAAATAATATATAATAGAATATAAATAAATAAACTAAGATTTAAATTATTTTAATAAATAACATAAATGAATTTATGAAAAATAAAGAACTTGTAAACCTCTATGCAGTTGAATGCTCTCTTGATACCTATACACACAAAGAAGAGGAAAAATATTTGGGGCTGTTTGTTGATTTTCCTTAGTCAAATCATTTCTTTGGCCTTTAAACCTCCATAGACAACCATGATAGATTAAAAGAAAGAAAACAATGTGTGTGTTCTTATTCTAAGTTCATCTAGAAATAAGAACAATGACAAAAGGAGGCATAAGGGATGTGATAATCTTAAGGTACTTTGAGGAACAAGAGAATAAATACTTGTAATAACAAAAGAATAATATTACCTTAGAGGCTTAAGAAAGCCAAAGAGAGTAGGATAATTAGAGAGAGTGTTGTAAAATACATTCAAAGAGTTATTTGTAAACTTGAGAACCAAGAGATTCAAGAGAGAGAGAGTTTATAAAATGAAATATTAGTTTCAAAAATGAGAAGAGGAGGGAAAATAAGATTGTTGATCAACTTTGTAGAATAGTTCAAAGCTATTTCCATTGACCTGGGAAGTTGAAAAGTGAAGAAACACATAAAAATTACTTTCAAATGATAAATTATTGTGGTACTCTAGCATGATGCATAGAAATCCATGCAAGGCACTAATGTTCAGATAATTTGTGCTAAAAAAATGGTTAGAGATAAGATAAACACAAAAGTGACATGAAGAAATGACCCTAAAAAAGAAGGCTTGAGCACCTTAAGAAGGAAAATGGTTGATTCAAGGGTTGAAATGAGCCTACATAAATACTAATGGAATGGAAACCAAAGTGGGCATGAAACATATTGTGAAATTCCAAGGGAGTGAAATTTATGACACTAGAAGAACAACTAGTGAATTATACAAAAAAATGAAAAATATAAGGCTTTAGATGGAAAAGCTTCCTTTTTCTAGATAGAACTAGGGAGAGTTGATGAAAACATTAAAATACATACAATAGACATTAATAAGCCTAAATAAGACAAGAGGGTGTATCTATCCTTGTAGGCTCACATATAAGTTATCTTTGGGGATGTGGTACCCTCAATTATTTATTTAGAACCTCAAGTTGTGGGGATCAAGGCCTCATTTAAAACCTACTATGTATGACTATAAATTCCTATGCTCTTGACTTACTACTATAATTTATTGTAGATATGATATTAGTAACTTCCTAAGCCTGACCTCTTATTGATTCACTACAAATAAAGATGACCAATTAGATGCCTAATTAGGATGTACGATGTGAGTTATGGGTGTCCTGAATATAGGAAAATGTACATAATGGTCAAGTCAACAAACAATAATACATCTACAAGTATATGTTCATGGATAAATCCTTTATCCACTTCACTTTATATCCTTATAAAAAGAGGTGCTAAGGCTACATTGGAGAAAATTGTACTTCTTTGAGATACAAATTTCACATTCCCTCTTTGTATACCTTGCTATAACATGTGCTTCAGGTCATCCCCTAAGGTGATGAAATCCTTAGAATAATTATAGATAAGTCCAACTCCTAAATGTAAGCACAAGAATTAGAATAGAAATAAGAACTAAAAAAAATATTTAAAATATTGTGCAAATTCCATAGAAGCTTCTTATAGAGCAAAAAATGACATATTTTTATTTTAGTACTCTTGTATATCCGTTTTCATTCAAATGGCACCTACTTGCTCATGGCATCATGGTTCTTTTGAAATGATAGCTTTTATCTTGAAATTTATAGGATTTTGATGAAATAGATGGATGTCTATGATTCAATCTAAGATTATAAGTTATTTAACTTAAGGTAGAGTGGATGAAGAGATGTGGTAGTTATTATTGACCAATTAATTGATTTATTAATTTAATATAACTTATTTATTTAATTTGATTACTTTTTTCCTTTTTTAAAGAGGTAAGGGCTTTTGACCCGAGGCTATGAACAATACCACACAACTTAACCATCACACCATGCCACTATTGGCTATTTAATTTGATTAATGAGTTAACTAATTTAATTTAATTTTTTAATTTTTTTTTTCTTTTTGAAGATTTGTTAACTATTTTAATCAGCAAGTTAGTTGATTTTGTTTGTTATACTCTTGTCTTTCATTAATTATTTGCAAGTCATAAATTATTTTGTTTTAAAAAATTGTGACAAAATTTATTTATTTAAATTTTAAATTAACTAAATAATAAAATTATTTGATTGATTTTATTTTGATAAAGTGGGTTAATTAATGTAAGATTAATTGTTTTAGTGACTGGATATTGCTAGGTGTTGAGATCGATGTGATGGTATGAAAATGAGTGTTTGCAATATTTTAGTGAGACAACAACCATAAAGCTATTATTTCTATTGTATAAATACCACGTTGTAAAATTTAATTGCCACATAATTCAAATAAAATGTTATGATAAATTATTTATAAACAATTAAAAATGTAAAGATGTTATTGCATGGTCATTAAACAAATATATAAATAGTTCTATCAACCAAACACTACAAAAAATGACTCTGATAAAGAAACATAAATATGCAACACTTCGTTAACAAAACTCTTTCTATACACCTAACAATTGTTCAATACCATATAAATAATTTATTCAACAACAAAAATAAACCAACTTAGCATAACTTGGTCTAATTTTGATTGCAACAAAAATTCGACATAAATGTGAATAAAGACTTTGATAGTGTTAAATCCATAAATAAATGAGGAGGATTTTCATGTGATAAGACTAAATCTATATATAATTTAACATGAAGACTTTATCCAGATAAAATTGAAACACATTATAAAAAAAGATATTCAACTACAATATTAAATCGATACATAAAAAAACAAATACTTTCACATGATAAAACTATGTCTATATAGATCAGAATAAATATTTTTTTTTAAAAAGAAACATTATAAAGTATTAACTACAACTTCCATTATAAAAATCCGATGAAAATGATGCAGAATATTCTTTGGGACCCTTTTGAGGGGAGCATATTTTTGAGGTGAGGAAGACGGCAACTCAAAAACATAAATAAAATAATTAAACTTCCATTGTGAATAAAATAAAGGAGATAAATCTATTATTTTAATGACGAACACTTCGACAAGCGAAAGTGGCATTCGAGAGCAAACAAAACGAAAGATAAAAACCATGTCACGTATAGACGTGTTTACTACGACGTACTAAAATGAACGCAGATAAATAAATAGTTTAGTCTACTTTATTCCTCAGTTTCCAGACTTCGTCCAAAAGTTTTGGAAGCATAAAGCAAAAGTTTCCAGTCAAAGTTTCCAAGTATTCTTTCATGGAAACAAATTTGAGGGTTACTGTCGTAGACGCCCATTCAAAACGCTATAGCGTTGACAGTAAACGAAGACTTACTGTGATAATCTCAAGGTGCACAAGAAAACAAATACTTGTAATGATAAAAGAATAATATCACCTTAGAGGCTTGAGAAATCCAAAGAGAGTACCTGAGAGTTCGAGAGAATTTTGTAACATAGGTTGAGATAGTTGTGTGTAAACTTTCTGAGTAAGTTAAGAGAGTCAAGAGAGGAAGAGTTAACAAAATGAAATAGTAGTTTCAGGTTTTTGAAGAATTATTTGGAATCATTTAAGTTGTTTCCACTAATCTAGGAAGGCGACAAGAGGAGAAACACTAAAAAATGGCTTCTAAATGATAAATTATTGTGTGAATCTAGTGTGATCTGTAGACATCTGCGCTAGGTTCTAGTGTCTAGATAGCTTATGGTAAAAATGATGAGAAATACAAAAAAACATAGGATAAACACAAAATGACATGAAGAAGTGACTCTAGAAAGCAAGGCTTAAGCACCTTGAGTAGGAAAAAGGTTGATAAAAAGACAGAAATGAGACAACATAAACACTAAGTGAATGGACAACAAAGTGGGCTTGAAACATAGTGTGAATTTGCAAGGGTATGCAATTTATGACATTATAAGAACAACTGGTGAATTATTCAAAAAAATGAAAAATCTAATGCTTCAAATGGATAAGCTTCCTCTTTCGAGTTAGAACTAGGGAGGGTTGATCTAAACATTAAAATACACGCAATACACATGAATGTGCCTCAAATAGATAAGCAATTGTATCAATCCTTGTTGGCTCAAATATATATCATCTCTTTTGATGTGGTACCCACAACCCTTTATTTAGGACCTCAAGTTGTGGGGATTAAAGCCTCACTTACAACCTATCATAAAAGACTAAAAATGCTTATACCAACAATGCACTACCATCATTTATTGAAAATATGATGTTAGTAACTTCTTAAGGCTAACCTCTTACTAATGCACCACAAGAAAAGATCACCAATTAAATGCATAAGTAGGGTATTTTAAACATATCCAAATGTACATAATGGTCAAATCAATGAACAAGAGTACATCTACAAGTATATTTTCTTAGATAAATCCAATTTCACTTCACCTTCTATCCTTATATTAAGAGGTTTCACTTCTCTATACAAGACACAGTTGTACTTCTTTGAGGAAAAAAAACACTTTCCCCCTTTGTATACCTTATTAGAACATGTGATTCTAGTAATCCCCTAAGGTAATAAAATCCTTAGAATAATTATAGGTAACTCCCACTCCCAAATGAAAGCACAAAAATTAGAATATAAATACAAACTAGAAATAATATTTAAAACTAAAGTACATAATCAATCCTTGATCCTCTTATGTAATATAAAATGACATGATTTTGATTTTAACACTTCTATAACTATTTTTCATTCAATCAAAATAGAATCATGATTCTTGTGAAAGGATAGCTTTGATCTTTAAATTTATAGGATTTTGATTAAATAAATGGATACCTAGGATTCAATCAAAGATTAAAAGTTATGTATGAGGAGATGTGGCATTTATTATTGTCTAATTAATTGATTTATTTATTTTGATTGATGAGTTAGTTAATTTTATTTTATTTATTAATTGATTTCTTATTTTTGAAGATTTGTTGAATATTTTATCAATGAGTTAACTGATTTAATTTATCATGCTCTTTTATTTTTATTAAATTATTTGCAAGTAATAAATTAGTTAATTATTTTAAAAAGTTGTCACAAAAAGATTTACTTAATTAATTAAATAATAAAATTATTTAATTGATTTCATTTTGATGAAATGGGTTATTTAATGTAAGATGAATTATTTTAGTGAATGGATATTATTAAGTTTTGAGATGGATGTGATGTTATGAAAATGAGTGTTTGCAACATTTTAGTGAAAAAACACTCATAAAGCTATTATTGCTATTGTATAAAAAACCCACAACATAAAATTTAATTGTTACACAATTCAAATAAAATATTATGATAAATGATTTATAAACTACTAAAAGCATGTAAAAGTGTTATCGGATCGTCATTAGACATATATATAAACAATTCTATCAACCAAACACTATAAAAAAAAATGATTTTGATAAAGAAACTTAAATATGCAACACTTCGCTAACAAAACTCTTTCTACACGCATAACAACCATTCAATAACATTTCAAATACTTTTAATAATATATATTAAATCTATTCAACAATAATAAACCATCTAACTTCATATAACTTAGTCTAAATTTGATTTGAAAAAAATTCCACATAAACAATAACAAAGACTTTGAAAGTGTTAAATCCATAAATAAATGGAAACAAGGATTTTCACATTATAAGTCTAAATCCACATATAAACTGACATAAAGACTTCAACGAAATAAAAATGAACACTTTATAAACAAAACTATTCAACTACAATTATAAATCGATACATAAATGAAAACAAATATTTTCACACGATAAAACTATATCAATATAAATATAAATAAATACTTTAACCAGATAAAAGTGAGACACTTTATAATGAAAAGTATTAAACTACCTACAACTTTTATTATAAAAAAAAAAAAAAACATGAGAAAAATGCAAATATTCTTTTGGGACCCTTCGGGGGGCATATTTTTGTGGTGAGGAAGACGGCAACTCAAAAAGATGAATAAAATAATAAAAATTCTATGGTGGATAAAATCAAAGAGAGAAATCAATTGTTTTAATGACGAACACTTGGACAACTGAAAAGACAAGCGAAAGTGGCGTTCGAAAGCAAACAAACGATAAGGAAAAAACCATTCCACGTATAGACGTGTTTACTGCGACATACTAAAATGAACGCGGAGAACTAAATAGTTTAGTCTAGTCTATTCCTCAATTTCCAGACTTCGTCCAAAAGTTCTGAAAGTATAAAGCAAATGTTTCCAGTCAAAATGACAAACCAAGCATGAATCATTGTATGGCAGGTATTCCTTCATGGAAAATGATGATTCCATGCTACAGTCATAGACGCGCATTCAAACGTTATAGCTTTGACTGACAGTAACGAAGACTGACATCGTCTTAGCGAGATCTCTACGATCACACAGCATTGAATAAAACTACATTATTAACTTTGACGACGCCCTACGCATTCCTTTAAAAAGCCTGGTTGCTGAAAGAATCCTAACGGGGAAGACAGCATGAAGATCGCCTGCAATTCAAAACATCGGCAGTTGTTCTGTGTTGTGCTCTTACTATGCATCGTTCCCAACTCAGCGATACATCTCTATATGTGCAATGGCAATAACTATAAAAGCTCTGAATTCCAAAGCAATTTGAACATAGTTCTGAATAATCTCGTAAAGAATACGTCATCAACAAATGGTTTCAGTACCTCTGTCTCTGGGCAAACTCCAGAGAGAGCTTATGGACTCCTCCAATGTTGGAGAGACGCAACCGTAGAGGAATGCTTCAGCTGTTCACAAGAAGCAAATGCTACCGTTCGCCAGAAGTGTGGAAATGGCATTGGCGGTAGAGCTTGGCTGCCCAAGTGCTTCATGCGCTACGAGAATTATTCCTTTGTGGGAATACTAGATACCAACACAACAACTGCTCACACTCTTGACTACATCACAACTGACCCTGATGGATTTGGTGCGGCGGTTAGGGCGCTTTTCACAAATATGTCAAATGAGGCCCTCCGATCCCCTCTTCGTTATTTTTCTGGATCAACAACTACCTCAACATTTAAAACGATATACAGTCAGGTTCAATGTTGGCACGATTTAACTTCCGTTGAGGACTGCAAAACATGCTTAACGCATGCAATTGGTGAGTTGTTAGATGCGAAGTCTAATAGAACTTACCTAGGAGGTATGGCTGGCTCCGGAAGTTGCGTTGCTCGTTACGAAATCTACCCATTCTTTAATCCAGAACCGATTCAGCAACCACCATCAACACCTCTAACAACAAGTAATATGCATACCAATTTCTTCTTAGGCTAATTTAGCTATCCTGGTCTGCTGATGAATTTCACATAATAGGAATGATCACAACATTTAATAAAGGATCTATCCGCATGAACTATGACAAGGAAACCCAAATCAACCATAGTTCTTGCCGATAAGTCTTATAATTATTATAGGTTCTGTTACTACTAGATTTTAATTTTTCCATCATGTCATTTAAATAAAGTACAATAGGGTTTATTTTGTTCTGTGAATGTAAAGTACCTAGCATTTTCCATGACTAAGCACTCAAATTATCTTGTGTACAGAAAAGTCTTCAAACAAAATAGGTACAGCTTTGGTTATTGTCGGCGGCTTATTGGTGATTTTACTGTTATGCATGTTTGCAATCCGAAGAAAATTCAAGTCTGTGGTATTAAGGAAGCCAGCCTTCTTAAGAAAAGGTATCACTATGCTGAAATTTTAATGATTTTATTTTTGTCAACAAAATTTTAATGATTTTGTCCTATATCAGAACAGAACAGAGAAATTTTTCTCTGCTCAATTTTTTGTCAGAAAATAATCTTTCTAGTTAAAATTAAATAGAAAATTGTAAACTTTTTTCCCGTGCATTGCTTATCCAGAGAATCTAAATTCAGAGCTAGACTCAACAATCGGCCAGGAACATGAAATAATCTTTAACTTGGAAAATATCAAGGCTGCAACTAAAAATTTCCATGATGATAACAAACTTGGAGAGGGGGGTTTCGGCTCTGTATACAAGGTAACACAACCCTTTCTGACCATGTTTCCTTATTTTGGACAACAAGATTAAATATAGTATTAAATTGAACAAGGTTACTTATCCATTCTTCACTCCTGTTTTAGTATTTAATTTTTATTTCTTTATATCTACCCATTAACAGTAATTTCAATATCAATCATAAAAAAGATGGAAGGAATGGAATAAGCCCCCAAGCCATACAGACCGGGCATTTCAATTTTATTTTAATTTTCATCAAAGTTCTGTCCAGTGTTCAGAATTATCAAATATAATTCAATTTTTCGTTATAAATATGTGTTATCTCGTAAAACTCAAAAAGAGACTGTAATATGCTCGATAGATTTTAAGCAGTATTTTTCTCATTTTAGTGCTCTGGACTTAACATGTATATTTATAGTGAGCTGTAAAGTTAAGGTTTATGTGTTTTGTTCTGTCAGGGCACAATGTTAGATGGAAAACAAATAGCAGTAAAGAAACTTTCTATACGATCGTTGCAAGGGAAAAAGGAGTTTCTAAATGAGGTTAAATTGGTGGCTAAAATTCAGCATCGGAATCTTGTGAAGCTACTCGGGTGCTGCACAGAGCAATCTGAACAGTTGCTTGTTTACGAGTACTTGGCTAATAAGAGCCTTGACAAGATACTATTTCGTGAGTATATTCCATCAAATATAAAAATGAAAGTGGTACAGTGTTTGTTCTTTAGTCTGTCTAAGTGAAATTCATAAAGAATTTGATTCTCTTGATGGTAAGCTATTTGAATGTATGGCTATAGATCCAGAGCGAAGCAAAGAACTTGATTGGCCAAAACGTTTTAACATCATACATGGTGTAGCCCGTGGCCTTCTATACATGCATGAAGATTCTCAGTTGCGGATCATACATCGGGATATCAAAGCAAGTAATATCTTGCTTGATGAGAAAATGGAACCAAAGATATCAGATTTTGGTTTAGCAAGATTGATTCCTCAAGATGAGAGTCATGTTGAGACAAGGGTTGCAGGAACATTGTAAGAAGATTTTTTTTTTTTTTCATCATTTTATATTAAATTTTTAGATCTGATGATGTTTTTATAATAACAAAAAATAAATTAAAATATATATTTATTAGAAAAATAAATCCTTTTGATCTTTTGATCTTTAGTATTTTTTTTGTTTAATATGTTTTTAAATGATTATGCAGTGGGTATATGGCACCAGAATATGCTATGTTAGGTCAACTATCTACTAAAGTTGATGTGTATAGCTTTGGTGTTGTCATTCTAGAAATTATATGTGGAAGAAAGAACATTGATAATAGATTATCTCCAAATTCTCAAAGCCTTTTGGAAAGGGTAAGATAAAAGTAAGACATGCTATTGTAACTTTCTTTCAATTTATTTTTTAAAATTATACATTTTATGAAAATGATTGGTAATCATCTTCTCCAGGTGTGGAAATCATATATGGAAGGAAATATTGTGGATATGATTGATAATGCAATAATAGAAAGTCTCTCTAGCAAGCAAGTTTCAAGTTGCATTCATGTGGGTCTTTTGTGTACACAAGAAGATGCATCACTTCGCCCACCCATGCCCATTGTATATGCAATGCTTTCAAACCCTGATGTGACCAACTTATCAAATCCTACAAAACATGATTTTTTTGATGCTAATCATAAACATACATTAGCATCAACAACTATAGCTGCAAGAACAAATTCCCATACTTCCTTTGCTTCTCATTTGACCTTCCCATCTATTGATGATGCATCAATAACAAATGTAATTCCTAGATAATTCCACTTATTATTTTCAGTGCATAATAGTTGTAAAGCTTGTACATTAAGCCTCATAAATGAACCAAATTCTTTGAATTGAATTGAGATATTTTTTCTTAATATGAAGCTATACAAAACATATGTGCTTAAACTTTAAGCATGGTAGTGAAAATTTTCGACCACTATTATTTTTAAAGGATAATTGCTATAGTTTTAACTAGTTTTTTTTTTCTTTAAACAACAAATGGATGCATTTAAATAAAAGTCACAAATTTTATCTTATTTTAAAATATGAATTGAAAAGAATGGTTATATTTTAGAGGGTTTCTATGTAAGCTTTTCAATCAAGCATTCAAATCACACAACATGATTTAGAATAAGAATTAGGAAATATTTCATTCAAATAACTTACACAATTATATCTAGTAATATTTTGAACATCTTAATTACAGTGATTTTATTAGTGGCAAATATTCGTTGATTGACTAATATTTAAAATTGTGGATTCAAACTTTGGCTAATAGTATAAGTTATAAAGTGACTTGAATTGCCATATTTTTATTAGAAATTAATTTAGTCCTAGTTAAATTACTAGAACATTTATTTTATTTAACTTTTGAACACAAAGAAATAGGGTTCCACCTTTTAGGAGATGAAACTAAGGGGGATGTCCTCCTATTTCACTTTAGTTCATTAAAGGAAATTAAGATCCCTCAACCAAATGACTTGATTGAGGAATGGGATAGATTTAGGATGGTTTCCTTGGGTTTTATTAAAGACAAAAGGGGGTTCACCACTAAGCAATGGCTTAGAAAGAAAGAAATGTAAATGTTATGAAAATCTGGTTATCTAACTTAGGAAATCAAACTCAAAATCTGAATAATAAATTGTGAATGAATAGAGATGCACCTAGAAAACTAAAGATGCTTGAAGCAAGGTTTGTAATCCCAAAATTTTCACTTTTAATGCACACGAGAAGTCATACGTCAATAGTAGTGATTTAGTCCCAGTTTAGGGTTTCTGGGCAGAAATTGGAATTTCACAGTGACAAGTCTGAATCCTCTGAAATTCAAAAAAAGTGTTATACTAGGACTCATGCACAACAAGTGGTGATTTAGTCCAATTCTAATTTTTCATAAATTTTAGTTTGAATCTATTCTCCTATCTCTACACTTCCTTCAGGCTCTATTTTCCAAACTTCACTTCCGCATCTAAACCTACTAAAACCTGTAAAAACAAAATATTGTGTTGATTTTCTTATGGGGAGTTTGCCTCAGTCAAACCCCTAGTTCGATAATTCAACCTTGATAGAAAGAATATATCTTGAAAGGAAATGTATGTGAAAGTCCTAATCTTAAGTGCATCTAAGATTAAGAGATATAAAGTGCAATGAAACTGTATCCTAATGTGCTAGAATAAGATGCATGAATGAAACATAAAGATGATGACCCACTTTGGGAGATCTCTGATCACCCTAATAAGCCTCAATAGTGCAAGTACCTTCTGTATACACTTAAAAATGGTCATATCACATTGTCTGGTAATTAATTAAATATTTTTAATTAAAATATTTTGATTCTATCTACGTATAAATAAATTTAAATAATTTATTTATATTGTTCATGATTTCATTTTGATTAGATATTTAATCACCTTTTCATATTCATTTCTTAATTAATTAAATAAATGTTACAATTTATTTATATTAATTATCATATAATCTTAGTTTGAATATTTTATTCAAATAAAGATTAAAATATTATAATTCTTCTAAATATCATTTATAATTAAATATTCCAAAATATTTGATTATTTCCTCTAATCCAATATTCATTTTTAAATCATTTCAAAATTCCTCCAATTCAATTAAAAATCTATTCATAATTAAATATTTCCAAAAATATTTAATTAAATTCTTCTAAATATTTCAAAAATCTTCTAAAGTCACATCATGATTAAATATTACAAAATATTTAATTAATTCTTCTATAGTTTTCAAAAATCAAAAATCAAATATCAAAAAGCAATAAATTAAATTAAATAAATTTTATTTATTTAATTTGGGATTTATCTTCAACTCCCGGGAAACAAACTGCCAAAACAGAAAATTAAATTTCTCTGTTTCTGTGCAGGTTTGTTCCCGTGGGTTGAAGACAAGCTTCCATTCTTCTCTCCAACCTCTCAACCTCCCCCATTTTCTTCTCAACCTCTCAATCTCTCACCATTCAAACCTACCAGACAATTCATAGCCATAGATTCTTGCCAGCCAGGATGAAGCCTGCAAAAATCTATAAATACAGCTGCCGGGAGCTCCAAAATATATAGAATTTTAAGCAAGTAAACTATAGGAAAATTACATAGTATTCCCAGCATTCATAGAGCATTTTCATAGCAATAGCATAGAATCATAACATAATAGCAGTAGAATCATGACATTTTCAATTCACAGCCCCTGTACATAATCTACAGCCCCTGTCCATATTCATCTGCATTTTCACTTTCATCAGCATCTAGAATAGTTTTCCTTTGCATACTCGTTCTGCAGCAGCCATTTGGAGAAGCTTACACAATCTGAGAGCCAAAAAGCTTCAAAAGAATCTCTGTGGATAGAGAAAAATGGGACGGCACTAAAGATTTTGTTTGTTTAAATTTAATTTAAATTTCTTTAGTTTAAGGTTTCATTTAGTGTTTTTGTTTTCATTTACATTACAATTAAACACCATACACATTTTTGGCGCCCACCGTGGGGCTCTTGCCCCTTTTTAATATCTTTTTGTAGTTTCTTTTGACAGGTTACAGGTAAAAATAGCGGAATAGCGCAGACAACACGTTTCGGGAATGTCATCTCCAGTTTAGCGCATTTGAAGACTGTTACAGCGCCCGTAACCCTTTTTGCAGCGTCCATAACTAGTTTTAAAGCGCCTGTAACACTTATTGCAGCGCTTATAACAAGTTTTGCAGCGCCCGTAACACTTATTGCAGCGCCCGTAACACTTTTTACAGCACCCGTAATACTTATTGCAGCGCCTATAACAAGTTTTGCAACGCCCTTAAGTCATCCTGCAGCGCATACAAACAACATTTTCATAGGAAATCTTAAAATAGCCGTATCTTGGTCATTTTTTGGTCTTTTTTAGAGCTTTTTTTTTTGAAATGGGGTAGAATTTCATAAGCTATCTAATGGTGTGAGTTTTTATTAGATTTGACAAAGTTAAAACTTTCAAAATTGCATATATTTAAAAAAAATTGCATGTTTTGGGATTTAATACACTTTTGCTTGCATGCATGTGTTTCTTCTTGTCTTGGTGACTTTTTGGTGAATCATACGGAGCTAGAAAAGCATTGGGATTAATCAACACCCTTGAAGATTCCTACAACACTTTTGAAGATTCCTACAATGCCTATGATGTTTGTTGCAGCGTAATTTTTAAAAATACAGTTTTGTAATCTGTAATTGTAAAATAAGTTAACTGATTCTGACGCAGCCGCGGACAGTTAATAATTTTAAGGATAAAATTAACCAATCCTAGGGTAGTCATCTAAAGGATAAAACGAAGCAATCCTAGGGTAGTCATCTAAAGGATAAAACGAAGCAATCCTAGGGTAGTCATTTAAAGAAAAATGAACCAATCCTAGGATAGACACTTCATTTTTCAATTTAGGCTTAAAATGAATTTTTTTTTTAGTGAAGCAACATCTTCACTTAGTTTAGAAAATTTCCATTTGGTGCTTAATAATTGAACCTAGTGTTTGCTTTTTTCTCGGTGATAGGCCTATGCTCTCCCCTTAACTGGGTGATCAAAATGCCAAACTCACCTATTTCTTTTTATGCATCTTTAAGCTTTGTTAAAACCTTGTAGAGAGCCTGCTCTTGTGGGAAAAAGTACTCACCCAAGAGGAATGACTCAAGTGGGTTCAAGCCAAAGCCAGGCTATTCCACCCCACTATAAAATTTAAAGCAAAATTGGGGAAACTCTCTTTTGACGGTAGTGTGCATTGATAACCATCCCCAAAGCTTTTGTTCTAAAGGTAGGGAGGTCTCTCGAGGGAGTCTATTATTTGCCGCACCGAACGGAAACCCTTACTAAGAACCTAGTGTAGTATCTTACCGAGTCAGTTTCCGAACATCATTTTAATCACAGTGCAGGGGAGGGAAGAATCTACCCCCAAGATACTCACCATATAACTGCCAAGGATTGTTTGCTCAGGGGATCCGGTATCCACTTCCGTCACTCTGAGTACGCACCTGGAAAAGACAAAAACACGGGCGCCCTTTCGGGGGTGACATGGCTGTGTGAGTCGACGCAGTTTTAAGATGTGGGCTGTTGATTGCTATGATGACCTACTTGAGAACTAAGAGTGAGTCTGTTTGAAGTGCTTATCATGTGTAAAACCCGTGAAAACAATTTTTGAACAACATTTTGGTCATACACTTCTTGTTTAGCATAGGGCTTAAAACAACTATTCTACAACTTGCTTGATGTGTTTTCAATACATTAATTCAGTAAAGATCATCTAAAACTCACAATTACATTGATCACACTCATCATTTTTCAAGACTAGGATCAAATCTCAAAATAGTGCATCTTTTCAAACAAGTTTTGATTATTGATTCAACTTCCCCAACAGGATTCTGATATCCTTTCATCTTGGAAGCCACAATCAAGAGTTAGAAACATCATTTGATCATATCATAAGATTTTCATCTTATCAGATCAAGACATCATCATTTTTGCACTTATAAACCTGTGATCTAAGTCTAGAAAAACATTTCAAAAGTATATGCCTATTGTCCACTTTACAACATGGGTGATAGGGAACAAAATCTTTTTCATAGGTTTCATACTGGGAATAGTTCAAATAATGAGATAACCGATGAAATGATTCAAGAAGTTGAACAGGATCCACAGTTTCACATAATTTTGGACAAGATGTTAGAGCGAGATAAAGAAGGCTACTTTCTTTTCTTAGCAAACCAAGGTGCCAAATTGCCCTCTAACTACAATATGGAGAAAATTAAGGAAGATCCTGAAAAGACTAAAACTCCATTAAATGATCTTAGTAGTTTTCCCCAACAAACAAGAGCACTCCAAAGGAAAATCAAGGAAATACAAGGGGGCACAACTATGAAGTCCTTTGACGGAAATATGAATGTAACCTCTTCTCCTCCAAAAGCAACATCATCCAAATTCAATGTTTTTGAATTTTTGCAAAGGTTACATAAGAAGCCCAAATCTAAGCCCTCAAATAAAATTGACCAATCCTATCATGTCATGCATTTATCTTCATCCCCCATAATTCCAAATGAACCTCATGATTCTTTCACTCAAGATAACGATTCCATTCAATCACCTTCTTCTATCATATCCTTTACATCCAATGATTCATTTCAATCTACACATCTTGATCAAAACATTCTACAAACCCTTCCTATCTTTGATCAAGATCCCATCTCTCAAGGACCATATGATGATCCCCTCCTTTCATTATTCACCCATGATAATCCTCTTCCATCTCAAGAGACAAACATTCTTCCAAGTTCTTCTTCGTCATCATCTAATCAATCCATACCATCCCATGATTCTATTGCATTACAAGAGCATGATATTTCTTCCATCCTATCTAATGATGTCTTACCAATTGATGATCAAGATATGATTTCTACAAAATTTCATGATTCCCTTCCTCATCAAGATCAATATAATCTTCCATTCAAGGATACCCTTTCATCCCATGAAGATGATTATCCTCCTCATGATCAAGATATTCCTTTCATACCATTTCATAATCCTTTTCCAAGTCAAGATCAAAACACCCCATCATCCCCATGTCAAGAGCCTATTACACCTATTCACGTTATCCATGAACCCCACACCTATAAATTGGGATCCTCCTCCTTTATCCATTCTAGTTTACTTCCAAAACCTATCTTCTCATCCATATCATATCCTCTTCACAATGGACTCGCATCTTGTTTCACAAACAATACATATCCCATTGGTAAACGAATGTGTGAAATTATGAATTACAAAGGAAAAGGCTTAGGTCTTCATGAGCAAGGTATCCTAGAACCCCTTTCTATCCAAGCACATCCATATTCTCATAGCCTTGGTTATACACCTCATACTCAACCTAGGTATCCTAGTCCATCAAACTCTCCATCCATCCTAGGTTCTTATCCTAGTCCAATAAAAACACCATCTATCCTAGGTCCTTATCCTAGTTCATCAAACCATTCATCTATCCTAGGTCCTTATCCTAGTTCATCAAACCATTCATCTATCCTTGGTCCTTATCATTCCAACCCTAGCTCATCAATCCTTTCATCCATATTAGGGTCCCACATTTCTCCATCTCCTATTCTTCAAGAACAACAAAAACACACATCCTTGATCCACTTTCAAAATTCTTCCTTCATTAACTCATCCATCATACCTCCATATCATTCACCTCAATCCACCCCTCCCATTGCTCTTGGAAGCAATTTGGATGCCAAATATGAAAAGCTTCTATATCAAAATCCACATGTATCAAAGGATCAACATGTCTCCTCGAAGAGTCATGCAAAAATAAAAGAAAATTTGATCCAAAAAATCAAAAAGCAATTTTCAAAGGCCACAAAGGCCCATCAAAGCAAAGGCAATTTCCAAAGGCCACAAAGGCCCATCAAAGCAAAAAGGAAATTTTCAAAGACCACAAAGGTCCATAAATCAAAAAGAAAAATGTCAACGGCCACAAAGGTCCACAAAGAAAAACTCAAAGTCAAAATTCATGTGGATTCCTAAAAGTCTCATAGAAGCAATAAAATCTAAATTCGCATCCAAATTTGCTAATCCAAAAGTTTCCTCCAATTTTACATCTAATAACCTATCACCTTTCAAATCCATTTTTCCTCCATCACTCCACCGCCCTTCAAGGTGTGTGTCAATGTTGATCTTTCCAACTTTTCCATCTATCCATCAATAGGTCTTCCAAACTCCTATCCATTATCCAACATTCACCCCCCATCATTCTTCTTTAATCCAAACTTTTGCATAAGTCCTTAGATTCTTCCATCATATCATTAATCTGCCAACATTTAGGATTCTAATTCCCATTACCATGGTTTATTAGAGGGATATTTGGTTGTGAAACTTGATGCTTAAGTCCTTCCTCCATCTCCCTATCATCCATATCATATCTTCCATATTCCTCTCGCACTCTACATTTAGGGACAAGTTTCATCCATCTTATCATTCATGGTCATTTTTATGCCCATTCCTTACATTTCCACCTTTGATCTTGACAAGGTTAAGGATCTTCTTGAAAATCATACATCTTATCCTATTCACTTCATCCAAATATTCAATACCATATCATTTGTCATGCATCTTCTCTTATATTGTGGGGAATCTTGTTCCTTCAATTAGTCATATCATCTCATTTCATCTTAAATCAAAAAAATCAAAAAAATCATAAAAAGTCCTGAAAAAAATTTAAAAAAAAAAATCAGAAAAATCCTAAAAAAGTGCAATAAAAACAAGTGGTGAAAACTTGGCAAACAAGCGCTACTTGTGAATACAATGGGCTCCTCCATTTATTAGTTTATGTCTTATTTTCACTTTAGGCATCATTCATCCACGTCTATCATCTGTATATATCTTTCATTATCCATACCATATAATGGGAATCTTTAGGTTTCATCATGGCTTGATGAATTTGTACATATCTTTTATTTTTAGGTTGTGTTTACACTGGGGGAAAAATGCAGAAACATACAAGAGAGGGGCAACGAGCTTTCAAAATATCACAAGCAGACAAATAACAGTTTGACAAAATAAAACAAACATTGTCAAATCAAATCAATCACAAACATGTTTATGCCAATGAGAATAAAAAACAACATGATCCAAACAACTATTGAAGTGAGAATATCAATGATGATAACCAAATTGGATGATCTTAATCTGAATAAATGTTTGAAATGCCTTAAGCAGAATTTGAATAGTTGTTTGATTTTCTATCATGTCTCTGGAGTAATTCGATGATGTACTGAACTAGAAAAGCAAGGGAGTATGATTTTTCTTTGTCTTCTGTTTGTGAGGAAATCATTAGTACTATGCAATTTGGTCGCGAGACATGCTCTACTATGGATCATGGATGACATTTCAGAATTTGCATGGGAAAAGGGTTAACTCTTGTTTGTTTATGCAAGCAATACTCAGGTCATCTTGGTTCAATTATACCTAGATGCTTGTATTAACTTGCTATATTAAAAATCATGAAAGCAATACTCAGGTCATCACTGGTGCTAACATACCCTTTGATGCTTGTATTAACTTTCAACATTTCAAAAGCTCTATGATGATACAAAAAGCATAAATAAGCTCTCCAAATGGCAATATTGTATGAATGTCCTACATGGTTAGTATAGATTGCATTCATGTTAGAATCTGCATTTTGCATTTGTAGATTTTCCCAAAAACTGGCAAAGTATACAATGTCTCAATAAAAAAAATCAAAGCTGATCACATGAAAACACTATGAGGTGCTACCCCCAGATGTTGTTGGTCTCACACCACCTATTCCTACATCAGAAGATCAAATCATCAATAACATCAGAAGATCATACAATTATTCAAATCAAAATGGATCATCAAATCAATCAAATCAATCCAATCAGAATACATCATTCGACAATTTGTTTTTAACAACTTTGAAAACAAATTTATCAACATCATGTTTGTTTTTAACAACTTTAGAAGCAAACATATCAACCGATTTGTCTTTCAACAACTTTGAAAGAAAATTTATCACAATCTTGTTTGTTTTTAACAACTTTAGAAACAAACTCATCACCAAATCTGGATATCAACTATTTGTTTTTCATCATCATGAAAACAAATTTATCAAATCATGTTTGTTTTTAACAACCTTAGAAGCAAACTTATCAAATCATTTGTTCTTCATCATCATGAAAACAAATTTATCAAATCATGTTTGTTTTTAACAACCTTAGAAGCAAACTTATCAACAACTATTTGTTTTTAACAACTTTAAAAGCAAATTTATCAGCTACTATTTGTTTTCCAACAACCTTGGGAACAAATTTATCAAACAAACATCATCAAATCAGGGTATCTCAATACACAAAATTGGGGCATTTTTATCATATTTTTACATAGTAGGGGCAATTTCTTCATCAATTTTTCATTTCACGTTTTTCCACATCAATTTCTTCATATCATTATTTTCGAACGATGAATCGACATCTTCAAAATCATAAAAATTGAAAAATTTCATAAAAATCCATAAAAATTCAAAAATTCAAAAATTCAAAAAAAAATAAATAAAAATAAATAAAATTTTAATATCGATTCATCGTTCGCGGGGGCATACATCTATCAACATTTCAAATCAATATTTGGGGCAAAATTTCAAAATTCTTTGAAGTAATGCATAAAACACATCACTTCAAAGAGGGGCAAAATGTATACACTTAAAAATGGTCATATCACATTGTCTGGTAATTAATTAAATATTTTTAATATTTAATTAAAATATTTTGATTCTATCTACGTATAAATAAATTTAAATAATTTATTTATATTGTTCATGATTTCATTTCGATTAGATATTTAATCACCTTTTCATATTCATTTCTTAATTAATTAAATAAATGTTACAATTTATTTATATTAATTATCATATAATCTTAGTTTGAATATTTTATTCAAATAAAGATTAAAATATTATAATTCTTCTAAATATCATTTATAATTAAATATTCCAAAATATTTGATTATTTCCTCTAATCCAATATTCATTTTTAAATCATTTCAAAATTCCTCCAATTCAATTAAAAAAATCTATTCATAATTAAATATTTCCAAAAATATTTAATTAAATTCTTCTAAATATTTCAAAAATCTTCTAAAGTCACATCATGATTAAATATTACAAAATATTTAATTAATTCTTCTATAGTTTTCAAAAATCAAAAATCAAATATCAAAAAGCAATAAATTAAATTAAATAAATTTTATTTATTTAATTTGGGATTTATCTTCAACTCCCGGGAAACAAACTGCCAAAACAGAAAATTAAATTTCTCTGTTCCTGTGCAGGTTTGTTCCCGTGGGTTGAAGACAAGCTTCCATTCTTCTCTCCAACCTCTCAACCTCCCCCATTTTCTTCTCAACCTCTCAATCTCTCACCATTCAAACCTACCAGACAATTCATAGCCATAGATTCTTGCCAGCTAGGATGAAGCCTGCAAAAATCTATAAATACAGCTGCCGGGAGCTCCAAAATATATAGAATTTTAAGCAAGTAAACTATAAGAAAATTACATAGTATTCCCAGCATTCATAGAGCATTTTCATAGCAATAGCATAGAATCATAACATAATAGCAGTAGAATCATGACATTTTCAATTCACAGCCCCTGTACATAATCTACAGCCCCTGTCCATATTCATCTGCATTTTCACTTTCATCAGCATCTAGAATAGTTTTCCTTTGCATACTCGTTCTACAGCAGCCATTTGGAGAAGCTTACACAATCTGAGAGCCAAAAAGCTTCAAAAGAATCTCTGTGGATAGAGAAAAATGGGACGGCACTAAAGATTTTGTTTGTTTAAATTTAATTTAAATTTCTTTAGTTTAAGGTTTCATTTAGTGTTTTTGTTTTCATTTACATTACAATTAAGCATATAACACACCTTCCTTTAGGTAGGAAGTAGAATGATAATGGAGGATGGAATCACTTAGGAAGCAAGTTATTAGGCTTGGTTTGATGGCTAGTCGCATCTCCCCAACCTAGAATACATCATGATTCTCCATAGGCAACCATCATCAATCCTTGACAATGCTAGATATTGAATTAAAAGTGAGCTTGAAGACCTGCAAAAACACTATAATGCTACTCCAAGATTTCAACTTTATTTTCTCCTTGCTCTTGAATGCTTGAAAACTCTAGAATTGCTTAGCTCTTGAATTACTAGGTAAGTAATGATTTGAATCCTTAGTTTTATAAGCATCTCATCTAATTTACCATTTATTAGATCCCTGTTGTGCCCATAGCACACACGCCCCGTTCGGAACGGGGACCCTCTTTTCTTTCTCCTTGTCAGGTTGTTTTTATCGCCGCCTCATTTTGTGTGCCTCCCTTTTTGATGTCTCGGATGGTCAATGTTGCTTTAAGGACCCACCATAAATTTACCATGCCTTCCCCTTTTTGTTTTGCTGCGTTCTGGTGCCTCCCGGAGTCCCTCTGGCAATTTGGCCCTACCAACGGCCTCGGGCCCCGTCGGGCCCAGCCGTTCATGATTCCGTCTCTAGGTTTCCCCACTGGAACTGCCTTTCCCAATGGCGTGTGCTCCGCGTCCTCTCGAACCTCGAGGTCTGAACCCCCTCTTACCGTCTGGTCAAAACTTGTTGAAATTTTTTGAGCGACGTCCCGCTCTCCGGACCTCGGACCCCGGAGGTCCGCTCCTGGGGTTCCGTCTGTGTTCTGCCGTCCGTGACGATGAACTTCCTGCGACGTCCCGCCCCCCGGATCCCGCCAACCTTTCTGCTGACCGAAATATGCGAAGGTCCATGACTGCCATCTGGCGTTCCGGGCCCGACCATCTAGAATTCTGAGTCCCAAATTCCGTGATGGTTCCGCCGTCACCTAACGGCGGATCCCTAACAGCGTCCCGCTCTCCGGGCCCCAAACCGCTTTCTGCCGCCACTGTTTGACCGAGTGAAAACTTCAAGTAGCCATCGTCTTGCACCTCCCTGGCCGTCGGGTCCCGGCTTTCCTGTCGCCGTCGCTGATATTTTTGATTCCACCAACTTTTTTGCCATCGTACCTACATTAAATGTGAGAATTAATGGCAGTTAGCAGTATAAAATACCCACTCCGACCCGTCATTTTCATTTCATAGGATTGCAGAGCGATTGGACAACCTGCTATTTGGAGCCCACTGTCTTCGACAACATCACGATCGTCACCCTCAGCATCATTTCATCGACCGTAGGTGGATCCCACGTCTCCCTGCATAGCGTGTTTAAGGTAGGCCATCCGTTTGCCCTTCCTGAGCTTTGTTTTGTGGTTTCAAGGGATTTAAATGAATGAACAATCATTAAGAGGGCATAAAGTAGGAAAACATGAAATTGTGCACAAAACCCACATGTTAGAAAATTGAGAAACCCTCTAGAATGCCCTCTTCACCAATCTGGGACTTTTCCTCGCCGCGACCTTTCTTCGCATAGGGAGATTGTCTCCTTCGGGCCTGGGGCTTGTCTTGGCCGTCCTAACTCAAAACCTTGAACACCTACCGATGGCAATCTCTTCCCTCGGGCCCGAGCCGCCGGACTTTCCATTCTGGAAGTCACTCTTGCTACCGCCGTTCAAAACTGCAAAATCCCCTACCTCCCGGCTACCAGATCCCGACCTTCTCCTCACCGTGAAAACTTCAAAATTGAACATACATCCTGTGGGTCTCTCAGGCCCGGGACCCCGAGGTTCCCTGGGTGTTTTTCCATCTCCCTCACGGCGAATCTCACCCGGCGTCTCGATCTACAGGCTCTGCCTTCGTGTCCATTGTTGACCTCTGGTGATTTAACTCATCGCATCCTTATCGACTCCGGGCTCCGTGTGTTGGTTCTCCGCGCCTCTTTATCCGCCGTCCTCACGGAAATGACTCTCTGTCCCTCCGGCCTCTGAGTTCTGCCCTTCCATCCGCTGCCGAGGTGTAAATAAAGTTCAATGGTGGACCCCTCTCCCGGGGCTGGTCTTGATCCTCGCTGTCAAGCGTGACTTCGCACTCTGACTTACCTTTTTTTCTGATCCCCTTTCCGAACGTCACTCTGACCACCGGACCCCGGACCGTCGTTCGTCATAGGATCTCAGTGAAACTCTGAACGCCTTCATTTGCTCTGGGCCCTGTATCCTAGGACTACTGTCCTCAACCACCGTTGCTAACAAAAAATCCCTCCCGTCGTCCTGACCTCCAGACTCTTTCCTGCCGACCACCGTTGAACTCAAAACAAAATCTTGCCGCCGGGCTCTTACTGTCAGACATCCCCTCCCAGACTTTCGTCCGATGTTTTCCATCATAAACAGCGAAGTTCAGACGCCATCCTGATGTCGCTGGCCCGAACCCTAGAAAACGAAATAACATATTGTCGGCCGCCCTTTGGCCCTTCGGGCCCTTGACCCCTGAGTTCCATCTCTAGATTTCCATGATGATTCTGCCATCCCAAACTGCTATCTCCTGATAGCTTTCTAGCCTGAGACTTTCGAGCTCCCTTAAACCGATCTAAACGAACCCAAATCTGGAATCTAATTTCGACCCACATGCTAAATTTTGGTCTTCTTCATTGCCAACCTCTTGAAAATTTGAAATTTGACTGAAGGGGTGTTCGAGAGCCTTCCGCTGTGTTTTCCCTTCCAAACAACATTCCTGTCAGGGAAGTTCAGCCCTCCGGGCCCGAATTGTCCAAATGCCCTTAATTGAAAGGTCAATAACATCTAGAGATGAAAGTTCATGATATGCTTGATTGATTATTTGAAATAAATATTGTTTTCAAGATATGGGCTAACATGAATGCTTTTGTGATCCATTGTGCTAACTTTTCCCTTGCTTGCAGAATATATGGAATCAGGTGTAGAAACTTCAGGGGCATCCACCGAAAAGGACAAGGGTAAGAAGTCAGGAAGGACCCCTCGAGGAAAGGAAGACAAAGATCAGATGAAGTACCAATTCCAGGGCGAGCCTCTCCACTCAAAAATCACCACAGACTGGAAGGAGATCATAGACACCAACATTGGCCAGGTGGATATCGATGAATTCACGCAGAGTCAGGGTCAACCCGACAACAAAGAATGCCAGGTTGATAAGGCAAAGTGGAATAGCTAAGGCTGCTAGTTTCCCTCCATCCCTCGTGGTGCCCGAATTGGTCATGGCTTGCCGAGAAGCATATCAGGCCGATACAAGAACAATCGTTGATAAAGAGGGAAACATTCTTGCTAACATGTCGCTTGAAGGGATCACAAAGACCTTCCATATCCCCACATTCCAACAAATGGAGGTCCCCACCATAGAAGAGTGCTAGGTGGCATGGGATGATAATCCAACGGGATGCAAGAAGTCAATAAATCTACATTGGCTCAAGGAAAGATGGGGTAGCGCTGCGAAGGTTCCTCAAGAACTCTTCCACAGCAATTTTCATGAAGATTACCATGACCTAGTAACCATGTTAAGCAGGGTTATGGATCTTCCTACGACCACCTACTTTCAGGAATGGATGGTATATTTCATTGAGCAGATCTTACGTGGAAACAAGGATGTCACAACAAAGGTTTCATTCTATTGGGGAGGAATCATAAGCGACTGCTTCCATGAGCAGTTTGTCAACATAAAGAAGAGCTCCAAGTTTTATGACTTCCTACCTTGTATATTCCTTGGTGGATCGGAGACAGTACAACGGGTTGTTTGTGGCACCCGATCAGGAGCAGAAGTGAACACTCAAAGCCTATGACAGGTACCCATAGCTCCAGTACCAGAACTTCAAACAGGATTACTGCCGAGTGAACGACGCCTTCATTGGCCATGTTATCAGATTAATTGCTGGAGACTTTGAGAGGAGGGTCTCCCACAGCGCCAGAGTGCTTTTAAAGCAATACACCTTTCTCTATATCCAATACCCAAAGTTTACATACATCTGTGCCTAGAGCTTCACTAAAAGGCCAAATAGATTGCCTCGATATCCCAATGATTGAATCATCCTCCTGAAGCTTTCTCGACAACTCCAGCATTTACAGATAATTTTTAGCAGCAAGCATATAGTGGGGATCTCCTACCCCACGACCCTTGGCCAAGGCATGTACCGACTGCAAACTTCACAATGTGCTGGTAACTCCGAGAAGGAGCTAAAAGAGTACCATTTCTACCTACACACTACTCGCCCACGGATGGACTCGCATGGCCATGTTAGGAAAGCGCTGGGGCCAACATATGCCCATCTCCATCACATTGAAGATTTTTGGGCTGATTGCTAGGATGACAAGGAAGTGCGCGCAAGGCACTACATGCGAATGACTGTGCAGTTCCTAAGAAGGGTGCAACCATTTTCGGTACCAGACCAAGTCGAGGAGGACGAGTCCACTATCATGCATCTGAGGTACCCTACGGTTACCAACCTGCCAATACCATCAATTGACTGGGATGAACAGAAGGTTGATGACTTGGACACCATAACCGAGCCAATCTTAACTTGTACCAAAGTGTGGATCGATGGGCAGGTGGCTCATTTAAAGCGACAAGGAGTAGTATTGACTTATAAAGGGCTCAAAAGTGAGTCGAGTGCCACAGAGGATGTTGCTGCCACCACCTCAACTGGCGGGACCTCCAAGTCTCCTCTGGTCACCAGGTCTAAGAAAAGAAAAGGAACAAAGACCGAGCAGTCCCCAGACCCCAAGGCCCATGCAAAGAAAGAAACGTGAGGCTCCTCTCCCAAAAGGCTTAAGCGGGCAGTGAGTACTGCGGAACAACCTTCGACCCAAGAGAGGGAAGCAGAAGGTGCGAAAGAATTGCAGCCTCCCTTGGCTCTCCTTGCCCCTCATGTTGCACCACCCACCTCCCTGGCTATGGTTGCCGCATCTCTGCCCACAGTGGACATTTCTGTCCATCTTGCCCCTTCGCCTCTAGCCAAGTCGGTAATAGTCATTGACTCCTCTGGCATGACCACTCCCCCTTCCTCTGCTGCCATGTTGTCAATCACATCACTCCCTCTGGCAACCATAACAGTGCTTCTTCCCACTGCCACCATGCCTGAGGCTCTTTCAAGGCACATGCAGAACCTTCCCCCTGAGCTCTCCCAGATCTTAATGGATCCAACCCTCCAAGCGGCCCTTGCGCAGGTCCTTGCAACTGCTCAACCTTCATAACCACCGACAGGGCCACCAACTATGGAGGCCACAATGCTAATCTCAAAGGAGTTGGACGAATGAGAGCAGGAAGCCTCGAAGTCTATCGAGGACGAGGCTGATGAGTATCATGAGCACCTAGAGTACGAGCACCGAACCATCGACAGGGTGGTTTATGAGGAGGAGGAGACGGGTTCTTCCGAGAGTGGGGATGAGGAGGATAGCTCTGACGCTAAGGTAATCATTCAGACCTTTCATGATGACCTTGAGGAAGAAATGGCACAACAACTGAAGAACATTGGGGCAGAAATAGAAGGGTCACCACATGATGAAGAAGGGCAGCCACCAGAAGAACAACAACAAAAGGATTTGACTGAGGCTGAAACCCATATTGTCAAAAGCCCCGAGGTTGAGGGTATTGAGGAAAGGAAAGAAGAAGAAACATCAAGAGAAGAAAGTCCCATCCAACAACCATCCCTCAGACTACCTATCAAATGCCTCGTGTTCGTTCATGACTCCGATGAGGAGGAAGAAGATGCTACCAGAAGAAAAGGAGAATCCCCAAAAGAAAAGGAAGCAGAAATCTTGGCAATGACCGAGAGGGGCGAGGGTGGCCATGATTCACCCAAGGGGAAATCTGTTGTGCCTGAATGGTTAGAGAAGCAACTTGAAAGAAAAACCACTGTGCTAAAGGACCCAAGGACGAGGTTAGAGACCATCTTGGCTCGAGCCCAAATCACGATGAAGAAGGAGAAGAAGCCTAAGGTCTGATCCAAAGTAACGATGGACGCTTCTGAGTCTCGAGCAACACAGATTGCAATGCCCACGACTGGCCAAGCTGGGGTAAGTTATAACATCTCCACCATTGACTTGGGGACCACAATAAGGAGCAGAAGGTTGAGCACCTTGAGGAGTCGATGGCCATAGTGGTGCACCTGATAAAACAAGATAAAATCTTGAAGGATGAGCTCAAGGCACAGGTTGCAGCCCTAACAGATTACATATAGCAATGGTCTTTGGTAGACGACCTGCCTACTACATCCACGGTCGCACCTCAACTACTTTCCAAGGAGCAGATCGATGAAAGAACTTGGAGAAGACCACCGAGGATTGGTTTCGATGAGTCTCATATGTCAGAAACATGGGAATTAGTCAGGTTGTATGAACAGCCAACAAGTTCTTGGACTTGATGCAGTCTTTGGAGAGCACAAGAAAGCTCTGCACTGATTTCCCCGTGACCTATGACTCCACCTTCCCAAGGATTGAAGCTATCATTCAATTGCCTAAAGCCACGTGGGAAAAGGAGTTTGCATTTAAGAAAGCAGATCACTGGCTAATGGATGTATGGAGACGGGACTTTGACAACCAAAAGGAGAGGTTGGAACAAATCTTGAGCAAGGTGGATCCAGACATCGAATGGATCAAGGAAATCCAGGTGGAATGTGCCTGATATCTTAAGCTAATGAGAGACTATGATATGCCTACTGTGCAAATAGATCCAGAAAAGATAAAACCCTACTTTTGGGAGAAGATGAAGGACAGGATGGCCGGTGAAACCACGGTGGACTTTCTAAGTTTTGCTACCCGCGCCTTCGACCAATCGGAGTTGTTCAGAGACCAAGGCTCAAAGTATGATGAGGATTGGAAAAGGCTGGAAGATAATGCAAAGGAGTGGAGCTACCAGGCACTGCGATGAGAAATCATCGAGATAGACAAGCTCCAGGCAGTCATCCTCAAATACATAGAACACATAGCTTCTAAGGGACAAGAGGACAGCCCTGTCAAAGATAAAGAACTTCCTGAAGAGTAGCTACAGCAGTAAAAACAACAATCTGCTAAATGACAAAAGAGCTACAGTGCCATTAGCAAGAAGACGAAATAGGGAAGAGACAAAATGTAATTTTAAATTGCTAGATATTGGGGGGTAGGTGAAACCCTATTTTGTAATGAATCTTGGCCACACAATAAGAATTAATCTTGGCCATTCATTAGACTTTTGGAAAACTATAAATAGGGCTCTCCTCTCATTTGAAAAGAGAGAGTTGAGTTGTTGTAAAGACATGTTGCAGAAATTTATAAGGAAAAGGCATTGACTTAGTGTATTTTTTTGGTTTCTCTCATGTTGCTTGATTCAGTCTCCAATGTTAGATGTTTGACTTAGGGTTTTACTACTGTTCTAGTTAGCTTTTTTCTTTCTTTGAGTAGATTTTAGAAATGTTGTTCTATGATTATGAAAATTCCTGCCATGTTGATGATTTCTTTGTCCATACTTTTTGCTGTTTGTTGATGGTAGATAGCTGTGCAAAGTTAGCCTAGACTTGATCTCAAAGATGCTCTGAAACATTTATCTTTGATTCATGCATGTACATGGTGAATGAAGGATGAAATATTTGCAGACCTTAGAAGATAGCACAATTTCCATGATACTGTGAAATCCCTGGTTAAGTGGGATATTGTTTTGAGGAATTGTCCATTGTAGGAACTCCATTGTCACTATTCACAGTTAGTTGCAGACTTAGGAACTTTCCCTCTTCCTTGCCTTCTTTTCTTTTTTTTAATAACTGACCTATGCTAAGGTTCATTGCACATTGTAAAGCCAAATCCAACAACAAAATGGAGTCCAAGACTGTTGTTTGAACCTACAGCCAATGCATGATAGCTTTCCATCCTAAGAACTCCATTTCAAGATCCAACTTCCATGCTTTGTATCCATGCTTTGCATTTCCTACGTAAGACCGCCTTGTGATTCCAGCAAATCACATCAAACAACTGAGATATTCCAAGCACTATCAAGACTTGATATTAGAGACCTTGGGATAGTGTTCTACAATTCGATTATGGAATATTGTCTTTCAAGAGAGGTAGTGCATCTACGCACTGCTTGTGTTGAAAAGTGCATAAAAACACCATCAACAATCCCAAATACTAAAATTGATAAAATTTTTGAATTAGAAACCTTAATTTCCCACTAAAACCCTAAAAAGGGGCCACATGGGACTCATACACCCAAGGTGGCATATGGATCCCACCTAGGGGGACTCATATGCCCAAGGTGGTGTATGAGTCCTACCCTACCTTTTCAGGGTGAGGAAATGTGTGGGTGTTAGAAAATTGAATGTATTTATTGATTTTATCGAGATTTTAATTCAATTAAGCCTTGGGATCCAAAATAAAGGGTCTTAGGGGCCCATTAATGATGATTTAAAGGGTCATACATGCAAGGACAATACTAAAATAGGTCCCAACTAAGTGTGAAATTGTACCATTTCCAAAAAGGGAGTACAGTTTCTGACACTACAACTTTTAAACTCAATAATTTAAAAGAATATTTGATAACTAATTAGATTAGATTCGCCTAAATTTTATAAGTTACAATAGAAAATGAAGTTAATTTGTCAATAATAGTATAATGATTGGTTACTTTAGGGTAATATCATAATTTTTCATCACCAAATTTGATTTTATTTATAATATAATGTTGGGGTTGTACTCCATTTTTTAAAATTTATCTACAAAGATTCAATACCTATCGAGCATTGATTATTTATAATATAATAGCTAGGGTTAAATTTTGTGGGAGAAAATGTATTCACAAAGCTGCAATGCTCATTGGACCCAAAGTAGAACCCAAACCATTAGCTTATAAATAAAAGCAATGGCGGTGAAAAATAATTTAGGATTGATTTGAAATAATCAATGCTTGATTTAAAATATTAAGGAATTAAAGAATTATAAACACAAGCACTATGCCTTAAACTAGTCAATCACTCCACCCTCAGGCTCTTACTTTTTAATAAGAATTTATTATTTTAAAAGGAAGGATTTCCCTTGGTGGTTAATATATTTACCTATTTTCTATCATGATTTGTAAATATTTTCTACAAATTTCTTGTGATTTTAAAAAAGTCACTAATAAAATCAATATATTTTCAAAAACAAGGAAAGATTCACCAATAGAAATTAATATTTTTTTCTAAAAATAAAAGATTCATTGGGATTTTACATATTTTTTAGTGGGATTTCTTAAATTTATCACTTCTTAATTGATTGTGGAAATACATGCCTAAAATCTATAATAGTAAAATTTTATGATAATTTTTATTTAATAGTTAAATTATTTTAAAAAATAAATAAGACAACTATTTATTAATTTTATTTTTGTATAATATAAGAAGGATATCTTGGATTTCCATGAGATCTTAAATCCTAGGGGCTTGGCCACCTCGTTGATCTTCATTATCCTATATTTCCATGATTTTTGCACTTGGACCTCTCTTGATGCATATTTGCCTACTTTAGTGTGAGTTTGAGCATGGGATCATACTCTCACTAAAGTGGGGGCTAAATGTAGTGTAGGAAATTGTATACCCTTTACAATTTCATAGTATTTTTGGGTCCCTTAATTAATTGGACTTAATTAAGCTCCTAATTTTCCAAATTATGCATTCCAAAGCCCTATTTTTCTTTTTTTTTGAAAGGGGACCTATATTTAATTAATTCCATTAATATTTTAATCACCTTGAAATGAATGTGCCCTAGACTTTTGGGCTAGAACCCATTCACTCAAGGGCGAGTGGGTCCTCCTTAGGTCCTAGGTCCCAAATTTTAATATGTTTTTGGCAGTCTTTTTTAATGATTCAAATTTCATATTCAATTGTTGACTTTTGGAATCTATTTTTTGGGAAATTAGATAAACAACTATAAATACATAGTCTTTTCATCAATTCAAATCTAACACAAGTAGTAAGCAACATTATCAAGACTTCATATGAGAAAAGATTATTGTCAAGAGCATTCAAGAGTAGGTTTATCAGTCATTTGTTATAGCATTCAAGATCATATCATCATGCTCAAGCTTATGTGTTTTCATATAATTTTGTGAAGGCTAATATGTATTGTTTATCCTCAAAGAATCCAAGCATTCAAGTATCTAATAAATCAAGGAAATCAAGATCTAATTCCTTGGAGTGATGTGTTTGACTTCAATTTTTTAAGAGAAGCCATTAAAGGTTTGGTGAATTGTAGCAAGCAAGTTTACATTCATCATTCCTTCCATTTATCAATTTTCATTATCATTCTATCAAAGTTTAATTACCAAACATGGGGTTTGACTAAGGCAAACCCCCATTCAAAAAAAACAATCTTTCTTCCCTTTGTATGTGTAGATTTATAGGTGAAAGGACTAAAAGGATCTCAAAGAGCAATTTTTCATCTTTGCATAAGTTGTCACCATTGTTGTCAAGCCATAAAAACTCAATTACAGTTCCCATTTTTGAATTTTCCACAATGTGTCCTATGTCAAACTAAAGGCAAGATCTAGCATTAGAGGACTGTCAAAGCTTTTTTAGGACACCCTTCCCAGGACCCATTCACCCTAGGGTGAACCTATCCTTCAGTACTACTCATAACCAAATTTAAAGGCCAGGTACATGTGTACAAAATTTCAATTTGATTCATGTAGCTTTGAGATCTTGCATTTTATCATCTAGGTCATATTATTCATTAGGTTTAGTTGCAATTTTCATTTAATTCCAAATCCTATTATTCTAAAAAACCTAGAGAATTAGATCTGATTGGCTCACCTTAGGGTTGATAGTCAATCTCTACACCTCGCAATCTCTTTGGTTTAATGAAATTGTGGGAAGAGGGACATTCTTAGTGTCTTAGTTCTTTGTGTGAAGGACCTAGGACACCCTATTTTAGACCCCCTTTTCTTCACCATTTTATAAATACATAAAAAAAATGTCTAGCCCAAAAGGAAAGTGAAAACATAGCTCATCTCTCATGTCAGTGTGCCCTATTCGACACTCTCTCTCAAGGACTCGTGTCTTGAGATCTGATACAATCACAGTTGTTGCATTTATGCTCCTAGGGCTAATACTCTTGGTCCTCTAAGCTTTCAAACTATAAGTGTAAAAATTAATGTCAAAAAAGTAAAAAAATTATCACTTATAAGTTAAATTTAGTACTATGTTTCTCATACTACGCTTTCTTAAGTTTAACATAACTTGAGCTAGTGAGCTCCGATTTTGATGTCGTATGTTGTGTTGGAATCCTAGTTTCATTTTTTTCATGTTGTATGCTTGTTGATATAAGTCGTTATGATTGTGTGGTATTATCACAAGCACTTTCATCAAAACCTTAATCAATTCAAAGTGGCAAATATTGCTATGTTGATTCCACCTCCATAAAGCAAGTGAGATAAGGGAGCAAAGATTTATCCTCAAACTTCATTCTCTTTGGAAGTTTCAGATTAATGATTGTATGTGCACGATGTTCTGTGAATTTCTAACAATTCATTTTTGTAAGATGCGGTTCCTACCCTGTAGTTTTATAGATTACTACATTGGGGGCTTCATTCTTTTATTTGGCTAATGAAGAACATCCCCTACAATATCCATTTGTGATGCAATTTATTTTCAATACTTTATCTTGCATATGTATGCAGTTTCATATTACCTCTAAAGTGGGGGTTGAATGTAGCATTGAAACTTATACTCTCTTTTAGGTGAAAGTACAATTTGATGCTCTATTTCAAATCAGCTTTAGTGACCTTTCATATTAATACATTTAGACATTCCTTGGCCCTAAATTCTCTTGTCAACCCAATAGAATGTGGTATACCACCTTAAAAAATGTATTATCAATTAAACATCATCAAATCAACTCTGAAAAGTACCCTCACTATGGATAAGTCCTAACTTTACCAAATCCTAAACACCGAATGCAAATCTTGTTGAGTGTGAGAAAGCCTATCTAGGATGCACTACACCATAGAGCAACTATTTTTTCAACATATTTCATTTCCTGTTTTTGTTGATATCTAATTTCAGAGATGTAATTTCAAATGTAGGCCTCGACGGTAATTTAATCCCAAAAATTCAAATTTAATGATTTTTTCCTAAACTTTAATTCATCCTAAGTTTCACCATATAAACATGAATTATTATTTCAAAATTAAGAGGAAGAATCAAAGACAATTATATTTTTGTCAAAATACATTTGAATTTATAAGTTTTCAAGGGGAATTTTAGATTTAATAAAGATTGCTACAATGATAGAAGTCTGATGCCAATGGAAGAACATGATGGAATCTAGGTTTTGGACATTGTTTTGGCCCTCTTCAATCACCTAATGACTTGTTTTATGAGTTTTCTCATCTTCAATCTTTAGTCTACTTGTTGCCCTAAGCAAGTTATTGTTGCATTGTAAATTTTCCTAAGGGTGTTTGACTTTCTCTTGGGTTGATCTCATTGTTATCATTTAGGAATCCTTCTCTAACACATATGAGTAGGTTTTTTAGAATTTTAGCTCGTTATAGTTTTAGATATGCTTAAGGTTAAGAGAACACACATTTTATCATTCAATTCCTTATCTATTTGTGGAGGTAGAAATACCAAAACAAAGGTTTGACTGAGGAAACTCCTATATAGCCACCCCTTGCCCCTCTTTGTTAAGATTTTTCCAAGTTCGGATCCAAATCCAAAGATTCCAAAATAGGGTTGTAGAAGAAAGACAATGTGTTATAGGCCTGTGAACTCATATCTAGAAAAATAGGAGATCAATCTATGGCATACTATGCTCTAGACTATTTATTTCAACTTCAAATTTTAGTGACAAATGCACAGTACTCTACCCTTCCTAGATATGTTTCTAATTTTTGACATTTCAGCTTAGTCAATACAAAAAAATTACATTTTTAGGTTAGGTCTTGTACTCAAATCAATTTAATAAATCAAATTTAATTTCAATCAATTCTTAAAACATAAAAGATTTCAAATTCAAGGTAGGTTGATTCCCCTATTAGATTGCAATTCAATCTTATATCTGTGTTGATTTGAATTATGACATTTATTAGAAAATAATTGATTTTAGTGATCTAAATATTAGACCTAAAACCCCATTTCCAATCAAAAAGAGATTTTTTACATGAAAAGACTAAACCTATATAAAAAGTGACATAAAGACTTTAACTAATGGAACACTTTAAAAAAGTATTCAACTACAACTTCCATTACAAAAAAACCCATGAAAAAGAAACAATTATTCTTTTGGGACCCTTTTGGGGAACCATATTTTGAGGTGAGGAAGACGGCAACTCAAAAAGATAAATAAAATAATAAAAATCCCATAGTGAATAAAATCAATGAGAGAAATCAATTATTTTAATGACTAACTTGTGACAAGCGAAAGTGGCATTCGAGAGAAAACAAACAATAAAGGAAAAAACCACGTGACCTATAGACATGTTTACTGTGACATACTAAAATGAACACAAATAAGTAAATAGTTTAGTCTACTTTATTCCTCAATTTCCAGAGTTCGTCCAAAAGTTTTGGAAACTTAAATCAAATGTTTCCAGTCAAAAGGACAAACCAAGCATGAATTATTCTATGGCAGGAATTCTTTCATGGAAAGTGATGATTCCAAGTTATTAGTTCCTGCCGTAGGCAGGTATATTTATGCTTTCATATAGTTTCAATAATTTGGGAAGAATCAACCAATTGGATGCAATAATTAAATTTTGTTCACTATATTTTCTAATGTATATATTTATTTCATATTTTTGTTAATATTACAAAATCATTTTCCTTCAATTCTATTGGTTAATGGTTGTGTACAGTAATATTACAATGATGTAAACATTTTGAATAATGTTTGCTTCTTTTTTCCAATCATATACAAACACTATTTTTCAATAGTATCTAACTATTCCTCCATAATATCTAACTATTCATCAATTGTGTCTAATTGAATAATTGCAATCACCAAATACCTACTATGCAAACTAAAAACAAAGAAAAAAAATATGACATGGACATATTCCTTGTTGATATGGTCGGTGGAAGAAACTCTAACACCCACTCCACAAATGTTTCTTTCCTTGAATTTGTCTTCCTATCGAGAGAGCATAATATCCATGGGTATTTGGCATTATTCAACCAAAACTAGCTCCAACGCAGAAGTAACGAGGGCAATCGGCAGTGCATAATGCAGGAAATGAAAGTGGTTGAGAGAAGAGGATGATGGAGTGACTGGGGTCTCAAAAATGTAGAGCTAGCAGAATAAAGTGAGTGAATTCAATGAAGGACAAAGAGAGAGGGGTCTAGGGGTAGTTGTTGCTACAATGCACCTACCTTGGCCTTCTTCTGTGAAGTTTGTCTCTCTTACCTCTTATTTTCTTTCACCACCTCTACCTTTTCATTATACTCACACAAAGACAAACAGAGGAGTACTCAATTGCTGCTTTCTTTCTTAATAACTCTACACAGTGCATTGCACCTAAATTTTTGATTTATCCTTACCCAAATCACATTTGCAGAGTCAAATTTGTGGAAGAGGAGTGGATCATCTCCAATGGCAAGGCCACAATATGAGCAAGGCAGACTTGAAGAAAAGAATATAGAGTTATTATAGTCTTTGTGGGAAGCACATTATCTCAATGTAAACATACATTCGATTGGCTTTTTGAATATGGCTAACAACATATGCTTCTTGATATATCTCTATTTATTAAAGATTGGTGTTTAAATTGCTTTTCAGTGTTTCATGTTTTAAATCTAAAATTTCCTGTTATTTCGGTTGAAATACATATCTGACAATTTGAATCTTAGATCCCATTTTATTTTGATATAGTTTTCAATCTTAGTAGTATCAATGTCTTGAAACTTGAGACTAGATTTTGGCACTGCAGGCTCAGGGTTTGAGTCCAGGGGCCTGTAGGCATTGTGGACAGCAGCAAGAGGAGCAGGAGCAGGATACCCAGTTTAGGAAATAGGTTATTTTCTTGCTTCATGAAAACTAAATTTTGTAATCTGTAATAGGGATTTTGTAGGAAAGGGAAAATTGCTTATATGAGGCTCTACTTGTGTTTCAATGATGATTGATCCATGGGAAGGGAGCTGTCTCAATAACCCATCTACAAGTTTTATACATGTGGCGCTTCTGCAGTACAATATTTTAGAGTATTACTACATTAGCCTTCTATTCGATGATCCATCTCTTAGGATTTACAGGAATCCATCTCTGATGACTCATTGTATCAGACGATCCATACAGAATTTACTTTAGAGCTGGAAGGGCTCAGGGATCAAACACATGAGACATTTCTTACTCTCTTTGTAGAGGCATTCACTAGATTCTCCCCCCAGTTTGCAATTTCTAACAGATGGATATGCACCGATCACTCATAGGCAATTTGGATATTGGATCTCTTGCTCGCCTCTATGTTTTGTGGGTCTTCTATTAACCACCTCAACTATTGCGGTTCTAGGACTGATTTCATCAATGAAATCCAACAACCCTAGCTCCCGAGCTTTTCTACTAGCCAGCCTTTCTTCCGTGGGTCTGCTACTCAACACCTCTTGCTGCTTATAAGCCACCCCTTCTTTAGTGGGCCTGCTACAGACCAGCCCCTGATCTGCAGGCTTGTAGGAACCCACAAGTTCATGCTTTGCTTGGTCAGATTTTTTTTTTGCTGTTGTTATTCTTGGTTGATGTAGGATTGCTCTTGATAAAATACAGAAATGGCCAGAAGGATGATCTCTTTGCAGTGTTATCAAAAGCACATACCTTAGAATCTCCGACTACTACTGCTATTAATAATGATGACTACAGTGGTGGTGGTGTTTGTTCCACTAAAGGTAGTGTGGCACTACATGAACATATGGGTTCTTTGTCTCTTATTTTTCAAATACCCCAAAAACACCCTTGTTTCCTTTTCTTTTAAGTTGGTGACACAAAATGACCACTCCAGGGCTTTGTCTCTCATTTTTCATATATCCAAAACTAAAAACAGACTTTTTTTCTCTGATTTTCGAGGTTGGTGGCACAATATGACCATCTGGGTGCTCTACCTCTCATTTTCCAAATACAAAAAAAAACTTTATTTCTCTAATTTGTAGAGGTTGGTAGCACAACAAAGATCAATTCAGTGCTCTCTCTCATGACTCATCAAACGGCCTCTATTTTCTCTGATATTTTAAGGTTGCAACACAACATGATCATTTGGAAGCCCTTGGGAATTGAATAAACTAGCCTAAAAAGCCTTGGACCGCTGTAACTATAACCATCAAATTTTCATTGAATGAAGTGAGCAGCAGACACAACATGAGAAGGCTGGTCTGTCAGCCATCTAACAAATTAATGAAAATTTCTTCACAATACTCCATGTTCCTTTGGTTTTTTTTCTTTTAGGAACTTTTTGAATCCATCTTTTTGGACCATTTCAGAATTCAATGATTAAAGCTACAATTTTAGTTTCTTGCTATACTGTTAGTGATTGTTTTGAGTGTCATTGTTAAGCTTTGCTCTTTCCTATTTGATGGCTTTTTAATGCACACATATTTTATTGTTCTGCACTGGGTTTATAAAATTTTCAATGTGTAGATTATTTATTTGTTTTTGAATCTTGAAATTATTTGCAGATATCTAAGGCCAACGCACTGAAGCTACAACGCAAGTCACAGAATGAAGAGATGTGGGGTATATGGGTAGCCATTGTGTGTATAAGCCACACTTCCATATCAACCTAACAATTATAACTTGAAGGTGTTGTTTGTAGTTTAGTTTTATGTTTAGTAATTGTGCTCTATCATGTTTAATGGAGATAAAATTACTTAAATATTTACATGTGGAAATGTCAAAGATCTCACTATAGTTGTTCAACAATAGTAAGGTTGAGCACAAAGAAGTCTCAGAGAAAACTGTGGGGATAGAAATTACATGCCAAGTTAGAATCTCTTTACAATCTCTTGAGATCCTAAATGCAGATGTGGGCTCTTAGGTTTATTCAATATATCCAGATGAGGTTTTCTCTAAGAATTCATTCTTCTAAACATTGTGAACTGCAGAAGCTTTAAGTCTCCAATAATTTAGAATTCCAATTTCGAGATAATGGTTATTTAGTGAAGGATTGTAAGTCCCTTTTGTAATTAAGTAACTTCATTGATCTCTCTGTAGCACTTGGGATGGATTTTAATAAATTGTTTATATGGGCTTTTCCAGGTAATCAAAGGTAGCTGCAAAATAGGGTAGTGTGGTACAACAAGTATCTCCACATTTTGGAAGCATAGATATGGATACCAAGAACAATCCTAAAGCTATGGATCTAAAAGTTGTTAAAGAACCAATGCAAGCATAACATTAGTCTTTGGCTCCATATTCTCAAGGCTTGTGATGGGAGCATTATCTAAATACATGTCATCATTAACTATTTAGATAAAGTAAATTAATTTTTCCTAATATCTCAAGTAAATTTATTTAATAGGTGTAATATCACACATGATATAACATATCCAAGGTGAAGTAAGTACTCTACTAACATGCTAAAACTGTGCACAAACACAACAATTATACTCAAAAAATAATTGGATGACAATAAATTGAAATAATAAGAATAACGATATTCTAATATATATATGCATTGTGTATAAAACAGAGAAAACATTCGTACAAAGCAACATTCTACAACTCTAAGTAAACCTACAATACATTGTTTAAAAACTCGATAAACACAATTTAATTTATCTCAAAAAACATACATATGTTATAAGGAAAACACAGTGATTGCATCCAAAGCTACAATGACTAACTTGAAAACTACCATAATACAAAGCTTTTAGTAAATGTCAAGCAATATTCAACTCATATAACCAAATAGCACAGAGAAAATTTCAACAACAATTGGGCAACAAAATAGGCATAATCAATTTCTATTGAATTAGTAGATTTTGGATCCACCGATGCCAAGAGCACTTATTTAAATTGTTGACAAAATTATTGCATGAAAAATAAATAAAAATTTAAATACAACTTATATCCTAAGAATAGATTGGTTGCATGCAAGGCAAACTTATTACCAAATTTAATCCATTGATACTAAATATGAACTCAAGTGATCTAATGACATTTAATAACCTAACAATAGACCTTGTAGAAGGCCATCTAAAAATAGTCTTCTTAGAATGTGTTCATCTTCTACAATCAACAACAAATTGAGAATTTGAAAATGAGAAACCACAAAGCATTAGCGATACACATTTTCTATTAATCACAATTACTATTATATATTAACAATTGCAATAAATATTTTGTATATTACTTAAAATTAGATACATTTATACGCATTCCTAATTATTATTACATGCAAGGATGACTACGACTTTAAACCTTTCTTAAAGAAAATCTAAACAAGATATAAGTAAGCGTGCACTAAATTAAAAGGAGTCATACTTTTTGATTTTTAATCTATTTATTGTCAAGAATAATCTATCCTAAAGCAATAGTCAGACAACCAGGGCTTTAGCATCACAATAAACCATTAGCCACTAATCCTAACTAATATTTTAAGAACCTAGTAAGTCCTGTTTAGATTTTCATTCCACCATAGAAAGAAGAGTACACGACAAATAGGATCATTTATGATTATAGTGCATTTTCAATGTGCTTGTTTCAAGATATCTTGCATTATCTACTCTCCTTACAATTGTAATGAGATGGTGTCAATCTATACAAAGAGCATATGCTCACATCGTATTTCTAATTAGTTCAAAATTCCTTGTCATTTTATTAACCAATTCTAGAACATTGGTCCTTTTATTTGTGATTTAATCACCACTCCAAAAGGCTTGAGCATGGCCTTAATAAGAAACTTACATCTGTCAATGTATCGTCTAGTGCAAATGTATTGTCTACTTGGATGTTAAATTGCTTCGTACATGAAAAAAATGAGTTAATTTTTTCTGATTGGTCCAATAGTTGCCTCCACTTTGGGGCATAGAATACTTGTTGGATGACCAATATACACCAGCTATTTAACTCCGGGTGTTAAACTGTAGATATTTATGCTTGTCAAGTAAATGTATTTTACAATTGCTCAATTAGTCTTTTAATCTCATCAATTAAGATATACCTTTGCAGTCTACACTACAGTCTTTGCTTCTTTCAACAACTTGATTTTCACATTCTCTGTTGGAATTGGAAAATATTTGGGCTAGATTTCATGAATCAAAATTTTAAATTTTAAACACATAGTAACGAAGAGAACATATGCTATCAATTCATCAATTTGCAACAAAAAAAATCAGTTATCTAAATATTATTAATACATTGAACAACTAAATCTCTCAAACAACCCACAAATCTATTAGTTCTAAAAAATTTGTCATGACGCCAATTATAAACTTCAGTTGCATAATTATTTATGATAATACATGTCAATTGCTACATGCACAATTATTTCTATAAACTTCCAAGTTACATGATCTCTATCATACAATGCTAACTCTATGAATATATATTTCTATTCACAAAAATTTGTTTCAAGGCTTTAGCTTACATCAAAGATTTACAATATAAAGAAAAAATGAAAACTCCATGTGTAATATTTTTTTATTTTTAAGACAATTCAAAGTGACGTTGCACCCTCCTAACTGCTTCTGTCAACTACATCTCACAAACAACCAAACACAACTGGCAAGCAACAGAAACATGAGGCTTCTGTCAATTAAACTTCCATTGTGAATAAAATAAAGGAGATAAATCTATTATTTTAATGACGAACACTTCGACAAGCGAAAGTGGCATTCGAGAGCAAACAAAACGAAAGATAAAAACCATGTCACGTATAGACGTGTTTACTACGACGTACTAAAATGAACGCAGATAAATAAATAGTTTAGTCTGCTTTATTCCTCAGTTGCCAGACTTCGTCCAAAAGTTTTGGAAGCATAAAGCAAAAGTTTCCAGTCAAAGTTTCCAGGTATTCTTTCATGGAAACAAATTTGAGGGTTACTGTCGTAGACGCCCATTCAAAACGCTATAGCTTTGACAGTAAACGAAGACTTATTGTGATAATCTCAAGGTGCACAAGAAAACAAATACTTGTAATGATAAAAGAATAATATCACCTTAGAGGCTTGAGAAATCGAAAGAGATAAATTATTTTGTGAATCTAGTGTGATGTGTAGACATCTGCATTAGGTTCTAGTGTCTAAATAGCTTATGGTAAAAATTATGAGAAATATAAAAAAAATAGGATAAACATAAAATGACATGAAGAAGTGACTCTAAAAATTAAGGTTTAAGCACTTTGAGTAGGAAAAAGGTTGATAAAAAGGCAGAAAGGAGACAACATAAACACTAAGTGAATGCACACCCAAGTGGGCTTGAAACATAGTGTGAATTTGCAAGGGTATGCAATTTATGACATTATAAGAACAACTGGTGAATTATTCAAAAAAATGAAAAATCTAAAGCTTCAAATGGATAAGCTTCCTCTTTCTAGTTAGAACTAGGGAGGGTTGATCTAAACATTAAAATACACACAATACACATGAATGCGCCTAAAATAGACAAGTAATTGTATCAATCCTTGTTCTCTTTTGATGTGGTACCCACAACCCTTTATTTAGGACCTCAAGTTGTGGGGATTAAAGCCTCACTTACAACCTATCATAAAAGACTAAAAATGCTTATACCAACAATGCACTAGCATCATTTATTGAAAATATGATGTTAGTAACTTCTTAAGGCTAACCTCTTACTGATGCACTACAAGAAAAGATCGCCAATTAAATGCATAGCTAGGGTATTTTAAACATATCCAAATGTACATAATGATCAAATCAATGAACAAGAGTACATCTACAGGTATATTTTCTTAGATAAATCCAATTTCACTTCACCTTATATCCTTATATTAAGAGGTTTCACTTGTCTATGCAAGACACGGTTCTACTTCTTTAAGGGAAACAAAACACTTTCACCCTTTGTATACCTTATTAGAACATGTGATTCTAGTCATCCCCTAAGGTAATAAAATCCTTAGAATAATTATAGGTAACTCCCACTCCCAAATGAAAGCACAAAAATTAGAATATAAATACGAACTAAAAATAATATTTAAAACTAAAGTACATAATCAATCCTTGATCCTCTTATGTAATATAAAATGACATGATTTTGATTTTGATACTTCTATCTCTATTTTTCATTCAATCAAAATAGAATCATGATTCTTGTGAAAGGATAGCTTTGATCTTCAAATTTATAGGATTTTGATTAAATAAATGGATGCCTAGGATTCAATCAAAGATTAAGAGTTATGTATGAATAGATGTGGCGTTTATTATTGTCTAATTAATTGATTTATTTATTTTGATTGATGAGTTAGCTAATTAAATTTTATTTATTAATTGATTTCTTGTTTTTGAATATTTGTTGAATATTTTATTAATGAGTTTACTGATTTAATTTATCATGCTCTTTTATTTTTATTAAATTATTTGCAAGTAATAAATTAGTTAATTATTTTAAAAAGTTGTGACAAAAAAATTTACTTAATTAACTAAATAATAAAATTATTTAATTGATTTCATTTTGATGAAGTGGGTTAATTAATGTAAGGTGAATTATTTTAGTGAATGGATATTATTAAGTTTTGAGATGGATACGATGTTATGAAAATGAGTGTTTGCAACATTTTAGTGAAATAACACTCATAAAGATATTATTGCTATTGTATAAAAAACCCACATCATAAAATTTAATTGTTACACAATTCAATTAAAATATTATGATAAATTATTTATAAACTACTAAAATCATGTAAAGGTGTTATTGGAAGGTCATTAGACACATATATAAACAATTCTATCAACCAAACACTATAAAAAAATGATTTCGATAAAGAAACTTAAATATGCAACACTTTGCTAACAAAACTCTTTCTACACACCTAACAACCATTCAATAACATTTCAAATACTTTTAATAATATATATTAAATTTATTCAACAATAATAAACCATCTAACTTCGTATAACTTAGTCTAATTTTGATTCGAAAAAAAATCCACATAAACAATAACAAAGATTTTGAAAGTGTTAAATCTATAAATAAATGGGAACATGGATTTTCACATTATAACTCTAAATCCACATATAAATTGACATAAAGACTTCAACGAAATAAAAATAACACTTTATAAACAAAACTATTCAACTACAATTCTCAATCGATACATAAATGAAAACAAATATTTTCACACGATAAAACTATATCAATATAAATAAAAATAAATACTTTAACCAGATAAAAGTGAGACACTTTATAATGAAAAATTTTCAACTACCCACAACTTTTATTATTAAAAAAAAACCATGAGAAAATTTTCTTTTGAGACCCTTGGGGGAGCATATTTTTGTGGTGAGGAAGATGGCAACTCAAAAATATGAATAAAATAATAAAAAATCTATGACCTGAAAAAAATCAAAGAGAGAAATCAATTATTTTAATGACGAACACTTGGACAACAGAAAAGACAAGCGAAAGTGGCGTTCGAAAGCAAACAAACGATAAGGAAAAAACCATGCCACGTATAGACGTGTTTACTGCGACACACTAAAATGAACGCAGAGAACTAAATAGTTTAGTCTAGTCTATTCCTCAATTTCCAGACTGTCCGAAAGTTTTGAAAGTATAAAGCAAATGTTTCCAGTCAAAATGACAAACCAAGCATGAATTATTGTATGGCAGGTATTCCTTCATGGAAACTGACGATTCCATGCTACAGTCATAGACGCGCATTCAAAAGGTTATAGCTTTGACTGACAGTGACGAAAAGTGACATCGTCTTAGCCTACGATCACACAGCATTGAATAAAACTACACACTTCGACGACACCCTACGCATTCCTTTAAATAGCCTGGTTGCTGAAAGAATCCTAACGGGGAAGACAGCATGAAGATCGCCTACAACGCAAAATATCGACAGTTGTTCTGTGTTGTGCTCTTACTATGCATTGTTCCCAACTCAGCGATACATCTGTATATGTGCAATCACAATAACTATACAAGCTCTGAATTCGAAAGCAATTTGAATATAGTTCTGAATAATCTCGTAAAGAATACGTCATCAACAAATGGTTTCAGGACCTCTGCGGCCGGGAAAACTCCAGAGAGAGCTTATGGTCTCCTCCAATGTTTGCGAGACGCAACGGTAGAGGAATGCTTCAAGTGTTCACAAGAAGCAAATGCCACCGTTCGCCAGAACTGTGAAAATGGCACAGGCGGTAGAGGTTGGCTGCCCAAGTGCTTCCTGCGCTACGAAAATTATTCCTTTGTGGGAATACTAGATACCAACACAAGAACTGCTCACACTATTGATTACATCACAACTGATCCTGATGGATTTGGCGCGGCGGTGAGGGCGCTTTTCACAAATATGTCAAATGAGGCCCTCCGATCCCCTCTTCGTTATTTTTCTGGATCAACAACTACCTCAACATTTAAAACGATATACAGTCAGGTTCAATGTTGGGACGATTTAACTTCTGTCGAGGACTGCAAAACATGCTTAACGCATGTAATTGGTGAGTTGTTAGATGCGAAGGCCAACAGAACTTACCTAGGAGGCATGGCTGGCTCCGGAAGTTGCGTTGCTCGTTACGAAATCTACCCATTCTTTAATCCTGCCCCTCCACAGCTGCCTTCTTCGGTGCCGACTCAGCAACCACCATCATCACATCTAACACCGAGTAATATGCTGACGAATTTCATATAAAAGGAATGTGATGACAATATTTAGTAAGGGATCTATCCGCATGAACTATGACAAGGAAACCCAAATCAACCATAGTTCTTGCCGATAAGTCTTATAGGTTCTGTTACTAGTAGATTTTAATTTTCCTTTATGTTATTTAAATAAATTATAATAGGGTTTATTTTGTTCTGTGAATTTAGCGTACCTAGCATTTCCATGACTAAGCACTCAAATTAATCTGCTGTACAGAAAAGTCTTCAAACAAAATAGGTACAGCTTTGGTTATTGTTGGCGGCTTATTGGTGATTTTACTGTTATCCATGTTTGCAATCCGAAGAAAATTCAAGCCTGTGGTATTATGGAAGCCGGCGTTCTTGAAGAAAGGTATTACTGAGGTGAAATTTTAATGATTTTATTTTTATCAACAAAATTTTAACCATTTTAATGATTTTGTCCTATATTAGAACAGAACAGAGAATCTTTTCTCCTTAAATTTTGGTCAGAAAATAACCTTTCTAGTTAAATTTAAATACGAAATTGTAAATCTTTTCCCGTGTATTGCTTATCCAGAGAATCTAAATACAGAGCTGGACTCAACCATCGGCCAAGAACATGACATAATTTTTAACTTGGAAAATATCAAGGCCGCAACTAAAAATTTCCATGATGATAACAAACTTGGAGAGGGGGGTTTCGGCTCTGTGTACAAGGTAACATAACCTTAACTGACCACGTTTCCTTATTTTGTATGCCAAGATCAAATATAGCATTAAATTGAACAAGGTTACTTATCCATTCTTCGCTCCTGTTTTAGTGTTTAATTTGTATTTCTTTATATCTACCCCTTAACAGTAATTTCAATATCAATCATAAAAAAGATGGAAGGAATGGAATACGCCCCCAAGCCATTCAGACAGGGCAATTCAATTTTATTTTAATCTTCATCAAAGTTCTGTCCAGTGTTCAGAATTTTCAAATATAATTACATTATACTTATCTACACTCTCGTTATAAATATGTGTGTTATCTCGTAAAATTCAAAAAGACTCTAATATGCTCGATAGATGCCCCAGTATAACAAGTTTTAAGAAGTATTTTGCTCATTTTAGTGCTCTGGACATAAAATGTATATTTATAGTGAGCTATAAACTTAAGGTTCATCTGTTTTCTTTTGTATCAGGGCACAATGCTAGATGGAAAACAAATAGCGGTAAAGAAACTTTCTATACGATCATTGCAAGGGAAAAAGGAGTTTTTAAATGAGGTTAAATTGGTGGCTAAAATTCAGCATCGGAATCTTGTGAAGCTACTTGGGTGCTGCACAGAGCAATCTGAACAGTTGCTTGTTTACGAGTACTTGGCTAATAAGAGCCTTGACAAGATACTATTTCGTGAGTATATTCCATCTAATATAAAAATGAAAGTGGTACAATGTTAGTTCTTCAGGCTGTGACGTAAGTGAAGTTCATAACGCATTTGCTTTTATTGATGGTAATCTATTTGGATGCATGGGTATAGATTCAGAGCGAAGCAAAGAGCTTGATTGGCCAAAACGTTTTAACATCATACTTGGAGTAGCCCGTGGGCTTCTATACTTGCATGAAGATTCTCAGTTGCGGATTATTCATCGGGATATCAAAGCAAGTAATATTTTGCTCGATGAGAAAATGGAGCCAAAGATATCAGATTTTGGCTTAGCAAGATTGATTCCTCGAGATGAAAGTCATGTTGAGACAAGGGTTGCAGGAACATAGTAAGAAGATTTTTTTATATTAAATTTTTAAGTCTTTGATGACCTTTTTTTATAAAATTAAAAATTAAAAAATTAAATATTTATTAGAAAAAAAACTTCTAATTTAAGGTTTTGATCTTTTCATCTTTAGTATTTTTTTTGTTTAATATTTTTTTAAATGATTATGCAGTGGTTATATGGCACCAGAATATGCTATGTTAGGTCAACTATCTACTAAAGTTGATGTGTATAGTTTTGGTGTTGCCATTCTAGAAATTATATGTGGAAGAAAGAACATTGATAATAGATTATCTCCAAATTCTCAAAGCCTTTTAGAAAGGGTAAGATAAAAGTAAGACATGCTATTGTAATTTTCTTTCAATTTACTTTTGAAAATTATATATTTTATGAAAATGATTGGGAATCATCTTCTGCAGGTGTGGAAATCATATATGGAAGGAAATATTGTGGATATGATTGATAATGCAATAATAGAAAGTTTCTCTAGCAAGCAAGTTTCAAGTTGCATTCATGTGGGTCTTTTGTGTGCACAAGAAGATGCATCACTTCGCCCACCCATGCCCATTGTATATGCAATGCTTTCAAACCCTGATGTGACCAACTTATCAAATCCTACAAAACATGATTTTTTTGATGCTAATCATAAACACACATTAGCATCAAAAACTATAGCTACAAGAGAAAATTTCCATACTTTCTTTGCCTCTCATTTGACTCGCCCATCTATTAATGATGCATCAATAACAAATGTAAGTCCTAGATAATTCCACTTAGTATTTTCAGTACATAATAGTTGTAAAGCTTGTACATTAAGCCTCATAAATGAACCAAATTCTTAGTATTGAATTTCAAGATATTTTTTCTTATTATGAAGCTATACAAAACATATGTGCTTAAACTTTAAGCATGATTGTGAAATGTTTTGACCGCTATTATTTTTAAAGGATAATTGCTATAGTTTTAACTAATTTTATTTTATTTTATTTTTATTTTTAAACAACAAATGGATGCATTTAAAATAAAAGTCACAAATTTTATCTTATTTTAAAATATGAATTGAAAAGAATGGCTATATTTTAGAGGGTTTCTATGTAAGTTTTTCAATCAAGCATTCAAATCACACAATATAGTTTAGAATAAGAATTAGAAAATATTTCATTCAAATAACTTACACAATTATATCTAGTAATATTTTAATCATCTTAATTACAATGATTTTATTAGTGGTGAATGTGGTGAATATTCATTGATTGATTAATACTTAAAATTGTGGATTCAAACTTTGGCTAATAGAACAAGCTATAAAGTGACTTGAATCACCATATTTTTATTAAAAAAATAATTTAGTCCTAGTTAAATCACTAGAACATTTATTTTATTTAACTTTTGAACATAAAGAAATAGGGTTCCACCTTTTAGGAGATGGAACTAGAGGGGATGTCCTCCTATTTCACTTTAGTTCATTAAAGGAAACTAAGATCACTCAACCAATTGACTTGATTAAGGAATGGGCTAGAGTTAGGATGGTTTCCTTTTGTGTGATTTGAGACAAAAGGGGGTTCATCACTAAGAAAAGGCTTAGAAAGAAAGAAATGTAAATGATATGCAAATCTAGCTATGTAACCTAGGAAATCAAACTCAAAATATAAATAATAAACTGTAAATGAGAAGAGGTTCACTTGGAAAACTAAAGATGCTTGAAGAAAGGTTTGTAATCCCAAAATTCTAACTTTTAATGCACACTGAGACTCATACGCCAAAAGGGGTGATTTAGTTCCAGTTTAGGGTTTTTGGGCAGAAACTAGAATTTCATAGTGGCAAGTTTGAATCCTCCAAAATATGGAAAAATGTTATACCAGGACTCATAAGCCACAAGTGGTGATTTAGTCTCGTTCTATTTTTTCAAAAATTATGGATTTAAATCTATTCTCCTATCTCTGCACTTCCTCTATTTTCCAAACTTCACTTATGGATATGAACCTGCTAAAAACCTACAAAAGCAAAATATTGTGTTGATTTTCTTATGGGGGGTTTGCCTCGGTTAGACCCCTAGTTCAATAATTAAACCTTGATAGAAAGAATATATCTTGAAAGGAAATGTATGTGAAAGTCCTAATCTTAAGTGCAGCTAAGATTAAGAGATCTAAAGTGCAATGAAACCCTATCCTAATGTGATAGAATAGGATGCATGAATGAAACATAAAGATGATGACCCACTTTTGGAGATCTCTAAACACCCTAATAAGCCTCAATAATGTAAGTGACTTCCTTTAGGTAGGAAGTAGAATGATAATGGAGGATGGAATCACTTAGGAAACAAGTCATTAGGCTTGGTTTGATGGCTAGTTTCATCTCCCCAACCTAAAATCCATCATGATTCTCCATAGGAAACCATCATCAATCCTTGACAATGCTAGATCTTGAATTGAAAGTAAGCTTGAAGACCTATAAAAACACTATAATGCTACTCCAAGACTTCAATTTTATTTGCTCCTTGCTCCTTCCTTGCTCTTGAATGCTTGAAAATCTCTCTTGAAGACTCTTTCTTGAAAACTTTAGGATTGCTTAGCTCTTGAATACTAGGTAAGTAATGATTTGAAACCTTAGTTTTATAGGAATCTCATCTAATTTACCATTTATTAGATACCAAATGTCGAAATTAATCAAAATTTTGAATTAGAAACCTTAATTTCCTACTCAAACACTAAAAAAGGGGCCACACAAGGCTCATACACCCAAGGTGGTGTATGGGTCCCACCTAGGGGGAATCATACACCCAAGGTGGCATATGATTCTCACCCTAGCTTTTCAGGGTGAGGAAATGTCGAGGTGTTAGAAAATTGAATGCATTTGTTGATTTTTTCAGGATTTCAATTGAAATAAGCCTTGGGATCCAAAATAAAGGGTCTTAGGGGCCTATTAATGATGATTTAAAGGGTCATGAATGCAAGGGTACTAAAATAGGTCCAAACTAAGTGTGAAACTATACCATCTCCAAGAAGGGAGTACAATTTTTGACACTACAACTTTTAAACTCAATAATTCAAAAGAATATTTAATACCTAATTAGATCATATTCACCTAAATTTTATAAGTTATAATAGAAAATGAAGTTAATTTGTCAATAATAGTATAACGATTGGTTACTTTCGGGAAATATCATAATTTTCATCACCAAAATTGATTTTATTTATAATATAATGGTTGGGGTTGTACTTCATTTGTTAAAATTTATCCACAAAGACTCTATACCTATCAAGAAAATTATATTTGGGTCATTGATGATTTATAATATAATATCTAGGGTTAAATTTCGTGGGTGAAAATGTATTCACAAAGCTCCAATGCTCCTTGGACACAAAGTAGAACCCAAACCATTAGCTTATAAATAAACTTGAAATGGTGGTGAAAAATAATTTAGGACTAATTTAAAATAATCAATGCTTAATTTAAAATATTAAGGAATTAAATAATTATAGACACAAGCACTACACCTTAAACTAGTCAATCACTACTACCCTCAAGCTCTTACTTTTTCATAAGAATTTATTATTTTAAAAGGAAGGATTTCCCTTGGTGGTTAATATATTTACCTATTTTTTGTCATGATTTATAAATAGTTTCTACAAATTTCTAGTGTTTTTGAAAAAATCACCAATAAAATTAATATATTTTTCAAAAAAAGGGAAAGATTCGCCAATAGAAATTAATATTTTTTCAAAAAATAAAAGATTCGCTAGGATTTTATATATATTTTCAAGGGGATTTCTTAAATTTATCACTTTTTAATTGATGTTGGAAATGCATGCCTAGAATCTATAATAGAAAAAAAATGATGATAATTATTATTTAATAGTTAAATTATTTAAAAAACTAAATATGACAACTATTTATTAAATTTATTTTTTGTATAATATAAGAAGGTTTTCTTGGTTTTCTATGAGATCTTAAATCATAGGGGCTTGGCCACCCCGCTGATCTTCATTGTCCTATTTGTCCATCACTTTTGCACTTGGACCTCTCTTGATGCACATTTGTCTACTTTAGTGTGAGTTTGAGCATGGAATCATACTCTCACTAAAGTGAGGGCTAAATGTAGTGTATGAAATTGTATACCCTTTATAATTTCACACTATGTTTGGGTCTCTTAATTAATTGGACTTAATTAAGCTCCTAATTTTCCAAATTATGCATTCTAAAGCCCTATTTTTCTTATTTATTGAAAAGGGAACCTATATTCAATTAATTCCATTAATATTTTAATCACCTTGAAATGAATTTGTCCTAGACTTTTGGGCTAGGACCCATTCACCCAAGGGTGAATGGGTTCTCCTTAGGTCCTAGGTCCCAAATTTTAATATGTTTTTGGAAGTCTTTTAGTGATTCAAATTTCATATTCAATTGTTGGCTTTTAGAATCTTTTTTTGGGGGAAATTAGAAAAATGCCTATAAATACATAGTCTTTTTATCAATTCAAATCTAACACAAGTAATAAGAAACATTATCAATACTTCATATGAGCAAAGATTATTGTCAAGAGCATTCAAAAGTAGGTTTATTAGTCATTTGTTATAGCATTCAAGATCCTATCATCATGTTCAAGCTTATGTGTTTTCATATCATCTTGTGAAGGCTAATATGTATTGTTAATCCTCAAAGAATCCAAGCATTCAAGTATCTAATAAATAAAGCAAAGAAAGATCTGATTCCTTGGAGTGATGTGTTCATTCATCATTCCTTCCATTTATCAATTGTCATTATCATTCTATCAAGGTTTAATTACCAAACATGGGATTTGACTAAGGAAATCCCCCATTCAAAAATAATCTTTCTTCCCCTCGTATTTGCAGATTTATAGGTGAAAGATGGATTGAAAGGATCTCAAAGAGAAATTTTGTATCTTTGCATAAGTTGCCACCATTGTTGTCAAGCCATAAAAACTCAATTACAAATTTTATTTTCAACTTTTCGATAGTGGGTCCTATGTCAAACTAAAGCCAAGATCTAGCATTAGAGGACTGTCAAAGATGTTTTTGGACACCCTTCCTAGGACCCATTCACCCTAGGGCGAACCTATCCTTCAGTAGTGCTCAAAACCAAATTTTAATGCTAGGTACATGTGTCCAAACCCTTCGAAGATTTACATACAAACTATCAATTTGATTCGTGTAGCTTTAGGATCTTGCATTTTATCATCTAGGTCATATTATTCGCTAGGTTACTTGTGTAGAACCTTTAAATATGCATTATCTCAAAAACACAGCCCTTGGCATTGTTAGTAAACCAAAGCAAACAAAGATTCCCTATAAGATTCATCTAATCACAAGAATAATGCAAAAGAAGCAAGCAAAACATAGAAAACATCATTCTAATAATCAAACTAGCATCTTATAGTGGATTGATGCTTCTATGGAAAGAAGCCCTTTCCCAATCCTTGATTAAGCTCCATGATATGAAAATGATATGTTGATGATCAAGATGATGAATGGACAAAATCAGTTCTCAGTTTAAGAGAATGACCTTGCAATAGATTGTGGAGCAAGTTGTGTAGTTGTGGAGGATTTGCTTGAAGAATGATGCCTCTATTTGTAGATTCTCAAATGCTGAGAGTGCCAAACATGGAGGATGTGGAACTAAAGATTTGGCCAATAGGAAGAGGCCACTTGTCAAGTTGTGATAGGCTAATGGTCAATGTGCAAGATTTGGGAAATGTGCCCAAGAGAGAGAGATTTCAAATTCAAATTTGAGAGTTAATACTAAGTTTGACTTGTGCAAGGGGACATGTAAGAGACATGCAAGACTTATTAAATGCCCTATTGGATGTATATTTCAACTTGCTTTTGAATTCAAACTTGATAGAAGATGCCATGTTGAGTCAAAATGTTGATTTAATAAATCAATAAATTGATTTATTGGTGCAAGTAGGATTATCTAGAGGATGTGATATGCATTAGATTAGATTAATCAGGTTTAGATAAACTTAATGATGATTAGGATGTTTGACCAATTTGACTCAAATATTTGGATTTATTTTAAAACAAAGAGGGATGGAATATGACTTTAAGCTTTTAATTAAATAAATTTTAGTTTATTTAATTAAAGGATGATGTGAGCCTTTGATTTATTTAAATGAATAGCCTTAGGACTAAAGACCTGATTTACCTAGTGAATGGATTTGTTGTGTTTTATTTATTGAATGAGCGGATGAACATGAATTGGGTGCATGATGTTAATTTTATGTGTCTACATTTTTCCCCTCTTTGAAGCAATGTACTTGTTGCGTTGGTTCAAAGAATAAACTTTCCGCGATCAAAATTCAAAAAATTTCTAATTTTTTGGATGCCCTAGCGGAAAGAAGTACATTGGTACATTGCCCCCTCGAGAGATCAAGTGAAAAGATTCAATTTGAGGGTCAATCTCGTGATAAAGAGGTTAAAAATGGATGGTTATGATGAGATCATTTTAACATGCAAATGGGATGGATTTAAGATGCTTAGAATAACAAATCTATATTATTCTAAACAACTTAAATGATGATACGATGTGAGAGGGATGAGATGGATGATGTGATATGATATGATTATGCAATGGATGATTTATGCAAATGCATAGACTAACATATCTATATTATGATGATGATGAAAATGCAATGCATGTGAAATGATCGTTCTTTCTTATTATGTATGATAAAAATGATATGTGGTATGCTGATAGTTTTCTGGATGCATGATGGATGCATTGGTGATGTTATGTTAGTGCAGAAATGAGATGATGAGAAGAGGATCCAACAAGTCCATGATCTTACAAGACTTTATTAGAGATGATGATGATGATAATTTGCTTATCAAGGATTGGGACTTTAAAAGGGCTACTTACCTTATGTTTGATTACACACGTAGATACAATGCATCAAGGTATAAAGAACCAGGATGGCATGGTACCTAGTTTGATGTACCTTGACTCGACAAACAGATAGGAGTATTCTTGTTCACACTTGACATATGGAAACCTTGCTAGGACGTACCTAACAAAGCAAGTATTCGCCAAGTTATTTTAGAAGAACGTCCAACAAGCACAGCAGACAAAAGGATAATGATCGTTGCCCCATTCCTATCTCTCTAAATCCTTCATTCAGATATCATCGAGAGGTCCTTGGAATGAGTGTAAGATAAATCAAAATGAAAATATCAAGTACACAAACAAGCCAATGTTCTTCATATCTCAGCCAAAGGGATTTGTTTTGAAAGGATAAGATCCAAGTGATATCCAAAATGATGCCCATTGTCGGAACGATATATCCTAGGACATGCATTGTATAGGATGATGATGGTTTGATAAGTTGATTGATAGGCTATTGATATAAAGTTGACTACATGTTTGCGATTGATCAAGAGTTTGATTTTACGTTTAACGGTTTGTTAGCTTCGATTTTGATTTCACGATTAAAACTTGCTTGTGCTAATTGTTGTGGTTGTTTCTATTTTGTTTTTATAAAGGATGAAGGTGTGATCGATTTATTATGGATGATTTGATTATTCTTGGTGGCGAAATGGGGCAAGTGGATTTTTCAAATATTTGGATGTTTTTGATGTTTTGCAATGTTTTGAAATTGTTTTGGTGTTTTTGGATTTTCAAATGTTTTGATTTTTGATTTTTTCAAATGTTTTGGGATTTTCTAAGATTTTATGAATGTTTTTGTATTTTTTTTCTGATGTTTTTGGATTTTTCGCATGATTTTGTTAATTTGGATATGGGTATGTGTGATGATACCAGTGATCTGTTTTGGATTTTGTTGAAAACCGAGTTAAGGTTGATTGATTGGATCAATGGATTGATGATGATGACATTGTTGAGGATACACAACAATGCAAGGATTTGATTGATCAGGATTGATGATGATAACATTGTTGAGTATGCACAATAATGCAAGGATTGATTGATCAGGATTGATGATGATAACATTGTTGAGGATGCACAACAGTGCAAGGATTGATGATGATAACATTGTTGGGGATGTACAACAATGCAAGGATAGTGTTAAGCAACACAATGATTGGGAATGATATCCTGAGATGATGATGGGTTGATTGGATTTGATTGATCAGGATTTTGAAGCTTGATTTGGAACAAAATTGTTTTGAATGATTTGATGTGACATTTGAAGGGTGTGTCTGATGCAACTGATATTGATTGTTTGGATCAATGTTTGATAAAAGATGAAGACTGATAAGGAACATCTTCTTGTCAAAATATGCCATGGGCTAGTGATTTGGATGTTTTCTCACAAGTGGTTTGACCAATTTTATTTCACATTTTCCAATGTTCATATCACCTCATAAGTTGGAGGATATAGACCAAGGTTTATTCCTGAAGCAAGATGTAAATACCTACCCCTAGTGTCTAGCAATGTATGTAATGCCATGGGCGGATGCTTGGATGGATGTATGGATTGATGGATATGGATAATCTTGCGATAAGATAAGGTGTTTGGATCAAGAAAGCTCATTTTGAATAATGCTTCATGGCTCAGATAATGTTGCATAGCTTAGATGATGTTAGATTGGATAGGATCACTGAAAATGACCCATGTCAAGATGTTTACCATAAGCAAGTGTAAAGTGTTCCCCAAAATTTCATCAAGATCAAGATAACTCAGATGATGGATGTAGATGGATGACGATGGATTGGATAACTGGTTCATGGATGAATGGATTTATTATGGATGGGATGAGATGCTTTCATCTGAACTAGCGCTCGTAGATGCTCGATTCTACACATGACGAATGTTTGCCAGGTTTTTGTCATGGTCTTGCCCAAAGCGCCACCCATGTGGTTTTCACTAGAGGACGATTTTTATCTTTACTATTTTCAATCATTTTTTTTTTTTGGATTTTCATATTTTTTTGGTATTTTTGGTTTTTTTGAAGGATTCATGTTGACCCACCTAGTGATGTTGATGTAGATGCTTCTGTCATAATGTGCCATCAGTATCCTACTTGAAGAAGTTTCTTTGCTAAGATATGTAAACTTGAATGTAGCTTTTGGGATTCTTGATTTGCTTCGTCGATAGTGGAGTTAACTTTGTCTCTATGCATACATCATGATAGAGTGCCTTCGGAATCCTTATGATGAAGGGTCATTGCCAATACATGGTCAATGTGAGAATTGGATATCATGCGTGGAGGCGTGGATGGAGTGTGTTTAGGGATAGGAGATGGATTGGTTGACAGCTCAGAATCTTTGACTCTCCAAACTAGGGAAGATGAGCAATGATGGGTGGATACAAAAGTGTGCGTGGAATTAGGACCAACTGCTTGATATACTTTGTATATTGCTTGAAAATCCTTCTTTTTCTTTTGTGGACATCTTTGATGGATACTTTTCCCATTTTTATTTTGCCCCATAGTTTCTTTAACTGATGGAGTTTGATAGGGATAATCTTTCTTTGTACTTTTTGGTATCCACTTGAATTTGATTTGTCCTTCATGCTTAGCTTCTTTTGCTTTGATAATGTTCTTTGTACTTTGATTTAACACTTTCCTTTGGTTTTGGTCCCAAGTCATGGATGGGGTGATGGGTGGATGAAGATTCATGACGTGGTTGGTTGTAGTATTGACACTAGTCTCATCATAAGGACTCTTCGTGCTCCCTATGTTGATGTTTGCTTGAGACATAGTTGCCCCTAGTATTGTGGAAGTAGTACCTTTGTTCTTTGATTCTTCTTATTCTGAGTTGTCTTGTTCGATAAGTGTTCTCTGATAGATGACCACTACAGATGACGTTATTTCCATTTGCTGCTTTGCTAACTTTGGAATATCTTGTTCTATCTGACTTGTTTCCTTGAGTGGATAATGTTGGATATTTTCATACATGATGTTCTTAGTCTGAATTTGGGATATGTCTGATCCTAACAACTCTATTCAACTATACGAATCAATAACCTGCTCTTTTTGTGTAACAATGTTAGGAATAAAGGGATCTTGTTTTGAATGAAGATCATCTATGTGTCCATCCATAGAAAGTGTCTCATGGGTAGATGGAGGAGTATGTGCTACATGGATATGATAATCTTGCATAGATAAGAGAGTTTCCATTAAATTATTGTAGTATCTTGAAGATACAAATTCTTGATCTTGAATGATTTCAGAATTACTTTCGACATGCTTTGGATCAAGTTCTTGACATGGGTCAATTTCAAAGGATGAATTGCTTATAAAGGGTTCTTGGATGTCATCTTTAGACACTGCAAGTGATTCAATATCTTCAAGTGTCAAGTTCAGGGTCCCTTCAGTATCTGTAACCATGAGGTCAAAGGGGATCAACATGTTTTGAAGATGACCATTGCTAGACCTTAGTGAAAGATTTTGATCATGATTTGGAATAAACTTTTGAGATATGTCCTCTAACTCATAAGGCGATGTAGAGACATTTTCAATATGATCATAGGTCAATGGATCGTGCATTATGTCAATAGGATCAAATAATCCAACACTTCTTGAAATAGATCACTAAAAAGTGGCTCTTGATGTATGGTGAGTTGATCATCGGGTGGGGTAAAAACATCTTCAATGTGCTCCTTAATTGAGAGATCTTGATCATTGTTTTCAACAATTGTTGTGGAGGGATTTCCAATGTCTTCAACCATAGGGTCAAATGATGTTGACATTTCTTGAATTGGATCATTGTTGGTTGATGGATTTTGATCATGACTGAAAAGGGACTCTTGACATATGTTGATTTGATCATTGGATGAAGTAGACATAGCTTCAAGGTGCTCAGTGATGGATAGATCTTGATCATTTTTTTTAGCAATTGTGGTGAGGAGATTGTCAATGCTATCACTAGTGCTTGAATGTTCATCGTTATCCCCAATAGTTATCATTTTTCATGTTTGCGCTTGTGTTTGTTGGGTAGCTTGAGAGGCTTGTTGCACTTGTTGAGCTTGTCTTGCTTGTTGCATGGTTAGATATTGTTGGATGGCCTTTTGGTAGGCCTCATGAGCTTTTAGTACAATGTCATATTGTCTTGTTGCATTTGGTTTTGGTGGTAGTGGTGGCGGTTTTGGAATTTTGTTGGATGTAGTGATGATTCATTGAGATACGTTTGGAGTGATCATGGTAATGAGGGGTTGATATGTGATGGGTGTGATAGTGGTGGTTGGAATGATTGAAGTGATAGGGATGGTCAGAATGACCAAGGTGATAGGTCCTTGGGAGACCACATTTTGATTTGGGATCAACATTGTTGTTTGATTAGATACCATATGTTGGTGCGATGTCGATGGTACATTTGATGTGATGGCTTGATTGGTGTTCGGTGGATTGATTTGGATGGAGTGATTGATGCTAGGTAAAGGGGGAGCCCCTAAACCAAGAAATGATGTAGATATGGGTAATGGTGGTGGAGATGTCTCTTGGCGCAATGACTCAACTATTTTGGTAAGCACAACAATTTGATCTCACCAAATTTTTTCTTGATTTTGATCTTGACTCCCTTGATATAGTTGATTTGGCTTTTGTTTAAGCAGATTTGGAGTGTGTACTTGTGTTTGATTTTGGACAATGTTTTGATTTGGGATGACCCCCAAATTTGGCATGATAGGTTGAAATTGACCATTGTTCATGTTTGGAATATTCATATGATTTTTAAATGTATATATCCCAATTTTTTCTAGATTCATATTTGGAAAACTTGTTCTTGGTACATTCTCCTTTGGCATGTAGGGATTTGGTGGGATGACTTTGTTCATTTGAAGGCTCATGCATTGATTGTTCAGTTGACAGACTTGTAGGTTTGGATTTAGATCTACCATCAGGAAATGTGTTCCAATCTTTGATTTGGGAATACTCACACTTGTTGTGCCATTGACATTTGTCGAAGGTAATGATCTCATGTATGGTTTGTATAGATGTGAGTGTTGATAATCAATCGGTGTTGTAAGGCTTTGAAAGTTTAATTGATTTGGATTACTCATGATGTATGGATCAAGTTTGTATTCCATGTTCTTCTTGTGTTTTGACCTTGTTGCAAAAGTGACCTCTAAGGTTCTTAGGACTAATGACGAGATGGAGGATGGAAGGTGTAAATAATATAAGTGTGGAATGTTTAGGGATTTTTGGATCAATGCTAGACTTAGGGTTTGATTTTGATTGGTTTGATTAGATTAATGATCTTGTAAACCCTAAGATGTTGGATGTGATCTTTAGGATGAACTTGTTCAAAGGATTGCTAATTCAATTAAATGTATGAGAAAGGATGCATTCCCCTACACCTAACTAAACAAGGTGGTTTTGATTTTGATTTAAGGATGTACCCAAGTCTAGAATGATGTTTCTAAAAGATCTAAAGTTGTTTATGGGATGGATTGATAAATGTTTGGATGGATGAAGTGTTCGATTTTATCCTAAATGAACCTAGGAAGGATTTGTTTACTAAGCCAAGATAGTGAAGAACATTCCTTTCTCTAAAGTAATTCAAAATCAAAAGACCAATGTTTGCATGAAAATCATATGACCAAAAGAGTTCAAGCACATATGTGGGGTCCAATTGATTTAATCTTTGCTTAATGGATTATTTTTACCACAAACATGCTTTTGATTAGATTTTGAATCTAGATGTCTAATGTCTCAACTTTCCCCTTATCCTGCAAAGTGTATTATGCGGAAACCAAGGAAATTTGAGGCAAGAGTTACCTATAGTTGACTTTAATAGAAGCAAATTGAGATGAAATCCGAATGTTTAGATGCCTCTAAGGATATGAATCCCAAGGGAAAGCAATAACATGTGAATTTGTTCAAGGATATTTTCCTCTCCTAAAGGGTTTGCAATTTTGATGATTCATTGTTGGTTTTCCAATATTTTTGATTAAAGCACTATGTTTTCAAACCACAAGCAATATGACATCCTAGCTTAATTGGTACGCTTTTCTTAGTGGGCTTGCCTCATGCCCTTCATAGAAGAGATGATTTTGCATGCAACCAAGGAAAAAAATATAAAGGTATGTTAAGAATGAAGTCTTAACCTCTATATTTCAACCAAGATCGGACATGGCAAGTAACTTCTTGGAATTTGAGTTCCAATGCACCACTTTGATAAACTCATTGGATGGACTGGATGGCTACTACAAACAAGGTTCTTAATGACGTGACATCGGGGACATGGCACCTTGCAAGCATCTAGCAAGCCACTAAAGGCTTTAATCAATCCTACTAGGGGATCTTATACATTTTAAGGTAGTACCCCGTTCTGAAAGACACTGTACGGCTAAGGCCTACATACCATGAGGACTTGACAGTTTAGTCTTATCCATTTATATACTGGCCTGAATGAAAAACCGGTTGGAGTCACCTTCAAGTTCTCCTTTATGATGTGTCTCTTAGGTAGGCCCCTATAAGGTAAACAATAGCGAGCAAGCACATCCATAGTTCGATCGACCTTTCTTTAGAAACAAAGGGAGAACACACGCGATATACCTAACTCACACTTGCAAAGTGTTTTGTTCAATTTTAAATCCAAATTGAAGTGTGTATGGGCAATTATTTACACAACTTAATGTCACCAAAATCCTTTTGATTCTCAAGATCACCATGAGGCACGAGAGAAGCGCATACGTCTTTTGATGATATTACTTTGTGTAGATAATCACAAAACAATGAAGTCACACATTCATTTTATCCTTCAAAGCAATGATTTGATTCGTTTTAAAACACCAATATCAAGTGTGAAGTTGCTTGTTCAATTTTAGCCAAAATTGAAATCTAGTAGGTGTCTAAGTTTCAATTTTAACCCTTTCTAATGAAAAATTGAAGTGTTCTTTTTAAACCCAAATGAAAATTAGTGTCCTAAGAGCAAAAAGATGACAATTTCGTGAAAAGTGTTTAAACAAACACTAAAGTTTTTAAAAAAACACTTTAATCTTTCAATTTGTCCCCTTCATGCTTCGTTGTTCTTCGTTTTCTTTCTTCACTTTTCTTTTTTCTCCTTCGTTTGCGTTTTACCTTTCTTTCCACATTGTATATTTCCTTTTGCCATCCACACACTAAGGATTTAATTCTCTCCAAGTTTTAGATTATCCAAATTTGAATTCCAAGCATTAAGTCTGCAACAATAGCCTCCAAATGTTCCCCTCTGTTGTTTCTTGGCTCGTCAACCCCATAATCTCATAAATATATTGAGCAGCACATATATCTCTTCAAGGCGATATTTTTCTTTCCTAATATTCACCTTTTTGTTGTGTAGTCTTATGAAGAAGTTCCCCCTGAAATCAAACCTTTCTAAGAAGCTCCCTGAAATCCAGTCTAAACCTTAAGGCAAGGCAATGCATGCAAACATTAGCCAACTATTTCAAAATATTAGCATGGATATTGCAATTATTAGTTCTAACTGTACATTTTATGCAATCAGAAGTCCTCGAACTCAGGCCGCATGAAGACAAAAAAGAGAACCTAGACACTAGCTTGGTTTGTAAGATATTTCATAATGAAAATAAACTTTCACGATATTATATGTCTTTGCAGAGCAATAACCAAACTCATCTTAAATGATTTTTGCATGTGGTAGAGCATGAAACAAGTGTTAATATGAGAATCCTTGTTGGATTGCGCAAAGATTATCAACTCAACAATCAATTCCCACTGGTCAATGTAATCTTAACTCAAGATTGAGACATATTCGGCTCCCAAACAAGATTTCCATATTGGCTACTCAACAATGAATTCCCACCTAATCTCCACTACACCCCACATGGAGTCAAACCCGTGTGGTGACTAATAAGCCGTGGATTGCGGATTTCAGCCGATAAATGGCTTTTAAAACTTTCACGCTAATGCAATTGGCAGGTGTGACAAAAATAACAAATATAGTTTTTTAAAAGAAAATGTACCTGGTAGGTGAAGAATAAAATTTGACAGTGATGTAATGGCTATAGGACCAGTGCACTATTGTAAGGCGTGTTTCAAACATTACTCACTATGCGCGCCAATGGGAGGTGTGTTTAAAAAGTACCAGTGAAAAGAGAGACTCCAATGTGATTTAGCAGGTGTAAAGTCGCTTCCTATAATGATTGCAGGATCTGTATATGCGTTATACGTTGGTTACTCGCTAATGTGTGGAAGTCGCTATGTCACTACTTATTGCTAATATCAGTGCGAATGAAGATATCTCACCTTTAATTCGTAGTTTCTTTCATAATGGCAGTCAGGGGCTATCCCCAAGCATCATGATGGTTGAAAAATACGATTTGAGTCCCAAAAAGTGCAGATATCCATGGCATCATTACTGCTTTTGTCAGTTCCTTTTATTGGACAAAAATGCTAAGAAAATATCACCCCTGTCTGAGTCATCATCAACACTTAATTCAAGAGCATCGTTAGTCAAAGGATGTTAAATGTATTTGTCTAAAATAAATGTGGTAAACACATATTCAAAAAAATCTTGAATTGTTGCTTCGACCTAAGTTGATCAGAGGTTGCGAGAGGCAATGCTGAGTTTAGACACAGTGCTTATGCCTGGCTAGACATTTTATCCTCTTTATTGAAATGTAATTCATAAGCTAGACAACAATAAACACTGCCTACAAGCTTTATCAATAAATATTACTAAGAAAAGCGTTTAAGATTCAAATGAAATGACATTTTCATCTGTCCACTTTATTATTTAGCAGAAGGTCTTGGCTGCATATGCGAGCAATACTGGTAGCAGCTCCAAACTCATTTGTGATGTGCTATGGGAGACTTTGTGTGGATCACGGGAGCGGGGATAAGTTTAGTTTGATCTCGTTCCTCTTCCCAAAGAAACATAATCAAATCAATCTAATACCTTGGTGGGATGACTCTGCATGTTCACCAGTCTATAGGAAAGGACTCCCACGCAAGAAGTTCAAAAAGATTTATCATTTATAAAAACTATGACAAATCTATCTGAAAATTGTCAAGTGTAAATCTGAATTCCACAACCTTTCGTGCAGCCACTAAATGGATTTTTTTTTTTTAAGCCGATTAAATCAGTTAGGTAAACAAATGAATACCATCCGAGAAAAATGAAAACGCCTCATAAAAAATGAGCTCATGGATTACACTAATTGCTTTCCCAAGAAAGAACTTTGTTTTCATGTGCGAAATGATAAAAGCTATTAAATATTTCTATTCTAATGACATACTTGCTTGAGAAATGCATTAAGCCATGACATTCAGGCCATTGGATAAGGGATTACAAATTGTAGAAACATATTCAAAATGTTGAAGCACAGAAAATCATGCAATTCATTTAAAAAATTTCCTTCAAAGAATTGAAGTCTGAATGTGCATAAAATAGATTTCTTGCGGGGCTTTAGAAACTTTTGCAAATACTATGTTAATGAACAGTCATAAGTAAATCAATGCATAAAAACTGTGAAGCAAATCTACACTGCCCTCCTTCTAGCACCAGAATGTAGAACCTTAAATATGCATTAGCTCAAAAACATAGCCCTTAGCATTGTTAGTAAACCAAAGCAAAAAAATATTCCCTATAAGATTCATCTAATCATAAGAATAATTCAAAAGAAGCAAGCAAAACATAGAAAACATTATTCTAATAATCAAACTAACATCTTATAGTGGATTGGTGCTTCTATGGAAAGAAGTCATTTCCCAATCCTTGATTAAGCTCCATGATATGAAAATGATATGTTGATGATCAAGATGATGAATGGACAAAATCAGTTCTTAGTTTAAGAGAATGACCTTGCAAAAGATTGTGGAGCAAGTTGTGTAGTTGTGGAGGATTTGCTTGAAGAAGGATGCCTCTATTTGTAGATTCTCAAATGCTGAGAGTGCCAAACATGGAGGATGTGGGACTAAAGATTTGGCCAATAGGAAGAGACCACTTGTCAAGTTGTGATAGGTTGATGGATGTGCAAGATTTGGGAAATGTGCCCAAGAGAGGGAGATTTCAAATTCAAATTTGAGAGTTAATACTAAGTTCGACTTGTGTAGGGGACATGTAAGAGACATGTAAGACTTATTAAATGCCATGTTGGATGTACATTTCAACTTGCTTTTGAATTCAAACTTGATAGAAGATGCCATGTTGAGTCAAAATGTTGATTTAATAAATCAATAAATTTATTTATTGGTGCAAGTGGGATTATCTAGAGGATGTGATATGCATTAGATTCGATTAATCGGGTTTAGATAAACTTAATGATGATTAGGATGTTTGACCAATTTGACTCAAATATTTGGATTTATTTTAAATCAAAGAGGGATGGAATATGACTTTAGGATTTTAATTAAATAAATTTTAGTTTATTTAATTAAAGGATGATGTGAGCCTTTGATTTATTTAAATGAATAGCCTTAGGACTAAAGACTTGATTTACCTAGTGAATGGATTTGTTGTGTTTGATTTATTTAATGAGCGGATGAACGTGAATTGGGTGCACAATGTTAATTTCATGTGTCTACAACTTGCATCAAATAATTTTCATTTAATTCCAAATCCTATTATCCTTAAAAACCTAGAGAATCAAGTCTAATTGGCTCACCTTAGGGTTGATATTCAATCTCTACACCTTTCAATCTCTTAGGTTTAATAAAATTGTGGGAAGAGGTACATTCTTAGTGTCTTAGTTCTTTGTATGAAGGACCTAGGACACCCTATTTTGGACCCCCTTTCTTCACCATTCTAGATAGACATAAACAAATGTCTAACCTAAAAGGAAAGTGAAAGCATAGCTCACCTCTCATGTCAGTGTGCCCTATGTGACACTCTCTCTCAAGGACTCATGTCTCGAGATCTGATACTATCATCATTGTTGCATTTGCATTCCTAGGGATAATACTCTTGGTCCTCTAAGCTTTCAAACTATAAGTGTAAAAATTAATGTCAAAAAGGTAAAAAAGTTATCACTTATAAGTTAAATTTAGTACTATGTTTCTCATATTATACTCTCTTAAGTTTAACATAACTTGAGCTAGTGAGCTCTAAATTTGATGTTGTATGTTGTGTTGGAATCCTAACTTCATTTTTTTCATGTTGTATGCTTGTTGATATAAGTCGTTATGTTTGTGTGGCCTTATCACAAGAACTTTCATCAAAACCTTAATCAATTCAAAGTGGAAAAGATTACTACATTGGTTCCACCTCCATAAAACAAGCAAGATAAGTTAGCATAGATTTATCTTCAAATTTCATTCTCTTTGGAAGTTTTAGACTAATGATTGTATGTGCAGGATGTTCTATGAATTTCTAACAATTCATTTTTGCAAGATGTGGTTCCTAACACATGTAGTTTTACAGATTACTACACTAAGGGCGTTGTTCTCTTGTTTGGCTAATGATGAACATCCCCTACAATATGTGTTTGTGACGTGATTTATTTTCAATACTTTAGCTTGCATATGCATGTAGTTTCATATTGCCTCTAAAGTGGAGGTTGAATGTAGCATTGAATGTTATACTCTCTTTTAGGTGAAAGTACAATTTGACGCTCTAGTTGGAATCGGCTTTAGTGACCTTTCATATTAATGCATTTAGGCATTCCCTGCCCTAAATTTTCCTATCAACCCAAGAGAATATGTGTATACCACCTTAGAAAATGTATTATCAATTAAACATCATCAAATCAACTCTGACAAGTACCCTCATTACATATGGATAATTCTTAACTTTAGCAGATCCTAAACACCCAATGAAAATCTTGTTGAGTGTGAGAAAGCCAATCTAGGATGCACTATGCCATAGAGAAAATATTTTTTCAACAGATTTCATTTCTTATTTTTGTTGGTCTCTAATTTCAGAGATGTAATTTCAAATTTAGGCCTTGGTGGTAATTTAATCCTGAAAATTCAAATTTAAGGATGTTGTCCTAAACTTTAATTTATCCTAAGTTCCACCATATAAACATGAATTATTATTTTAAAATTAAGAGGAAGAATCATAAGACAGTTATATTTTTTCAAAATACATTTGAATTTATAAGTTTTCAAGGGGAATTTTAAATTTAATCAAGATTGCTACAATGATAGAAATTTGATGCCAATGGAAGAACATGATAGAATCTAGGTTTTGGATATTGTTTTTGCCCTCTTCAACCACCTAATGACTTTTTTTATGAGTTTTCTCATCTTCAAGCTTTAGTCTACTTGCTCTCCTAAACAAGGTATTGTTGCATTTTAGATTTTCCTAAGGGTATTTGACTTTCTCTTGGGTTGATCTCATTGTTATCATTTAAGAATCCTTCTTTAATACATTTGAGTAGGTTTCTTAGCATTTTAGCTCATTACAGTTTTAGATACACTTAAGGTAAGAGCACACACATTTTATCATTCAGTTCCTTATCTATTTGTGGAGGTAGAAATACCAAAACAAAGGTTTGACTGAGGCAAACTCCTATATAGCCACTCCTTGCCCCTCTTTGTTAAGATTTTTTTAGGTTTGGATCCAAAGACGAAGATTCCAAAATAGGGTTGTAGAAGATAGACAAAGTGTTAGAGGCCTATGAAGTTAGATATAGAAAAAGAGGAGATCAATCTATGGCACACAATGCCCTAAACTAGTTATTTCAGCTTCAAATTTTAGTGACAAGTGCATAGTACTCTGCCCTTCCTAGATTAGTTTTTAATTTTTGACATTTCAGTTTAGTCAATACAAAAAAATTGCATTTTCAAGTTAGATCTTGTAGTCAAATCAATTCAATGAATCAAATTTAATTTCAATCAATTCTTAAAACATAAAAGATTTCAAATTCAAGGTAGGTTGACTCACCTATTAGATTGCAATTCAATCTTATATCCTTGTCGATTTGAAATCTAACATTTATTAAAAAAAGATTGATTTTAGTGATCTAAATATTAGACCTAAAACCCCATTTCCAATCAAAAAGAGATTTTTACATGAAAAGACTAAACCTATATAAAAAGTGACATAAAGACTTTAACTAATGGAACACTTTAAAAAATTATTCAACTACAACTTCCATTACCAAAAAAAACCCCATGAAAAAAAACAATTATTCTTTTGGGACCCTTTTGGGGAACCATATTTTCGAGGTGAGGAAGACAGCAACTCAAAAAGATAAATAAAATAATAAAAATCCCATAATGAATAAAATCAATGAGAGAAATAAATTATTTTAATGACTAACATGAGACAAGCGAAAGTGGCATTCGAGAGCAAACAAATGATAAGGAAAAAACCACGTCACGTATAGACGTGTTTACTACGACATACTAAAATGAATGCAAATAAGTAAATAGTTTAGTCTACTTTATGCCTCAATTTCCAGAGTTCGTCCAAAAGTTTTGGAATCATAAAGCAAATGTTTCTAGTCATAAGAACAAACCAAGCATGAATTATTGTATGGCAGGTATTCTTTCATGGAAAGTGATGATTCCATGTTATTAAAGATGGGCCTTATAGAAATATTTACTTATTGAGATCATATGAAACAGATTAGAGGGGTGTTGTCGTAGGCCCGCTATAGCATTCACTAACAGTAAATGAAGACTTACATCATCTTAACGAGATCTCTACGATCACAAATCATCCATTAAAAATGGATTGAATTATTCAACACGTCAGGTGTTTAACTAAAAATAGTCAAAGCATTTTGTAAGAGAGATTTTATAATTAAATAATCATACTGTTTATGGTCATAATTCCAAAATAATTTTAGCGAAAAAATTGGAATTTTAAGATGTCATTAAATGTGTGGACAGACTAAACTCGACGGGATCCAACAGATAATCTAAAAAATAAAGAAAACTACGAAATATTACTACGAGTTTCTTTAACTGGCTGGTTGTTGAATGAATTCTAACGGGGAAAAACAACATGAAGATCGCCTACAGTGCAAAATATCGACAGTTGTTTTGTGTTGTGCTCTTACTACGCATGGTTCACAACTCAGCGATACATCTGTATATGTGCAATGACAATAGTTATACAAGCGCTGAATTCGAAAGTAATTTGAGTATAGTTCTTCATAATCTTGTAAAGAATACGTCATCAACAAATGGTTTCAGTACCACTGTCTCCAGGAAAACTCCAAAGAGAGCTTATGGTCTCCTCCAATATTGGCGAGACGCAACCGTAGAGGAATGCTTCAGGTGTTCACAAGAAGCAAATGCCACCGTTCGCCAGAAGCGTGGAAATGGCATAGGCGGTAGAACTTGGCTGCCCAAGTGCTTCATGCGCTACGAGAATTATTCCTTTATGGGAAAACTAGATACCAACACAAGAACTGCTCACACTATTGACTACATCACAACTGACCCGATGGATTTGGTGCGGCGGTTAGGGAGATTTTCACAAATATGTCAAATGAGGCCATCTGATCCCCACTTCGTTACTTTTTATGGATCAACAACTACCTCACATTTAAAACGATATATAGTCAGGTTCAATGTTGGTATGATTTAACTTCCGCTGAGTGTGAAAATTAATCTCCTATCTAAATAGATTATTTGACTCCATAAAATTAATTCACAGCAAATATTGAAAAATAACACAACTGCAATTTCACAAATGAAACTCATACGAATAGAGAAGAAAACATGCTCAATAATAAACACAATATTTTTGGACAAATTGTCCCTGGAAAAATCCCGTAGAGAAAACCAATACTGGAGATGAGGAATTATAGTAAACTTCAGCAAATAAAGAGATACATAAACTGTTTGCCTCTTACTGGTAGAGCTCCGGCATTAATCTTCTCTGAAAATTTTTCCCTCGATTTCTCCTGCTAAAATTCCACATCTGTTATCCCCAACGCTACCACTACACCCTTGCTATCACTGTAAGTCTTTTTCAAGTTTGTGTTCTTCAAATGCCCATTGATCCCCTTTATACTTTTCTCATTGGAAAATCAATGACCATAATTTAATCTCAATCAATGGCTAAGATTAATTAAACTCTAACAACCTTAACTAACTAGATTCTAAAAGTCTCTAGACGAATTAGTTATTTAATTACATAATTATCTAGACAATTCACTCCTTTCTAGAAGTCTATAGAAAATAATTAAATAAGTATTTCTTGGGAATGGAGACCCCTGTCCAAGTTACATAAATTAACACTCCCTCTTAGCGAGGAAGGTGTTTTGCATGACACCCAACTTATCTCTGAAGAAGATGAATTTTTCCTTCCCCAATGCCTTAGTCAAAATGTCTGCTACTTGCTGATCTATAGGTATATATGTAGCTGAACAATCCCTCGTTGTACACAATCTCTGATGAAGTGATACCTGATGTCTATATGCTTAGACCTATTATGAAACACTGGATTCTCAAACAATTTGATGCAACTTTGATTGTCGCAGTGTATCACCGTAGTCTCAACCCTCTAACTAAACAAGGCTACCAATAATTTCTGAAGCCATATTACCTCACACGTCGCCATGCTAGCTGCTATGTATTCTACCTTTGCAGAACTCAAAGCCATAGACTTTTGCTTCCTGTTGTACCAAGAGACAACACATGATCCCAAACTAAAGCAACACCCTAAAGTGTTTTTTTGTCTGTTGTACTATTTGCCCAATCTGCGTCAATATACCTATCAACCTAATACCATCACCTCAAGCATATTTGATCACATACTCGATTGTACCACACAAATACTGCAACACATTCTTTGTCGCCGTCCAATGCACTCTCTTCGGCTCGACCATGAACTGACTAAGAGAGTTTATTGCAAATGATATATCTGGCTTAGTATTGACCAAATACATGAGAGATCTAATCAACTACCTATATAAGGTGGGGTCTACATCCTTCTCCCTAGATGAGTCTACTTTCTTCCAATTTGTGATCATAGGAGTAGACATGGCTTTGCAATCTTCCATCTCGAACCTCCTCAAGATTTCAATGCAATATTTCCCTTGTCCAAGGAAAATCTCTCCATCTATCTATCATACCTCCATGCCTAGAAAGTAGTGCATAAGCCCCAAATCCTTCATCTCAAACTCTGTTGCAAGGTCACTCTTGCACTCCTCTATGAGCCCCAATGAACCTGTTAAAAATAAGTCATCCACATATAGAACAAGAATGAGAAACTCACCTCTAACCACCAAGTAGTAGAGGTTAGCATCCGCTTCACTCTTCACGAAGCCCATTCCCTGCAAGTATTTATCAATGTCCTCATACCACTCCTTGGGAGCCTGCTTGAGTCCATATAAAGCTCTCTTCAATCTACACACGTGGGTTTTACTACTATGTGCTACAAATCCCTCTGGTTGTTCTATGTATACCTCCTCTTCAATTCACCATTAAGAAACGCCATCTTGACATCCATCTAATGGATATGCCATCCCATTTGTGTTGCAAGTGAGATCACGGCTCGTATAGAAGTATACCTGGCCACTGGAGCAAATGTCTCCTCATAGTCAATTCCCTCCTTCGAAGAGAACCCCTTGGCCACAAACCTCGCCTTGTATTTCTCAATGCTACCATCTACACCGTGCTTGATCTTATAGATCTAGTGTGATCCAACTACTGCCCTATCTATTGGTCTAGGCACAACCTCCCACACATCATTTTGCACTATTGAGGTATATTCCTCAACCATCGCATCTTGCCACACCTGTTGTTGTGCGGCCTCCTGATAGCTAGAAGGCTTACTATCTACCAACTGACTAACTAATGCCATATAGTCATTATACCTAGTTGGTTGTATCTGCTGCCTACTACTCATCCTAGGAGCTCCCACAAAAACTTGAGTATCCCTATGTATATGTTGGTTCCCACTACCAACTGTAGAGGATGAAGTATCAACCTCCATGTTTTCCTGATGCATCTCTTGGATCTCCTACATCTGTTGCTCCATACTCTGTGAACTCTTAGCACCTGAGCCTGTGCTTGTACTAGTAACCGTACTCAAGCTTCGATGCCCCTGATATGGTTGCACGATCCTTGGAGCTTATGTTGGTTGCTCTCTCTGATCATCTACTGAAAAATATCTAGACCTCCTAAATGCCTTGTCCTCCATGAACTTGACATCAAACCAAACTATAATCCTCCTAGCCCCTAGAATGAATATCCAATATGCCTTTGAGGTTTCACTGTACCCCACAAAGTACCCTCTCTCTGTAGTCTGATCTAACTTGGAACATGTAAGCCTTGGAATGTGACAATATGCCAAACTCCCATATATCCTGAAGTGGCTAACATCTAGCTTCTTCCCTGAGAATGCCTCCTCTGGTGTCATCTTGCCCAATATCTTATGTGGAACTCTATTCTATATGTATATTGTTGTACTGCATGCCTCTACCCATAAGTAACGTGGCATATCTTGGTCATGCAGCATAGCCCTTTCCGCCTTTGATATAGACTGATTCTTCCTCTCAGCAACCCCATTCTATTGTTGGCTATAAGGAATAATCCACTCTCTCTTTATTCCTTCCCTAGTACAGAACTCCTGGAACTCTTTCCCTTTGTACTCGCCTCCATTATCTAACCGAAGAACCTTTATTTTCTTGCCTGTCAAATTCTCCACAAGAGCTTTGAACTCTTGGAAGCGACTGAAAACCTCATCCTTGGTCTTCAAAAAGTATATCCAAGTCTTCCTAGAGAAATCATCAATAAAAATAACAAAGTACTCGTACCCTCTAAGAGACTTCATCAACATTGGTCCACATATATCTGAATGTACTAGATCAAGAACACCCTCAGATATGGTGTCACTCCTTGGAAAAGTTGCTTTCGCAAACTTCCCCAACACACATCCCTTACATACATCATCATGCTCTATGCTCACCTCTAGAACACCTTTCACTGTCTCACGAAGCAACTTAAGTGTTCCATGATGTATATGGCCCATTCTCCTATGCCATAGCTCTCCTTGATCTCTAGAATTACTACTGCTCATCAATGCCTTATGAGTATCAAACTGCAACCTGTAAAGTCGGTCGCTCATAACTCCAATAGTTATGGGTGATTTCCAATCCTTGTGCTGGATTAACACATTCACCCCTCTAAAGAGTACATTGTAACCTTTATCCTGAAGGATGGATATGCAAATCAAATTCATATCCAACCATGGCACATGCAACACATCATGAATGGGAATCTACCTTCCATTATCCCTCTAAAATAGAACAATCCCTTTCCCAACTAGATTGAGTTTGGACATGTTCCCCATAGAAATCTATATTCTGATGTCCTCCTTATAGCTAGAGAAGTACTCTCTAACTTCTATCATATGAAATGATGCCCCACTGTCTATATACCAACAACCATGTGAGGTTGAGCTAGCCATACAAGCTATGAGAGTGAACTCATCCCCCATTCTACTAGAGAGCTTATTTGCACTTGTTGAAGTTGTCCTCTGCTTCTTGCCTTTCTTTTCATTCTTCTTCCTTTGCGGGTGATTGTTGACATAGTGGCCAACCTCATGACAGCCATAGCACTTAACCTTTGATAAGTCCTTCTCACTTTGTGGATTTCATCCTTTGCTAGACCCCTTCTTCGCTTTCCCTTTTCCTGTAAAGGCAACATTTTCCTATTCTGCCTCACTTTTCTGGCTCTTGTTGTTGGTTCCACTGACATGACAAGTCTAAGCTCCTCTTGAGTGAAGTCACTCCAGAGTTGATCCCAACTCAGTAAGGTGTCTCATCCATTAATAACTTGAACAAAGACATCCCACTGCTTAGTAAACCCATTTAGGGCTACTTGTACTAGCTCGTCCTCATCTAGTTTATCTCCAATAGCTGCCAACTCATCCTTGACAAGTCTGAGTCTGGTGAGATAACTTGTCACGTCTTCTCCCTTGTTCATCTAAGTATTCCTCAACTTTTTGTCTAAAAATTAGCTTCCGGTTAGTCGTAGCATTCTGGTACAAATTCAAAATGGCATCCCACATCTTCTTCATTGTATCCAACTCTGTGATATGTGGAACAATATGATCCTTGACACCACCAAGAATCAACCTCCTTGCTTTGGCATCTTCCTTCTTATATGCTAAGAGCTATGTTGGATCTATAGGTACATCTACAACACCGGTCACATATTCCTTGATACCATTCTCTTCTAGCAATAAAGAAATTTTGGCTTCCCAGACACCAAAATTTGAGGCTCCATCCAATCTTTTATAATCTCTTAAACCTATTGAGGCCATCTCAAAAGATAAAATAAATAATACTAAAAGTAATTTTGCAGAGTTAGCACTAGGTTTTATAAACCCTCAATTTTTCCTTCCTGTGTTGAGCCTTGTCTGCCCTCATATCAGCTCTAATACCATGTGAAAATTCTATTGTAGTTATTGATTATTAATCTCCTATCTAAATAGATTATTTGACTCCAAAAAATTAATTCACAGCAAATATTGAAAAGTAACACAACTGAAATTTCACAAATGAAACTCACAGGAATAGAGAAGAAAACATGCACAATAATAAACACAATATTTTTGGACAAATTGTCCCTGGAAAAACCCCGAAGGGAAAACTAGTACTATAGATGAGGAATTATATTAAAATTTAAAGCAAATAAAGAGATACATAAACTGCTTGCCTCTTACTGGCAGAGCTCCAACATTAATCTTCTCCAAAAATTATTCCCTCAATTTCTCCTGGTAAAATTCCACAACTGTTATCCCCAACGCTATCACTGCAAGACTATTTTCTCTCACTACAAATCTACTTGCTATCACTGCAAGTCTTTCTCAAGTGTGTGTTCTCCATATTCCCATTGATCCCCTTTTATACTTTTCTAATTGGAAAACCAATAGCCATGATTTAATCTCAATCAATGGCTAAGATTAATTAGACTCTAACAACCCTAACTAACTGGATTCTAGAAGTCTCTAGAGGAATCAATTATTTAATTACATAATTATCTAGACAACTCACTCCTTTCTAGAAGTCTCCAAAAAATAGTTGAATAAACATTTCTTGGGAATGGAGACACCTATCCAAGCTACATAAATTAACATTGAGAACTATAAAATATGAGCTTAACACATGCAATTGGTGAGTTGTTAGATGTGACAGCCAATAGAACTTGCCTAGGAGGTATGGTTGGCTCCAGAAGTTGCATTGTTGGTTATGAAATCTACCCATTCTTTAATCCTGCCCCTCCATAGCTGCCTTCTTCGGAACCAATCCAACAATGACCATCATCATGTCTAACACTGACTAATATGCATACCAATTTATTTTTAAGCTAATTTAGTTATCCTAGAATGCTAAGGAATCTCATAGAATAGGAATGTGCTAACAATATTTAATAAAGGATCTATGTGCATGAATTATGACAAGAAAACCCAAATCAATCATAGTTCTTGCAAATAAGTCTTATAATTATTATATGTTCTATTACTACTAGAATTTAATTTTCACTTAATGTCATTTAAATAAATTATAATAGGGGTTACTTTGTTCTTTGTATTTAAAGTACCTACCATTTTTCATGACTAAGCACTCAAATTAGCTCTTGTACAAAAGTCTTCAAAGAAAATAGGTACAACTTTGGTTATTGTCAGTGGCTTATTGGTGATTTTACTATTATCCATGTTTGAAATCCGACTTGAAAATTTAAGTCTATGGTATTAAGAAAGCCAACCTTCTTAAGAAATGTATCATTGAGCTGAAATTTTAATGATTTTATTTTTACCAACAAAATTTTGACGATTTTAATGATTTTGTTCTACATTAGAACATAACAGAGAATTTTTTGCTCTCCTCAATTTTTTGTTAGAAAATAATATTTCTAGTTAGAATTAAATGCAAAATTGTAATTTTTTTCCTGTGCATTGCATATCCAGAGAATCTAAATACATAGCTAGACTCAATAATCGGCCAGGAACATGAAATAATCTTTAACTTGGAAAATATCAAGGCTGCAACTAAAAAATTCCATGATGATAACAAACTTGGAGAGGGGAGTTTCAGCTCTATATGCAAGGTAACATAAACCTAACTCACCATGTTATTAAACAAGGTTACTTATCCATTCTTCACTCTTGTTTTAGTATTTAATTTGTATTTCTTTATATATACCCTTTAACAGTAATTTCAATATCATTCATTAAAAAGATGGAAGGAATGGAATAAACCCCAAAGCCATATAGACCAGGCATTTCAATTTTATTTTAATTTTCATCAAATTTTTTTCCAGTGTTCAAAATTTTTAAATATAATTACACTAGAAGTTTCGTGTAGAAACACACAACGATGAGTGAATAGGCAGTGATGTATAGTGAAGGGATGGGAGTTATGGGCAATGAGGGTGGCAGGCTTGAGAGTTGGCATTGGGAGTTGCATAGAAGAGGAACAATGTAGGATGGATAATGGAACATGGAATAAATACCATAAAGTATTTTATTATGTTGCAACCATAACTAGATAATGGAATCCATAAAGCAAACAAGATTGGGTTGAGGAGGCAGTTAGATGCGGAAGAAAACAATAGAGGCCAAGACACACACTAACGATTATTTTGTTTCAACCATAACCAATATACGAAAGCCATAAATCAAACAACATTACTTTGAACAGCCACCCACATTCAGAAAGCCACAACATAGCCTAAGCTATACAATTTAAGTATCAACCCAAGCTCCATAGCCTTAACATTTTTAATGTTACATATATATATTGATATTAAAATATACCCGATATAGCCTAAGAAAGAAAACAATAATCAATAATACCTAATGTAACCAAAGATAGAATCAAAAATATTAATTATTTTATTCTTTTCCAAGAATAACCAATAAATTAAACCCATAAATCAAACAACATTACTCTTTATAGCCACCCACGTGTAGAAAGCCACAATATATGCGTACCTATACAATAACAATCAACAAAAATGCCATATCCTCTATAATTTCATTATGTTGCAAACATAGCCAGAAAACGCAAACATTCAACACAAACTCTACAAAAATTGACAGTAACAAACCCAATTCGTACACCTTTCCATAGAATACAAAATATAAATGAATGTAGGCTAAAATAGAGAACAATAACCAGTAAATTTTCTGATCATTTGTCAATAGTTTGGATTTCAAGCCAAAGCAATGTGGAATGCAACCTAAGAGAAACTAAAACAACATTAACTATTTTATTCCATATCAAGCATAGGCTGAAACATATGAATTCTATTTGTATCTTACATCAGAAATATACAAATGTTTACATTAAATATATTAAATAAAACACAAGAAGATAAGTTGTCATTTCTAGCCTTCCATATCGAGCGATGGAGAATCAAGGACTATCACGAAACTATTGAGCATGCATATATAGACTTCATGACTATGATCAAGGGTAATATGAACTTTGATTATCAAAATAAACATTAAATATAGTGGGATATAGTTTCCATTTGACTATTACAACTAATTTTACAATTAATTAGTCAACATCACCATCATAGCTGGAGTATAGGCTGGCAAAATAACAAAAAAATGTAAATCTTAGTCTGGTAGAAGTATGAATTTGAGACAGAATATGTAAATCAGTAGATTTTAAAACTTGTATTATGTATACTACAAAATATATAATAGACATGTAATGCAACATATGATATAAATAAAATTTAACCATACTTGTGCATGTGTTAGATTGCAGTAGGCGGGAAAAAAAATGAGGGGTGGTTTGCACTCTACCCCTTTGATGAATGATGGAAGGAATGTTCTAGCTAGTAACGAGTAAAAATGAAATCATTGGAATCCACGTTATGGCTCCAGTATGATATATGCAATAACAAGGGAAAGTGTATATAATAGTGCAGTGGCCATCTACAATTGATACACAAAATGTAAACCAATAGATGTGAAATTTGATTATTTTATAACATAAAAGTTACTTGGTGTATGTTGCTGAATGGATTTTCAACATAAGAAAGTAGCACCTGATGTACACCCTACCATATTGGATCATGGAGCATCATGCGCTCTCAACAAGCCCCCAAGCAAGGAAAAATAAAATACCGACCATTGGCATCAATGGTGGAAGCAATGTCTAGGGTGATGCTTACTTAACACAAGCTCTAAATTGAAATAACATAGCATGCACAAGAGAATCCTACAAAAAATAAATGAATCCAGGCTAAGATAGAGAACAATAACTAGTAAATTTTATGATCTTATGTGAAGAGTATGGCATTGAAAAGTGAAAGGACACACCATTTTGAAGATCACCCCAACGAAAGAAACCTCCAATGGACTGAAAGACAAAGTGGATTAACATTAACTATTTTACTCCATTCACAACCATAGGTTGTAACATATGAATTCCAATTGAATCTTATGTCAGAAATAAATAGATGTGTAAATAAAATATATAATATAAAACACAAAAAAAATGAATGCACTATGGTGAACATCTATATTAAAGATGAAATATGTAAATGAGAGGATCTTTAGACCTCTATAATGTACACCAGAAGATATACAACACACATGTGATGCAAGCTTTGAAATAAGTAAAATTTAAGCATACCTAGGGATGTGGTACATTCCTGCAACTATGGAAGGAAATCACGAATGGTGTGCACCCTACCACTTTGATCAATGATAGAAGGAAAAATTTGGCTAGTAATGAGTATAGATTAAATCATTAGAATCCACATTATGGCTCAAGTATCATCTGGAAGGATAAGAGCAAAGTGAAAATATTAGTGTAGTGGTCATCTCTAATTGATAGAGAACATGTAAAGCAAGAGATATGAAAGTTGATTATTTAATAACATACAATTTTCTATGAAGTTGTAATGCAAGGAATGAAGCAAACAAAACTTAGACATACCTAGTGTATATCATAGAATGGACGGTCAATATAAGAAAGTAGCACGTGATGTCCACCCTACCATATTGGGTCATGGAGCGTCATGTGCTCTCACCAAACCCCCAAGTAAGGAAAAATAAATTGCTCACCATTCAGATAAATGGTGAAAGCAATGTCTAGCCGCTACTTAATGCAAGCTCTAAAGGCATCGGAAGCTACACATATGATGATTGTTTGCATAGAGTATGGTTTCATTTACATGAAAGAATAATCAAAAAGTTATCACACTAAACACATAGGAATGGTAGAGAACAAATCAATCAGAAAATGTGAAGAATTACAAAATGCATAATAAATTGTATGTAATGAAGGTGGAGTAGAAGAGTAGAAGCAAATAAAATGTAGGAATACCTTGTGCAAGCAATGAAATGGAAGATTTAGAGAGTAAGGTAGGATTTTTTTGTACCCTTCCACATTATGGAATCAAGCGTCATCGATTATGACCAAACCTCTAAGCAAAGTAGTTTTTTTTCTCCAGGAATTTAAACTATACGCCAGTGCATGTATTTGGAATGTAAAACACTATCAAGGGAATATCATTTGGAACAAGCGATATTAGAAGTTTAGCACAACAAACATTTATCATCACTACAAAGTATTTAAATAGGGAAGTATAAAGAGTTGTATAATTTGTAAAGAATAATATCTAATATATGTTGAATAAAATACATGTTATAAACATGATGCATGTATACCTTTTGCAAAGTGTAGCACACAATATGTGGACAATTGAATATAATTTTCTTCTGCAACCTGCCAATGTTATTTACCTGAGATCACTATTATCTTGTTAGAAGAATACATAGATTTGCAGCATTGGTCACAAAAAACTTTGAATGTAATTAGAAAAGAACATATGGAAAGAATGGGATACAGCCTTACCTTGTATAGAAATACAATATATTTGTAAAGAATAATATCTACTATATGTTGAATAAAATACATGTTATAAACAGGATGCAGGTATACCTTTTGCAAAGTGTAGCACACAATATGTGGACAATTCAATATAATTGTCTTCTACAACCTGCCAATGTTATTAACCTGAGATCACTATTATCTTGTTAGAATAATATAAAGACTTGTAGCATTTGTCACAAAGAATTTTGAATGTAATTAGAAAAGAACAAATGGAAAGAATGTGATACAACCTTACCTTGTATAGAAATACAATATAGTTTCAACGTGAACAACAGAGGGCACTTGCGAGCATAAATGTATCAACAATTATAAACCTCTGTAGTGACACCTAGAAATATTTTGAATCTAAATTTGTTAGAATATGAAACTGATAGAAAGAAATAATTTAAGTGTTGTAGCTATGGAGGCGGGGCGAATCTAGACAAGTGCACAAAGGTATTGACAACAAGTTGAAATTTAGATAATGGATGTTTCTTGCTAGGAAGAATGGGAAAGAGAAAGCAATAGTTCAATAGGAACATCTTGTACTAATGTTTGTATAAGTTAATCTTTGGAAATGTTGGGGAAGTTGAACAGGGCTGGGAATGAAGGGTCTTGTAAAAGAATTGAGACAAATAGGAAAAGAAAAAGTGGCATAGGTACCATGGAGATCAAAAATATTTCATGATAGTGGAAGTGTAGACAATTCTTGGAGACATTCCTCTTCTTTGATTTTAAGTGCATTGTATTTGTTGGAGTGCATCCTAGAATATCTATCAAAACAAAAAGGTGGATCTATGCGTATGCCTTGTAGTGATTTAACATGAGAGAGAGTTGTGAATATAAGTCCTTTCCTTTCTTTAGTTCCAATATCTATTGTAGCTTTCTCTAGTGTTAAGCCTTGAGATTTATGGATTGTGATAGCCCAGGCCATTATCAACGACAATTGTCTTCGGTTGCCTCATGTGATTGGGATAATGGGGATGAATGTTGGATTCTCCTGATCCCATGCTAGTCCAATGTAGTTCCAGAAGTCAACAACAACATATTCAAGCAATTGGGGCAGTTTAGCACCAATGGCATATACAATAGCCTTCACTAAACCCAAGGATCCATTCACCAAGCCAACTGCCACCCAAAGATTTTTTGTCAACATTACCTGTTGGCCAATTGCAAGCAATAGTTCAACTTGAAGTTGTTCATCATCAGCATAATCAAGTGTATTTTGTTGGGAACATTCAGCAGCACTAATTACAATTGGAACATTTCATTGTTGTAGCATTTTCCTATTGTGCAAAGCAACCAAGATATTAGTTGGGAATAAGTGGATAGCTTGATCAAAGTCTTGCTTTTGCTTAGATGCAAGCATGGCTTTTGTTTGATTCATAAAAATTTTCCAATCAGGCAGGGTTGCTTGGTAGTTTTTAATACTCATAAGGAGCATACAGAACTGTTGTTGTGATTTAGATTGCCCATGCTAGCGGAAGATAGTGTCAAGCATAACAACAATATTGAAAGTGTGTCAAAGTGTCAATGCTATGGACCAAGAAATATAGATAGGTATGTCCATAATAGGGGGAAGTTGAGCCAAGTCTCTAACAAGTATAATGGACACCACCGAATGGTTGCAAATTTCTGGAAGGGAATGCTTGCCGCAATCGACTATCTATTTTTAGCAGCAACTTGGGACCCAAGAAACACATTTCATCAATTAGTATGTACTTAATATTTTTGAAGTCTTCTTGAAATATGGTCAATGCCTATCCTTTCAATGTATTCATATCTTTTATTGGTATGCAAAGAGTAGTATGCACTATGGAGCCATGAATATTCTAAGCAGCAACACCCGTTGGTGCCAAAACAAGCATAGGGTTCATTTTTTGACTAAACGATCAGTTTAGTGCTCTTTGTATCCTATCAATTAAGAATGACTTACCTATACCATTAGTTCCTTGAATTATCATATGAAGTGGAGGTGGTGAGGGTGAGCCAAAGTGATGTTGAATGATTCTCAAAGCAAGCTCTTATCTAGGAGATAGTTCATGAGAAAAGGATGGCATTGCAAAGGAGGGAAGCATGTCTTCAGGTGTATGTAACTTACTTGTTGCAACAAATTGTTCAGTAATACTATGAAGATTCTTTGAAACATTGTGGTTGTCCCACCTATAGTGTAGTTCAAAGTCCGGTCGACCCAAGAGTTGTAGCTAGTCAAAGCAAACATTCTTTGTTGCACCAAGTTGAGAGAGCAACTCCCATTTATATTGTTTTGTATGTGGCACAGACTATCTGCTATCAGTATCTCTATCACTACGCTCATCATCTGTATGTTAGTCAGTAAGTCTATTTACATGCCAAGCAACATAGCCAGTAGCATGGAGTAGCATCCAATTTTCTATAATGCTTTCTCTTGTAAGCCCTATGGGTGGGTACATGAAGTTGGGTTACAATTTGGTGCCAGCTAACTTAAAAAAAAAATGAAAACTCATAACGTGAGCATGTTATAACACACCCACATTATGTCAATTTAAAAGGAAAAAAAAAAGTGAAAGTGATTCATTTTATGTTGATTGTTCTTTTGCTCTTCCCACAGCCAAAAATCCTCATTTTCATGCTCACATTCTAGGATGAGGGATTGAGCAAAAATATTCAACAATGGTTGTTATTTCTTTGCAAGGATGGTGCCATGATGATGAAGAGGTAGGAGAGGTAAGTATTGTTTGCTATTTGTTTTGAATATCTTAGTTTTAGGTTGATTTTGTTAGTTTAAGGTTATATTTGATATATAAATTTTTGAATTTGTAGGAGATGCAAATGAACCCGCAAACCCACAAAATCCTCAAAAACAAGAGCAACCAAATCCTGAACAAGAAAATCAACCTCAACAACAACCTCTTCCACCAATCCCTCAACACCCTCCTAGCACTCAACAAAATTTAATGAGTGAGATTGATAGCAACAAAAAACAAATTGAGGATTTTATTAGTAGGTTGAGTGATCCAAATGGTTCAACCACAGAAAGAATGACCATCAGAAATTCATTGAATGATATGTTAAAAAATGTGGATTCAATTAGCAAATAAATAACTGGATGGCAAGATAGGAGGCAAGCGGCTAGGGCATATTATGTAGATAAACTATCATATAAACAAGTAAAGGATTTAAAAATTACAAAAGGTGATTTGTGTTAATTATTCACTGACCCACGAACAAATCAAAAACTTACCCTCAATGCGAAGAGGTTTCCTATTCATTGGTCTCACCACCAAGAGATTAGGAACCGTTTTTATGATAGGTGGTATGTGGTCTTTGATGACCGACCGTGCAACAATTGTGAAGTCCCCCAGTATTTTCTTAGGAAACTATACAGTGAGTTCATATTGAACAAAATCCAAAAAATTTTTGATATAAGGGATTTCTAGGGGAGAGGTGGGGGGTCATCTCAGGATAGGCCCGGTGCATAGCCGAATCCTACGCAGCAAGGGAGACGAGCTCTCGCTTGGCTACCTAGTGAGCACATTGTTATGCCTTCCATCGCGAAGGAGAGTGCCAATGTAGAGACATTGCAAGCGATCAACACTTTGACCCAAAGTGTCATCCATCATACTAGCCCTATTCTATAGTGCCATTCAGGGGAGTCTTCGAGTGGTGGCCTTTGAACCCATGTGTGTCAATCTTGTGGGTGACTTGTTCATATGACCCCACCGGCACTCAGGAGGCTGTTGTTGAGGATCCGTATGTGGCTATGGAGATGGAGAGGGCAGCTAAAATTTTGCATGATGTGTATATAATTTATACTTGGGTAAAAGTTAGCATGTTCATTGAATTTAATTTATTAAATTTTGATTTTGAAATGCAAGATTACCATATTTAATTTTATGATTTTAATAAAATTGCAGGGTCACAGTGTTGAGACAGGATACACCAGCCCTCCACCTACTTATTTTTGCAGTACACCTATTAGTGGGGTATGTAACTAGTAAATAATTATAAATTTATTACATGTTAATAGCATTGTTTTACGAATGGTATTTTAATATGTGATTTTGGATGTTGAACAGGGTAATATTGGAGCTTTCGAGGGAACACCTCCTAGTGCCAGTGGATTTACTCAAACCTTCACGCGGGTAATAGAATAAAGAGTTTAACTAATGAATTATACTTAATAGATTTGTGTAGTTTATATTCCTATCATTGGTTTCATTGCATTGCACATCATTCAAACTCAAAGCATTACTTCACATTCCATTTAAGAAATAACTAGATGTTGATAGATGCCAAAATTTCAACTTCAATAAATAGTTGTTTAGAAAGTCAACATGTAAGCAACTTGATGCAATTTCTCAACATGGAGGCATGTGCTTGCAAAGGTGCACCTGCATTACAAACTATGGATGCTTGGAAAAAATCAATGAAACCATAATAGTAAGCAATAGCATAGACAAGGCAGTTAGTAGTTTCAAAAAATGCCTCGAAGAAATGTGGTCTCATGGCACGATGGAATTCCATTCCATCACCATGAGACCACATTTCTTCGAGGCATTTCTTCAAAATGCTCACCACCTTTTCTATAATACCACATTTTTCATACATGTGCACCAAAGCATTTTATCAAACTACTCGTGCTTCCTTGTTATGGCTAAAAGCCTAAAATAGGTGCTTTCCAACAAACTATGGATGCTTGGAAAAATATCTATCAAAGCATAATAGCAAGCAATAATTTACCATAGAGAAGGCAATGAACTTTTGAAAAAATGCCTGAAAGAAATGGGTTCTTATGGTGATGGAATGCCATGACATGCATTTTTTTGTAATGGCATTCCATCACCACAAGACCCCTTTTGAGGCATTTTTTCAAACAATTCAAGTTGCCTTCTCTATGCCACCACATTTATCGTACATGTCTATGAAAGCATTTAATCAAACGATTCAACAAATTTCTACTATGGGTAAAAGCCTAAAAACATGTCCTTTCGAATAAGATATGGATAGGGAAAATAGTAAGCATGATAATCAGAAATATATAGTTTAATAAGTACTCAAAATTTTGTTCATTAGATCTCATACACTATAAGTCATGGCGTGGATCGCTATTGTAACTTTTTTGTGAATAAATAATGTTTTGTTTTATTTTCAATTGTTGGTTGTGGAAACACCTCCAAATGTTACAAGGGCAATGGATATTGGTGTTTTATCTTCTATACAATCCTTGATGGCTTTGAAAGGGGAGGTATGAGGCAAATTAATAAATTTCAATTTACATTTGTTGTTATAGATGTTAGTTCGAGTGAAAAATCAAACCAAATTATTGATTTGTAGTCTAATTTCTATTTGGATGGTCTATACAAGGCTTGAGCATGCCTCAGCATCGAAGTGTGAATATTTCCCTCATGGAGAGTAATCGTGAGATGGTTGTAAGTGATTATTTTTTAAATATAGATAATTTTTTATAATGTAATTTCTATATATTAATGTCTTTACTTCTTAAATTGTAACAGTTAAAACTTCACCAAGAGCTTAACGCTAGTAGGAGGAGCAATAGGAGCACTCCTTGAGTGCAACAGAAATGAGTGACAGACCTATTGCCATTCGATTGACCAGCAAAGGGAAAGAGTTTATTTCGAAAACCTGGAGAGCAATGACTTTTGATTCCAAAGCCCTTTGTTGTATGCCTACATGGCAGTTTTGTACATATCTTGTATTGGATATATTTGACATTGTATGCCTATGTGGCATTCTTGTAAGCCTATATGGCTATTTTGTACCTATATTTTATACATATATTGACATATATATATGTTTGCATACATGGATATTTGGTTAATACAAATATATTTTACCGATGGTGTCCATATTTGCATGTTATAAATTCATGGTTCAATAGATATGAGTTATGTGTATTCAAGTGTATACTTTACAACGTACATGTATTCATTTTGACTTATGTGTGTTCCAATGTATACTTTGTGACTTACACGTTTTCATGTGTATACCTTGTATTCGTGCATATACTTTGTATTAAGTTGTGTATACCATGTATTTGTGTGTATACTTCAAGGCATATATGTTTGCGACTACTTGTGCTTCCCTTATTCACATGTACATGCTTGACTTATTCACATGTATACTTATTAATTGGTTAGATATAACATTGATCATTGTTGTCCTTCATGGTTTTTCTTGAATAAATTAATTGATTTATGGTAAACAACTTTATCTAAAAGAAAAAAAATGGGTTTTCAATTGGTATTCTATGAAATGATTGATAAAAAGATTCCAATATATTTAATCCTTTGATTGGAACAACTCAATTAAGCAAAGGATATGTATAATAATTTTCCTTTTAGATTAGCAATGCATGGAAGTTTCAAAAAGTATCCTTGATATTACAAAAAGATATGTGTTTATACACTTCAATTATGCACTCACCCTTTGGTTCTTTGAAAGAAAAATCTGCCTATGTCATTGTTACACTGCATAGGTAAACCAAATTTTGTATTGTGGAGCTATATTAAGCTACCACTCTCAAGACCAATGTAACAATGATACAAAATAATGTTTGAGACTGCAAGAAAACATCAAAATGGCTAATGTACTAAAAAAATTCTTATGATTTATGAAGAACACTGATAACACTACTCAGTTGGCTTGTTTTATCAAAATCATACAAATTGAACCCTAATATAAATAGACTTTGTATATCAAGCTACCACAATTCAAGTTTCAACGATGAATATTTATGATGCATGTTTTAAATGAAAATCAAGTTTATGATGGTTTTTTTGTTTATATGATGTTATGTGATATTCTAATCCTAATGCATGCTTCTAGGCTATATATATATATATATATATATATATATATATATATTGTTTTTACATGATTTTTGTACCAACGAACCCAAAACGAACCAAACCCCCCTCCAAAAAAATTTGGCCTAACTTGCGAACCGAACCCCTAAACCTCAAAACCTATTCCAACACTCTTCATTTTTCTCGCACAAACTTAATTGACCACCAAATTATGTCGCCTCTTCACTTTACCCAATTTTACTCCCTCAAACATCTCTTTTTCATTCAAAACCCTTGTTTTCCCAACTAGGGAATCATGCCATAACATACTTTTGACCTCCCCTATCCTTGTAGACCTTTTGAACACATCAAACTCCACAACCTCACCCTATTTCCAACCTATTCTAACTTATTTTCAAGCAATTTCTTCTTTTCACCTCTTCTAGGCTTGCTTTTAAGGGGCCTCAATTTTGAATTTTGAATAGGGGAAACATTAGTAATCTCTTCAAATGCCTTTACCAATCCTATTTTCATTCATACTCCCTATCCTACTTATATCAAGCCCATATCACCGAGACAAAACCTGAACAATAGATGGAATGGCCTATTTCAACATATTACACTCGAACCCTTAAGGGATCGATCCAGTTGAACCTAGCTCAGAGAAATTTTGTGTGTTTGGGTGCTAAAGAGGACCATGCCTAGCGTAAAAATACCTATTTGAATGTGTTGGAACAGTTCGTTTGGTCACACGAGTTGCAAAATAAAAGTTGCACCACTTTGCAACTTTCCACTACTTCCATTTGTCACTTTTTCCATCAACTAAAAATTGGACACCATAGGAAAACCACTCTAAGATAACAAAAACTAAGAGAGGTTATTGTAAATGGGCCCAACACAATCCCATAGGATTAGATGAGAAGTTTCTAAGCATCACGCTATCTGAGTAACAACATGCTAAAGTTTGCAGCCATTTTGCACTTTAAACCCTTAAGGGATCAATCTGGTTGAACGTAGCTCAAAGTGATTCCGTATGTTTGGGTACGAAAGAGGACCATTCCTAGTGTAAAAATACCTATTCAAATGTGTTGGAACAGTTCAATTGGTCACACGAGTTGCAAAATGAAAGTTGCACCACTTTGCAACTTTCCACTACTTCCATTTGACACTTTTTCCATCAACTAAAAATTGGACACCACAGGAAAACCACTCTGAGATAACAAATATTGAGAGATTTCATTGTAGAGGGGCCCAACACAATCCCATAGGATCAAATAAGAATTTTCTAAGCATCACAGTATCCAAGTAACATCATGCTGAAGTTTGCAACCATTTTGCACTTTAGACCCTTAAGGGATCAATCTAGTTGAACATAGCTCGGAGCAATTTCACGTGTTTGGGTGTGAAAGAGGACCACAACTAGATTAAGCATACCTATTTGGATGCGTTGGAACAGTTTGTTTGGTCACACAAGTTGCAGAACGAAAGTTGCACCACTTTGCAACTTTTCACTGCTTCCATTTGACACTTTTTTCATCAACTAAAAACTGGACACCACAGGAAAACCACTCTAAGATAACAAAAACTGAGAGAGTTTATTGTAGAGGGGTCCAACATGATCCCATAGGATCAGACAAGAAATTTGTAAGCATCACGGTATCCGAGTAACAGAATGTTGAAGTTTACAGCCATTTTGCACTTTGGACCCTTAAGGGATCGATCCAGTTGAACATAGCTCAAAGCGATTCCGAGTGTTTGGGTGCAAAAGAGGACCATGCCTAGCATAAAAATACCTATTCAAATATATTGGAATAGTTCATTTGGTCAAACGAGTTGCAGAACAAAACTTGCACCACTTTGCAACTTTCCATTGCTTCCATTTGACTCTTTTTCCATCAACTAAAAATTGGACACCACAAGAAAACCACTCTGAGATAACAAAAACCAAGAGAGCTTATTACAGAGGGGCCCAATGCAATCCCATAGGATTAAATGAGAAGTTTCTAAGCATCATGGTATCCAAGTAACAACATGCTAAAGTTTGCAATCATTTTCAACTTTGGACCCTTAAGGGATCGATCCAGTTGAACGTAGCTCAGAGTGATTCCGTGTGTTTGGGTGTGAAATAAGACCATGCCTAGTGTAAACATACCTATTCGGGTGCATTGAAACAATTTGTTTGGTCACACGAGTTGCTGAACAAAAGTTGCACCACTTTGCAACTTTCCACTACTTCTATTTGACACTTTTTCCATCAACTGAAAATTGGACACCACAGGAAAACCACTCCAAGATTAAAAAAAAAAAAAAAATTGATAGAGGTTATTGTAGAGGGGCCTAACGTAATCCCATAGGATTAGATGAGAAATTTCTAAGCATCACGATATCTAAGTAGTAGCATGTTGAAGTTTGTAGTCATTTTGCACTTTGGACCCTTAAGGGATCGATCCGGTTGAACGTAGCTCAGAGAGATTCCACATGTTTGGGTGTGAAAGAGGACCTTTCCTAGCATAAAAATACATATTCAGATGTGTTGGAATAGTCCTTTTAGTCACACGATTTGCATAACAAAAGTTTCACCACTTTGAAACTTTCCACTGCTTGCATTTGACACTTTTTTCATCAACTAAAAACTAGAAACTATGAGAAAAACACTCTAAGATAACAAAAACTAAGAGAATTTATTGTAAATGGACCCAACATGATCCCATAGGTTCAAACAGAGAATTTTTAAGCACTATGGTATCTAAGTAATACCCTGTCAAAGATTGCTACCCTTTTGCACTTTGGGATTTGATGTTTCATTAAACTGTATGGTTCCGTACATGGTGATTGTGCTTTGTTTTCAATGGAATTTGGTGCGCAATAGACTTAACTCCATTTTAGTTTTGGTTTGGTTGGATTTCAAGTGAGTTTGTACATTTTAGAAGCCAATTACTGAGGGTCAGTTTGTATACCCTATGTTAAGGGTTTTGAGTGCATTAAAATGTCATATTAAGCCTTTCACCCACTGTATGCTTCTAGAACTTGATGGAAAGGCTTAGTTATGGTTATAAAATATGTGTGCATAGTTTTGTGCACAAGGGAGGTGAATAGAGGGTTTTTAGGTGATGCCCTAGAAGTTAAATGGTGCATTTTTTAGTGGAAAATGGTGGTTTACTACTAGGGTTTGAAGAAATATTTGGGGGTTGCGATATCTCTTAAAATTTTAAGCTTGTGTAGACCTTTTTGAATGTGTTTTAGGATTTGGTTGGCTGTGGGAAGTTTTGAGTATGGGTTGTCAACAAACCCTTTCCTAACTTGTAGTCTCCAAATCTCATCAAATGGGATTATCTTTTAGAGAATGTCATCCAATGGCCAACCAAACATCAATCAAGCTTTAACATAGACCCTAAGACAAATTCCCAAGAGATCATACCATGTTTCTTTGTACCATCATTAAGATCCAATAGACCACCTTGCATAAAGGCTACTAAATTAGCCCTATTTACAAATAGACAACCTTTTAAACACTAGATCTTCACTTAAACTCCTAAAAAAATAGTATGTTATGTGTCAAAACTTCCAATTCCATGATTTTTTTCTAGGTCCAAGACCTCTACACCCCTAATACACCAAACCCTCTATTTCAAGCAAAATACTTGGTGTTTTAATGAAACTCCTATCTCTCGCACCTACCATACCCAAACAAAGCACCAAACACACTTACCAGACCCTACACATCGTGAATAATACATTACATGGATATTCCTTCCCATATTTTGTCAAAAAACCACTTGAAACCCTCATTTTCATCATGAAAATACCCTGTTGCAACCCTAGAACATCATCCCAAACACCCAACCTTGACTCCACAACATTATAATCAAGTTAGGCATGTATTTTACAAGTTAGAGGACCCATTCCACAAGTTACAGTATGCACAAAAAGTGGAATGGGTCGAATTACATCATGAAACCCTTTAATCCAAGAACATTGTGAAAGTAGGTAGCAGCAGTAAAAACAAGATAACCTTCTTGCCCCTCCTAAAGTTTGGACCACATCCATTACCTCCACATAAAACTTGAAATCCTTGGTCTTCTTGGTTCGCATTCCTTGATATGGTTATGCAAATGAAAATGAAGCAAAGTAATCATCTCCTTCTCCACTAGTTGGAAGAATGCATGCTTAATGTTTCGATACATGATATCAACTCCCTCATTTTCTCTCATGGCTGAATATCAAAATATAGTATGGTGGGCCTCCATAGTTCTAGTCATCTTTATTCCTCTTCCAGGAAATGTTGGCCTGATCCACACATCTGCTAGCCTATTGGCTTTGTTTTTGAAAGCTGAAGTTTCTCCTAAGTCACCAATGTAGCTCTCTTTTCCTTTTCAGACTATTTCATTGCTACAAATCATCTCTTGGATTTAATAATATGTACCACATGGTTGATGTGATTTGAATCCTTGCATCTAAAGGAAATTTCCTTTACATAAATACTGCTAGAGAATTTCAATGTTGCCACTGTAGTTGGTATTAAAGTTGGTACCTGCAACATGAAGAGTGATTCTCATTCCTCTTCTACATTAGAGGGTTCATATCCTTGATCTGACTCTTCTAAATTATCATAATCAAAATCACTAGCAAAGGATTTGAAAGGAACTCCATGAAAACAAAGCTCTCTAAATGGTATATCAAATTCTAGTTCAAAATCTTTTAGATGAGGCTACTCCCATAGCTCTCTTACTTGCTTGACAAATCCTTGAAACTTTGTATTGATTTTATTTTTCCTGACCCTCTCTTGTTTTTCTTCCTCAATTTCATCAAGATCATTGATGCAATTGGGGGAGGTACTACAACACAACTAATCACAAATTCAATAGCCAACTAGGTATTAGATCATCAAGTTCTCCATTTAACTCTTTCTCAACCAATTCACACTATTCCCTTGTAGCATAGGAAACCCACTAAATTGGGTACAAATTCTCAACCACACACTTCCAATTCACAACCTAACTCAATTCAGAGACCCATTATTGATCTTTTTAACATATCAACACAGCTCCATATGTTTATTTGTAACAACTCCTTCAAAACTTGAAATTTCACTCTTTTTAGGCCTCAATTAGGCCACTTTTACAAAGGGTCTATACTCTAAACTTATCCTAACCTTTACCAAAACTTGGGAAAGCAATTCTAAGGTTTCAAAACTTCAAAATCCACAATCAGATCTCAGTTATACCACCGTACAATGGGTAAACCGCAAAACCCTCTATTGTAGCCTAAACCCTAGTGGTTTATTGAAAATGATACTTCCAAAGTTAACCACAACCTAAAAATTACTCAAAAAGGTTTGTGATACCCTGTACAAGCTCAAATAATCATAAAATAATGCTTCTCTACACAAAAACACAATTTCACTCTGCAAAGCCACCATTTTTCTTAAAGAAAAGTCACTTTTACACACATGGGTTTCACACCCATCTCACTTTTAGATCTCCCCAACACTAACCCATCATTCCCACACATTGTTAATTTTAGTGCAGACCCATTCCTCAAGTTATAGAGGCTAAAAAAAGAGGAATGGGTCAAAAAGCCATTTTTATTGACTCAAAACCTTCAAATGTACAAGTTTAGGCCAGTTTTAGTAAATTGATGATAAAATGCACAAAACATTATGGAAAACCTTATAAATGGATTCAAAAGAAAGGAAAATCAATATACTATGAAATATCAAAAAATATGGATCAACTAATTGAAATAAAGGCCATACAATCTACTGCTACAGCTGAAAATATAGAAAATTCTGGAAAATTCTGAGTTTTTATTATTTTTGCTTCTTCAAATCAAAAAATACAACCTTTAATTCGAGTTCTCCATGTTTTTAAACTCTTTCCCACTAATTAAAAACTGATTCACCTTCCTAACTGACCTTTGAACTAGTTTGACTCTTCACATTCCCTCCATAATGCAAATTTTGCAATTTTACAATGTTTGAGTTTGCAAATTTTGCACAATTTTGCAATTTTTAAACATTTTGCACTTTTTGAAAAACCCAACCTCCTGAACACCTAATACAGCTCAAATATGACTAAATACATAATATAATGGTCTCATAGACCTTATTTTAATACAAAACTCAAAATCCTATATTCTACTCCTTGTTTGCCTTGATGAACAAAACCTATTGAATGGTGCTCCTGCACCAATCATACATTGACCTTTTTTCCCCTCCTAAAGTTTGGACCACATCCATTACCTCCACATAAAACTAGATATACTTGGTCTTCTTGGTTTTCATGCTTTGATATGCTTATGAAAATGAAAATGAAGCAAAGTAATCATCTCCTCCTTCACTGGTTGGAAGAATGCATGCTTAACGTTTTGATACATGATATCAGCTCTATCATCTACTCTCATGGTTGAATACCAAAATATAGTATGGTGGGCCTCCAGAGTTCCATTCATCTTTCTTCCTCTTCCACCAAATGTTGGCCTGATGCACATGTCTACCAGCCTAATTGACTTTGTTTTTGAAAGCTGAAGTTTCTCCTGAGTCACTAGTGTAGCTCTCTCTACCTTTTCAGACTCTTTCATTGCTACAAATCATCTTTGGGATTTAATCATTTGTACCACATAGTTGATTTTCTTTGAATCCTTACATCTAAAGGAAGTTTCCTCAACATAAATACTGCTAGGTAATTTTAATGTTGCCATTGTAGTTGGTATTAAAGTCGGTACCTACAACATTGAAAATTATCCTTATATAAGAATTCCCTCCATCTTGTTGGCTTGTAACACTCTTGATGGTGGCTACATGAAATGTGATTTTGATTCCTCTTCTACATTAGAGGGAACTCATATATCCTTGTTCTGACTCTTCTAAATTATCAGAATCAGAATCACTAGCTTCCATATTCAAAAATTCCCAACCACCATCGTTAATAAATTGGCCACCAATTCAAGTTCATTCTACTTTCATAATACTTTATATCCATGGAGTTCAGCCATTCCTTCATGCCATCAAGTGAAGATTGAGGAATGGAATCAATGCGGAGTACATCCCGCTTGAAGTATTTAAAAATAATAGCCATATCAAATGCCTTTTTCCTATGTCATACTCTCAAGGTTAACAATCTCAATCTTGAACTAATAGTGATTACTAAGAAAGGTAATTCCACCAACTCTATCAAATAGTTTACCATAGGAACAATAAAATCAGAGGCTCTGAAAGGAACTCCATGAAAACAAAGCTCTCTAAATGGTATATCAAACTCTTAGACCTCATTCTTGTACATTTACAACCAAATTCAAAGATTTTCCTTCAAAAGGCTACAAATTCAAATATTGAAAATTTTGTAGCAAGAATACATTTTTTCACACATTTGACCACTAAGACTCAAAAACTCACCCTAATACACCTTAAATGGTCTTGATTGACCTTATTTATCATAAATAAATACAAAATACCTTAATTTAATCTATTGAACACCTATCAACCTTCAAAAAGTGAAATTTTGCAACTAGGAGACTAGGTGCTCCTACACAAAAATTACATTGTGTCTGAGCCTTCAAGAGGCTTTAAATCTATCCTTTACAAATGATTCTACATCTTTCCAATCATGCTTAACTGTTGATCTTGTAACTAACATGAATTATTACATTATAAATCAATTGACAATGTAATATGACCTTATTCAATTGGAAATTTACTCAAAACACAATTTACTAACTTAAAATAATTCCATGAACCAAATTTGTTCAATAACCTTGGTTCCCCTACACCAAATTTCAATATTTCTATACATTTCATTACAAGTACAAATCTCATTGCAATTCCTTAGGTACTCTATTCTCACAAATATTTTACAATGTCACTCATACATTCGATATTTTCTTATAATGTATACATCATACGTTCTCATTTAGAGGTTAACTTCAAATGAGTAACTTGAGATTGCCTCACAAAGCTTCACAGGCTCTTTTATAATGGCTTCAAATCAGAATTAAGATTTTTCAAGATCATCAAAATAAGGATGTTGCATTGTTTTTTTGGCTGAGATTCTCTTCAATGGCTCAAAAATCAGCATTTTTTGCAAGGAGATACCAATCAATTTTTACTAGTTTAGTTACAAATGTACGCAAAGTAAAAGAATAAAAGAAATAGCTCATCAAAAATCAGCATTTTATGTAAGGAGAGACCAATCAATTTTTAGTAGTTTAGTTACAGATGTACGCAAAGTAAAAGAATAAAAGAAACAGCTCATCCAAAATGGAAATGAAATGAAAATAGATGGAAGGCACTTATAGATAGGCATGGCAGTCTCTCAACTTAGTCACTCCTGGTCATACATCTTCACTATGAGTTCCAAGATACCTATTGCATACAATTCCTCTCATGAATCTAGAATATCTTGAAATTCAAGATGCTCCTATAATTTCTACATCTTAGGTGCTCATGATAAGGTTAACTTCAAATGAATAACTTGAAATTCCCTCACCAAACTTCGCACACACTTTTGTAATGGCTAAAAATCATAATTGAGATTTGTCAAGATCATCAAAATAGGGATGTTGCATTGCTTTTATGCCTGAGATTCTCTTGGATGGCTCATAAATCTGCATTTTCTGCAAGGGGACACCAATCAATGTTTACCAGGTTACTTGCAGATACTCAAAGTAAAATAAGATGATAGCATTGGCATCAAAAAAATTAACATGGATACAAGTATAAATTAATAAGAACCATTGTGCATATACTTAAAAATTAATCCAATGAACCATCTAAATATGCTCTACTCTTTATTGTGTCAAGTATTGCCTCATGTTCAAACTCACGGACCTTCCACAAGATCTTGTTCAAAGGTCTACCCCCATATTTTCTCAAATTAACATTGGATGCCACAGCAAGGTTTGAGTAATGAAGAATCTTACGATGTGTGTCAAAGTCCTCAAACAACCAATGCTTAACACTCTTACGTGGGTACCTTCTAAGCCACGTTCCAGTAACAACAACTAAGACTGTAGGGTATTTGATGTTTTCTCCATCTATAACTGGGGCTTCCAATTTCTTTTTGGCCTCAACACAACGACACAAGTAATAGTTTGTTCCCTCTTCATTTTCTTCATCTACAATAACTGCATAAACATTCCTTGCATTGATATGTGCAAAAAATCACTTGAAATTAGTCAACATTATGAATACAGTACAAAGTAAGATAACAATATGGAATTTCAAAAACTAATCAAGTAGATATATTACATGGTTGAACTATATCTGATATGTGGTCAAAGTTGACTAATGATTCCATCTGTATTATTTCTAATGTCGCCAAAGGGTGATATGTGTGAAGTGGGCTAAGATAACTTGTCAACCATTTCTCAACCCACTCCCCTAACTCACAATCATTCTAGGCTTGCATTGTACACGAAGAACAAAAGCATGCCATCTTACATGTATCAATACTCCATGAACCTGCATTTGAGCTAAGGAAAGAGTGTAGCTTACTCGATCCTATTATTGTACAACAATCCTCATATGGTGCAATGTTAGTATCATCCATCAACCAAAAAAATATACGAACTAAAAACGTACCTTCATTACCTGGACCCATCAAAGCATTACACCACTCGACGATTGAATTGGCATCTGTCAAATTTGCACTGTATTTATACTTTAACTCTTCTTGTGTTAATGATCTTTTCACACATGCTCCTGCACCATCATGCTCCCCCTTTCCATGCCTAGACTCACAAAAGTTCCACATATACTGAACACCTATATTGAGATGCATCCTACACAACCAGTAGAACATGTGCATGTTCTTGAACTATGTTGCACATTTATGCAACCTATTATATGCTGACCGTATACTATGCCCCTCTGAGCCAAATCACTCTAGAACATCTGGAAGCAACCTTGCACAAACTATGGAGAATGTGTGTGATCATCACTAATATAAAAGTGATACTCCCTCAATACCTTCCTTTGGTCCTCTGTACTATTAGCTGCATGAATGAATGCTATGTGCACAAATATCGAAACCTATGTAGAGTTGTAATACTATGACTTCACCTCACACTGTGGTTGTAGAGTGTAGTTCTCTGCAAATTCAACCACAGATACTATGCTACCAATTGGAAAGGTGTCCTTGCATAGCCTGAATTGTGTGTCCATCCATCAGGCTCTATGGGTATGCCTTGCATACTCATACACTGGGATCTTCTCAATAACCAAATCACATCTTTTTGCTTGAGACCCATCTTTTGTAGTGTATGCCACTGTTTTATAGTTCCATAAATCTACTAGTTTATGTCCTACCTCATTTGTGCTTTCCATATGTTGGCATACTGACATTTGTTGCAAGCCACTACAACACTCGCATGAACCATCCAAGCATGTTGTCCTGTAGAATATTTGGCCATCCTTTATTTGACATAAAATTTTTGATAAGAACTCTCTTGAAGATTTTGGTGGGGCTTCTATGCCACAATCCTACAAAACATCATTAGTATGCAAATCTAAACATATAGAATGATAAACATCATAACAGTTATCGAATTCAATATGTAGTCTACAGCAACAGGTAGTGCGTGTGTGATTTATCTTGACATAAAAAGGTTTAAGAATTTCAAAAAATCTTTGAGAAATACTAATTTGAGGATAAGAATTTTGAAATTTACGAAAAAATTGGGTTTGAGTTGTATTCAAAAAATGCTTTGGATATGGCTCATGATTCCGACTACCGATTCTCCTTCTTACGACATCCCTTTGATTCAAATATGGCCTTGTATTATTCTTCCAATAATCTTCAATTAGTGTTCTCAATGCTTCAACAACCTTTTTACCTTTATGTGGTAGTCTTCCCAAGAATTCCCATAATTCACTTGAATCGGTGCCCTCAATTCTTTGTTTCCTTTGAACGGCTTTTGATAAAGGTTTTCTACTAATTATCATTTATTCACTTCTCTTTTTAATGAGATGAGATCTCTTTGTTTGATAGCTTACCAAATTAGATGTAATGACACGTCGAGTGACATTACTATCCTTTGAGCATGAGGTCTTACCCACACCCACATAAGCATCCATTATATTCTTCACAATAGTTTTTTCACTTGATGCATTTGATATTCTCAACCCAAGAGTCTTCATGATGTTTTTGTACTTTAAACCCCACATCATTTGAACAAATAGTTGACATCTTGCAATCTCATTTAGCCTTTTAAAGAACATTTTCCAAATCTTATCAGCATATCTTCTACAAGTGCATTCTATAATCTTACCTTCCATGTGCTGCAAAATATCCTCATCAATATTAATAAAAAAAAATTGCTTTCTACACAAAATTCTAGGTGGTGTTCTCCTAGGTACATACATCTCAACATTAGCAATTTCATCAATATTTAATTGAGGTGGGCTAGATTGTGTACCTTCAATTGAGGGTGGAATAGAATACATACCTTGAGGTTCAAATGGGGATGATGGTATACCTTCTTCATCAAATCCAAATGATGATGTACTCTCAACTTTAGATGTGGTGGATGGTGTCCCTCCATATTCGCTTGTGCTTAATGGTGTCCCTTCGTATTCACTTATGGTAGAGGGTGTGTCTCCAACTATAGTATCTGCATCTCTCCGAGCATGACTCTTTCGCATTCATGGCCATTATGTTGCCAATTTCTTTTCTCTTTTTGATGGTTGAGGTTCCTCTTCAAATTGGCTTGTTTTCGTCAATTGTTTCCAATTTCTTCTTTTCACAATATTTTGCCACCTATTCTCTCTCCTATTCTTTGAAGGCTTCATACTCTTTGTCTTTTAGATCTTTCTTCCTTGTTCATTTCTTTGGCATGGTAGATAATTTTACCTGTAGCATGGTAATGAGATGAATATTAGTTCCTCAAAAATGTATCCATTAAAATAAATGAAATATATATGTCATTCAAGGCTTCATAAATAGACAACATAGGTGATGAGGTAGCTAAATACTGATGAGGTAATTTAGAAATAGATGGAAAGAATAGAATAGGTCTTGGGGAACCTATTGGGTTATTTTAAAGGCATTAAGGGTTTTCGAGTGTTCCTTGACAAGTTGAAAGCTTCCTTGTGTGTGCCTAGTGAAGCCTTGTTTATGGCTTGTAAATCAATCTTTTGATACATTTGTTTTGGGTTTTTGATCTTGTTCTTTTGGGAACTTGTGGAGGATGGTGTTAGGAGTCTAAAACCATGTTTCATTGTCTAGTTAATGCCTTTAATCTATTTTTATTTTGACTGTCCTATTGGTGAATGTTGCAAAGTTGCATGGGCTTGTGTAGGAGCGATGGAAGAATGGATTCTTTTGAGTGCAAGGTTTCTTTTTTTTGTCATGTTGTGTTGTGTGAAGAGAATTTACATCATCCCCAAGTCTTGTTCAGATGTCTGGAATTGTGAGTCAAATTGAGTGGTCAAGTTGCATTGTTGAGAGGAATAGTGAAGTTGGTGTGTGCATATAGAGTATTTGAGAGAAGATTTTGAAAAGGAAATTGCTTCCCTTGCCACTTTGCATCATTTTCAATAGTATTTAGGGGTCTAGGTAGTATAATTTTCAAAATGTGTGAAAATTCCTAAGTTGTGAAATTAACAATTATTAGAAGTTAGATTTCACACATTCACCCCTTGAACCCTAGTAGTAGTGGAAACTCGGTTTGTTCCCAATAACTCAAATTTTCTCCCAAAAAATAACGAAATTATTGATGGTTTTAGACACCCATTTCAGAGTTATTACACATATCTCAATGTCAAGTACAAGTCCTTTGGACCAAATCCCCAAAAACACCCCTTCTAGGCTGGCCTAATTAGGTTGATTAGGCCTAATTTGCAAGGTAACATGCCCTCAAACTTATAACATGACCTTGAAACCTTGGGGCAGCATTTCTTAGGTACCCAAACCTCCAAAACCACAACTAGATTCCTCTGTTATAGACAAATTCATGCCAAACCTGAAAACCCTTGTTTTATGCACTATTTAAGAGGGTTTATTGAATATGCTACTTCCACAACCTCTCAGACATTAAAAAAAACTTGAAAAAAGGAAATTAACCCTACACATTCCTACAAGTTCAAAACATCATGACCTCCCATAGATACTCTCCCAAACCCTAGGCCTAAGCCCTCATTCACATGCATTTTTATTCACAACAATATTACTCATATTGTAAGTTTGCACCCCTAACACCTATAACTCACTAAAACCAAACCAATGGCTTGAAATAAGCCTTATTAAATCCAAAAAACACTAATATTTCACACTGTATGTAAATTCAAAAAAATTCCTTCAAAGGCTACAAAGATACTTTAGTGCAAGATCACCATTTTTCACATTTTAACACCTAAACTCAGAAAATCAACCTTAGACATGCTTAGTGGTCTTGATTGACCTTATTCAAAACAAAACATGCTCAAAGACTCATCCACCTACCTATTAACCTCCTAATTACTATCAAATGATCAAATAAGGAGGATGAGGTGTAGTTGCTCATGCACTAGGGTTGTAAAAGTGTATTAAAGAGGGAGACCAATGATCACCTCTTTCAAATGTTATTTTTGGAAGTTGACATGTTTTTTTTTAAGAGGGGAAAATTATAAAAGGCAATGAGAAACTTGAATGGAGGATGATCCTTGGATTGGGCATCAAACCAAATGAGGAAATGTTGAGTTTTCCTTAAGAAAAATGAGGTTTTGGTGAGTGAAAATGAGTTTCTGAGTTGGGCGGCATTATTTTATGTTAGATTGAGCATTAGTAGGGTATTTTAGGCTTGTTTGAACAATTTTCAAGTTTTGGAGTGTTTGGCAAGTACTATTTTCAATAAAGCCTAGGGTTTCTAAGCCTAGGGAGAGGGTTTTATGGTTTGGGTGGTAAATGATTGAATCTCTACAATATAACATTGTAATTTGAAGTTTTGAAAGATATAAAATGCTACCCCAAGGTTTTAGGAGATTATGCAAATTTTTGAAGGTGGTCCCTTTGTAAAAGTGGGCTAATTTGGGCCCTTAAAAGTGTAGAAAACTTGATTTGTTGAGTTTGGTACAAAACAAGCATTGGTGATTGTTGGATAAGTTGAAAGGATTTGTAATGGGTCCCCGATGTGTGTTGCATTGTGAGTTGAAAGGTTGTGTGAGTGGAATTATACTCGATTGAGTGACTTTGATATGTTACAAGGAACAGTGTGAATACGCTGAATGAAGAAGTCCTAATGAAATTGTAAATTGCAAAATGTTTTTGCATATTGGAGTTGTGTATTTGTGTGTTGTAGGCCTCCCCCTACTACATTAGGAGTATATTCCAATTTTTTATATACTTGTATGGGAAATTTGGTAACATAGACAAGGAAATCAACTAGTTTGTATAAATTTTTGACAAAATAACTCAATGAAAGCTTTGGAAGCAAGCACAAAGTAAGTCAATTGTTAAATAAAAAAATGTCTCAAAGAGATGTGGTTTTAAAATGTAATTGGAAAGTGTATAAAATTGTGTAATTTAAAATGTTTATTGACAACCTAAGGTTGTAACATGACAAACAAACAATGATCAACATGGAATATGCAAAACAATAAAAATGAAAGCAAGCCATAATAGAATGAAATAAAATGTACAAAGACTTCACATACCTAAAAAACCAGAGTTTGAAATGGAGCAATTCTACCCAATTAGGTAGCCTTTGCTTATTCTTTCCTCGAACTCCTCAACAATTTGACTTTTTCAAAAGCTTGTTCCCCTCCAAACTTCAATTGTATATAAATTATCACTAGAATTCAAAATTGAATTGATATTATTTGCCTTTCAATGTGAAAACTATGTTATTTCATGCAAAGGTAGTGAAAAGATCATGAAAAAGGTGGTGGAATCTAAAAATCATGCATGGACACTTCACTCAATCTTGGAAAAGATACTTTTTTTCAAAGAACACGTAGAACTAGGAGAATATGTAGAATGTGGGCCAACATCATGGGTATATTGTGTTTTTTTACCATTTTTAGTGCAAGAAAAAATGTGCACGCATTATAACGCGATCACATTATAACGTACACATGTTATTCATCCCTAGAATGGTCATGTCTCTACTTCTAAAAAATGTGCTCGCGTTATCATAAAGTTGGTTTCTTTTATAGGTTTATTTTCTCTCTATCTATACTCTCTCCCACTCTTTCACACCCTCTCTTCCACCCTCTCACCCACT
>VDFB02058242.1:517114436-517190704 GCA_007258455.2 Sequoia sempervirens | reverse complement strand
GTTATGCCATTTGGACTGTCTAATGCCCCCTCCACATTCATGAGACTCATGAATGAAATCCTCAAAGACTACATAGGCAAGTTTGTAGTAGTGTATCTAGATGATATACTAATCTATAGCAGAACAAGAGAAGAGCACCTCCAACAGATAGAGTTGATTTTCAAGAAGCTGAAGGAAGAGAAGCTGATGATCAATTTGGAAAAGTGTGAGTTCATCAAAACAGAGCCGGTGTACCTTGGATTTGTGCTATCACATGGCAACTTGAAGATGGATAGCAGCAAAGTGGAAGCCATCCTAAATTGGCCTACTCCAAAGATAGCAATAGAGGTAAGAAGCTTCCATGGTCTTGCTCAATACTATAGGAAATTCATAAGATAGTTTAGTGCTATTTGTGCTCCTATGTTGGATACCATAAAGGGAGGAATAAAAACCAAGTTTGTATGGAATGAGCAAGCTAACAAAAGTTTTGAGTTACTGAAGGAAAAGATAGCTACCCAACCTATTTTGGTGTTACCAAGCTTTGAGAAGTTGTTCACCATTGAGTGTGATGCAAGCAATGTAGCTATTGGAGTTGTTCTCAGTCAAGAGGGCAGACCAGTGGCTTTTCATTCAGAGAAGTTAAGTGAAGCCAAGAAGAAGTATTCTTCTTATGACCTTGAGATGTATGCATTGGTTCAAGCTCTAAGGAAATGGAGGCACTACTTGCTTCCCAAGGAATTCATAGTGTATTCAGACAACCAAGCACCTGGCTCTAATTATTAGTGAGAAGTTGAGTCATTGCGACATGAAATAGTGGCGTAATTTGCAAGCTTACACCTTCAATATCAAGCACAAGAAAGCGAGCTCAATAAGGTGCAGTGATGCCTGATGGCGATTCCACACCGTGAAATTCGGGCCTGAAGAGCATGGGATGATCATTTCATGATCTATATGCGGGATGATGAATACTATGGTGACATTTATAAGGTAATGGTGTTGGAGCGGTAGAACGTTTCATAGCACATGTTGAATATACTTCAAAGTGATCTTTGTTAAAGGGGAATCAACCATGTGTTCCCAGAGTTCTATTAGGAGAGAACTTAAGGGCCACAGCATAATGGTGCATTGAGTGATCATTTTGGGATCACCAAAACCTCAAGAACCGTCTCAAAGATTTACTTTGGCCAAGGATGAACTTAGATGTCAGGAGGTATGTGGAGAGTTGTGTAGTGTGTCAAAAGGCCAAAGGCACTTCTTCAAATGCAAGCCTATACCAGCCACTGCCTATCCCTACTAGGCCATGGGAATGCTTGAGTATGGACTTTGTAGTTGGGTTACCCAAGACAAGACAAGGTATGGACAGTGTTTATGTGGTTGTAGACAGATTCAGTAAAATGGCTCACTTTGTGCCATGTAAAACAACCAATGATGCTAGTTAAATAAATTCTCTTCTTCAAAGAGATAGTGGCGATTCATGGCTTACCAATCGTACTACCCAGAGATACTTGGTTTATGAGTCATTTTCTGAAGACTCTCTCAAAAGAATGCAACGACTTTCGACCTTTAGGTCTCAAGATACCATCCCCAAACTGATGGTCAGATCGAAGTTGTGAATAGGACACTTGGAAACCTCTTAAGGTGCTTGACCAAGGAGTATGGTCAACAATGGGAGCAATTGATTGGGCAAGCTGAATATGCCTATAATGATACTGTCAACAGATCAATAGGGAAGAGTCCCTTTGAAATTGTTTATGGATTACATCCTAGAGGTGTTTATGAGCTGAGAGAGTTGAAGGATGGAGTCAAAGGAAGTGGATATGCTGATGACTTTGCCTATGCAATGCAGGAGATTCATGAGACAGTCAGAAAAACACTGGTAGAAAACACCATGAAACATAAGACTAAGGTGGATGAGCATAGGAAAGAAGTTCAATTTAATGTGGGAGACTTAGTAATGGTGCATTTGAACAAGTCTAGACTACAAAAAGGAGTTCCTCATAAGTTGCAAATGAAGAGGATAGGTCCCTATCCTATCTTGGAGAAGTATGGAAGTAATGCTTTCAAGGTGCAATTACCAGATGACAGTGGATTGTCCCCTATTTTTAATGTTGCAGATCTTGTACACTACAAAGGACCACCATTAAACATGGATCAGACCATCCATGAAGTCATCCAAGATGTGGAAGAACTCAAACTGCCCTCCACTACAGTCAAGCAAGCTGACAAGATATTGGACACTAGATTCTATAAGAGAACTAGAATCAAGGAGTACAAAGAACATCTGATTAAGAGGCATGATCAACCTGATGTAGATGCAGTGTGGATCAAGGAGGCAGAGTTCAAGAAGTTGGGCATTGATCTCAACTTGCTCAATCCAAGGGTGGATTGAAATCTTCTGTTTTGGGGAGGATGGTGCAGGAGCACCTAGGCTGACCTCCATTTTGGTTTGTTATGTTGCAATTTTGGCTTGTACCTAACCTTAGCAAATTCAGGGTATTAGGATGTTTAGGATTGGACCTTAGAAGGTCTTGGTTGAGTGTGGTGAGTTAATCATTAGGATTAATGTCATCTTAGTTATCAATCTTGTTAAATGTTGCTTTATTTAGCCTTGGACAACATATGTTAGAAGGTAAAGCATTTGATGCGTGTTAAACCACATCCTCATTGTTTGAAGATTCCAAGAGGCAGTTAAGATGTTGGTTGCTCAAGATCAAGGTGTTAGAGGTCCTAAGCTTTAGGATCATGACACAATCATGGAAGTTGTAAAGTTGTTGTAAAATTGCATGGTAACATTTTGTTAGGTTGCATGCAGCTTGGTTGGATTAGATTCCCTTGAAATCAGGGATGTGGAGTCGAGCAACTTCCCTTGAATGATGGAAAAGGCATCTATCTAGGTGTGTGGCTCATAGGTAGTTTTCAGTTTTTTGGTTGTAAACAAATTTTGGTGTGAAGGAATAGAAAGCATTGGCTTAATTTTGTGTTTACCCGTGTATTTTGCAAAACAAAGCTATCATAGGCATTGTATAGTCTGATTTGGCATTGTATTGGTGTTCTTAGAATAGTTTTGAGTCACTTTCCTTTTGTGTTCAGGTTGCTTAGAGTAGAGTTCTTGTATTGAATTCATAAGTTAGCTTTTAGAGGGTTTTTATCTCTGTTTTGTATAGTCAAGCTTTTAAATGGCTCCCCAATGAAATCTGACTATGGGGTTTTCCTGAGTTTGGATGGAAATGATAGGGGAGCCAGCCTTTTGTACATATGTAGAAGTAGGAGTTCCAAAGAGTCAAGCAGATATTTGTAATCTCAAACCCTAGGCGAGCTAGGACTACCTAGTTAAGAGTTTGAGAGAGGAAAAGTGAAGAACTTAGGCAGGGGTTACAAGCACTGTACGGAAATAGTACAGTCTCAGGTAGGGTTAGAAAAGATCCTTACATTCCATAAGGATTGAAGCATCAATCAATCCATTAGAGGTAGATTGGAATCAAAAAGCAATGAAACCCTAAGTATTAGGCCTATTAGCCCTAATAGTCCTTGTTTGTAGGAATCCACCGTACGGATAAAATAGAGGCCTGACACCTTATGAAAGATTTAAAGGACTGAAAAGGGTATCTGAAAGTGCCTTTTATTTGCTAGGTTGTTTGTCAAGTTTAAGAACAAAAGGCAGAAAACCGACTGGTAAGGGCTAGTAGGAATTAGGCCTCTTCAAGGCAAGAACTTGAGATCAGGTAAATTGAAAGTTAAAGAACCTTTAAAATGCATTCAAGTGAATGTGAAATGCAAGAAAACAATGTCTCTAGCTCCCCTACAAGCAGTTCAAGCAAGATGGTGAAGTTGGCACTTAGACTCTTCTAGGTGTTGGAAAGAAGGTTGCAATTTTAAATGGTGTTGGTCTTCCTAAGTTAAGCACAAGTGAAAAACTCTTTGAGAAGAGTTGGAGCAGGGCTTGGTCAATCACCCAAGCTCAACAAGAACCATTGGTAGCAGGTTCCAGGAAGGAGACAGTGAAAAGGTCCCTAAAAGATTGTGCAAGCAAGCTTTGGTTCACCATACACCACCAAACTATAACCACCATCTACATATATCTGTACACATGTTTATATATAAATCATTTTTACACACACATATATACATATATGTACACATATACATATATACATATATATATACACACACATATATATACATACACATATATACGCATATACATATATACATACATATACACATATACACACACACATATATATACACATATCTATATATATACATATATATTTGTACGTATATATGTATAACAACAATCATTTTAAGACACACATATACATATATATAGAGATACATACATACATATATATATATGATACAACAACATGCACATACAATACCAACAATACCAACAATAACACACACACACACACACACACACACACACACACACACACATATATATATCATTTCTCTACTTGGGTTGCTGTTGAAACCAATATTGGTCATGCTTGGAACATGATAAAATAATGAAAGTTGTTGATTCTATGTTTGGTTATAGTAGGTATCATTGATTATTGTTCTTTGCCTTAGGGTATACATGGTATATTTTAATATCAATATATATATGTAACATTAGAATTCTTAACTTTATGGAGTTTTGGTTGATTCTTATTGAATAGCTCAAACAATATTGTGCCTTTCTACATCTAGCTACATATTGAAACCACCGTTGTTTGATTCATGGATTTCATTTTCTGGTTATGGCTGGAATAAAGTAAAATAATTATATATATGTGTACATATATACATATATTTATATATATTTCAATTTATAGTGGGCCTCTCTCTATGGTTGTATACATATATACAATACATATGTTCATATATTACATATGTATACACATTACATATTCTGTATAGTTTTATTTGATATTTGCACTTTGTATGTCAGTGGTAAAGAGATAAAATTATGAGGTTAAGGAGTTATTGCACAGCCTGTGCCATATTGTGGCTGTTCTGCGTTGGTGGTGCTAGCCAAAAGTAATGTGCTTCATTTATGCCTTCATTTTCTACCTTCTACAACCGCATCAGAACAACATAATGGCGATCCTTGGTCAATAAAGATTACAATTCTGGCCAAACCGATAACAAATATTATTTTAACCAAATCTCATTCAGCACTATAGTTTTAAACCATGATAGAATTTGAAGATGATGCAAACTAGAGTCTTGTCACATTTTGTCTATATATTCTAAAATATGTTTTTCAAAAATTGAATCAGATTGCATTTCTTTCCATTCACCTTAAAATTGGTTTTTTTCAAGGAACAACATTTTAAAAGTAACGCAATAACGCCATATAACATCACAATGATTTTTCCATGAAGGATAAAATTCAATTCTTCAAATTTAGATTTGAACTCTGATAATTAGTGTCGCAATTTGTTAGAGGTTTTTATTGAAGGATGCTTTTAATCAAGTTTTGAAGTCAAACCACTACACCAAACATAGTGCGACCATATAACACGTAACATTTTTGTAGAATATATCAATTTTCTTTTTGTTGATCAAGGACTTAAATATCCTGCGCACTCATATTTCTTAAATTTTTTGATAATCTTCTTTTTTCATTACGTGTGCAAAATGAGACCTCATTTTCAATGAAAACCCATGTTTACTAAAAACTAAAAGAACAAATACATAATAAAACCAAACATATTAAATTATATATTCATTAGATAGAGATCATTCCCACTACCATCTTGGTTTAGAAGATTCTCCATTTTTAATTCCTCAACCAGCTCAAGTGCCAAAATTAGGTTTTGTATCTGGGATGAGGGACAGAATATGAGGGAACTTTAGGTTCACTCGGACCCTAGTTCAAGAAAACCACCCTTCCATAAGGGATTCTGTTGGTTTTTTGGGTGGGAAATAATTAAAAGGGTTTGCTCGAACCATGGTTCGAGCGAACCTCTTATGTGTTTGGTTGAACCAGTAGGTTTGGTCGAACCCCTCAAATCAATTTTTTTTCCATGTATTCATTTTTTGTGAGTTTTCCTTCCTCACTTGAATTTTAAACCACTATTGTGGCTTCGCCCATATTTCAACTTCTGATGGGTCTCTCTTTATGGCTATATACATATATATACACATGTATTTATACATGTATATTGTTGTACGGTTTGTGCTTGATATTTGCACTTTGTGGCTATGTTTGCAATGAGATAAAATTGTAGAGGCTATGGAGTTCTTGTCGATTCTTATTGCATGGCTAAGGATCTATTGTGGCTTACTCCTTGTGGGTGGCCAGTGAGAGCACTATTGTTTCACTTATGCCTTTCATTTTCTGCTTATGGTTGTAAAAGAATAAAACAATTAATGCTATTCATTCTATTTTTGGTTACATTAGGTTTTATTGATTATTGTTCTCCCTTAGGCTACACAAGATATATTTTAATATCAATAGATATATATAAGATTAAGATTGTTAAGGTTATGGAGTTTTGGTCAATTCTTATATTTTTGCATCTAGGTGGCTATTGAAACCATTGTTGTTTCATTAATGGATTTCATTTTTTGCTTATGGATATCAATATATAAATGTAAGATTAAAATTGTTAAGGTTATGGATTTTTGGTCAATTCTTATATTTTTGCATCTTGGTGGCTATTGAAACCAGTATTGTTTGATTCATGGCTTTTATTTTTTGCTTATGGCTGGAATAGAATAAATTAATTATATATATGTGTACATATATACATATATTTATATATATTTCAATTTTTTGTCAGTCTCTCTCCATCTGGGCTACCATTGCAACCAATATTGATTCATTTAGGATTTGTTTTCTCATGGTATTGTTTTTCATAAGGCATTGTTCACTCGTGTTGTCTATGTTAGGCTAACGTTATTTGATTTATGCCTTTCGTTATCTCACTATGGTTGGAATAGAATAAAATGATTAATACTCTCCATGCTATCTTTAGTTACATTAGGTATTATTGATTATTGTTCCCTACCTTAGGATGTACTTGTGTCAACTTTGCTATGAATTTTCGTCAGCCTCAACATTTTTCCCTCTTTTTTCGACGCCAAGGTAGACTTGACGAATGGGCTATAGTTTGGCCGAGATTTTCGTCAACCCTGCTAGTATATACACACACACACACATATACAAATATAGTGGTGGATAGCTTATAAGTTTTCTCAGAATATATATACATATATACACACACACATATACAAATATAGTGGCAGATAGCTTATAAGTTTGCTTAGAATATATATATATATATATATATATATATACATATATATACACGTTTGTATACATATATTCAAATATATATATATATACACATTTATAGATATAGTGGTGGATAGCTTATAAGTTCCCTTGAAAATTTGCTCGGCCTCCCAGTTTTTTGGCCTTCCAATTCTTGTGAAAAAGGTGGCAAAGGCGGTTGTTGGTTGCTTTGGGAATAGGGCAAAGTTTTCTGAGCCATGTGGATAGAGAAGGCTGTGGAAATTAAATGTTGGTTCACATCAACATTAATTGATGTATGATTTGTATGTACTATCAATGGTCCTAATAAGACCAATGATAAATGAAAGCCATAAATGTAACAATTTAGCCTAATGCAAATAACAACAGTGAACAATCCCTTATGCAAAACAACATGGAGTACATAACATTAACTATTTTACTACATTCCAACCATCGCCACAAAACAAAAGACGTGAAGGAAACAATATTGTTATCCACACTCACCTAGATGGCCAAACCCGCAAAACACTAAAAATGATAGTGCCAAATGCATAGACAAACATACGTGCAAATTCAAACCATAAATCAAACAATATCGTTGTGAACAAAGTATTGCTATCTACACCTTCTCATATATCTACCTATGGAGATAGTTGTAAATATTTCTCTATTTGGATATGCATCCATGCAATTGACATTTCCCTGTCCTATACAACTTCCTCATACATATGTGTCTAGATATTTAGTCGCCTCTTGGTTATCTATGCATATATGCATACACAATTCAAAATTTACAACTATTTGTGAGTTATTCTAAACAAAAATAAAAACATGGCTTCCAATAGTGCCTCACATACAAAACCCACAAAACACAAAAAGCTCCCAGTAACATACCAACTCAAAACCTTCACCACAAAAATGCCAACCCTAAATGAATCAATATTGGTTTCAATTGTAACCCAGATGGGGTAATTCACCAAAAAACACAATACATTAACTCTTTTCTAGCCATTCACACTTGTCTTCAGTTTTATTTTATAGTTTACATGTACACATTGCTATCCTTCTCATATAGCATTTACAAAAAAAAATCAAATCTTTTAGGGAAAACCACAAAACATAATAGATCTCAATTTCAACATTCACCAAAAACACAATAGATTAACTATTTTCCAACCATTCACATAGTACCGAAGCCATAAATGGAACAATATAAACAACAGTCACCAACATACCAAAACCCACAAAACTATGCAGTCTTTCCATCAACAATCGACACAACGAAACAATATTTCTTTCAAGAATAACCTAGATGAGATGCACCTCTACCCGCTTGCTTCCTCTTTCCTCCATTCTTTCTTGACAACCTGCCAAACAACACATAATTATCACAACCCTCACCATTTGCAACCATCGACACATGCAACAAAACAAAACATAACCTTCAACCACCTTCACAGAAATTGCACAGTCGTTCGATGCACTTACACCTTCACAGAAACTTTCCCTCCGCACTCACTACTACCTTCGACAATAACAAAAGCCCTCAGAATGACACCAAAGAATACATTATTGATAACTGGATAGACATTCGTTTTGTTTTCCGAGGACTTTAAAATGAATGTTACTTGCACCATCACCACTACACGGAAACCATACAACAATCAATGCTAATGAAATTTTGTTGGTCTCCTCTACACTTTGTTCATTTCACCAGACTCCTCTATCCTTGTCCAAAATTCCTGCCACCTTTTGCACGACAACAGAGACCCAAGTCTGGCACCTTAAATCGGCAGGGATGATGAAAAAACTGACCACACTATAACCCTTCCACCAAGTTTTCCCTAACGTCGGAGAAGCCGGAAACTAGCGAGGCTGACGAAAATTTTGGGAAAAGTTGACACCAATAGCCTATCGGCTAATTATACTTATCTAGACTCTAGTTATAAATATGTGTATTATCTCATAAAATTCAAAAAGACTTAGTAATATGCTTGATAGATGCTCCAGTATATCAAGTTTTAAGCAATATTTTTCTCATGTTAGTGCTTTGGACTTCTTGTGAAGCTACTTGGTGTTGCACAGAGCAATTTGAACAGTTGCTTGTTTAGGAGTACTTGGCCAATAAGAGCCTTGACAAGATACTATTTCGTGAGTATATTCCATCAAATAAAAAAATGAAAGTGGTACAGTGTTTGTTCTTTAGTCTGTGTAAGTGAAATTCATAAAGAATTTGATTTTCTTGATGGTAAGCTATTTGGATGTATGGCTATAGATCCAAACCGAAGAAAAGAGCTTGATTGGTCAAAACATTTTAACATCATACGTGGAGTAGCCCGTGGGCTTCTATACTTGAATGAAGATTCACAGTTGCAGATCATTCATCGAGATATCAAAGCAAGTAATATTTTTCTTAATGAGAAAATGGAGCCAAAGATACCAAATTTTGGCTTAGCAAGATTGATTCTTCAAGATGAGCATCATATTGAAACAAGGGTTGTAGGAACATAGTAAGAATTTTTTTTTTTATTATTATAGTTGTATTAAATTTTTAAGTCTTTCAAAGATGACTTTTATTTTTTTTATAATAACAAAAAATAAAAAATTTAAACATTTATTAGAGGAAAAGAAAAAATATAATTTAAGGTTTTGGTCTTTCTATTCTTAGTATTTTTTTCTAATATTTTTTTAAATGATTATGCAGTGATTATATAGCATGTGAATATGCTATGTTAGGTCAACTATCTACTAAAGTTGATGTGTATAGCTTTGGTGTTGTCAATCTAGAAATTTATGTGCAAGAAATAGATTATCTCCAAATTTTTAAAGCCTTTTAGAAAGGGTAAGATAAAAGTAAGACATGTTATTATATCTTTTTTTCAATTTAATTTTAAAAATTATATATTTTATGAAGATGAGTGGGAATCATTTTATCCAGGTGTGGGAGTCTTATATGGAAGGAAATATTGTGGATATGATTGATAAAACAATAATAGAAAGTTTCTCTAGCAAGCAAGTTTCAAGATGCATTCATGTGGGTATTTTTTGTACACAAGAAGATGCATCACTTTGCCCACCCATGCCCATTGTATATGCAATGCTTTCAAACCCTAATGTGACCAACTTATCAGATCCCATAGAATATGTTTATTTTGATGTTAATCGTAAAAATACATTAACATCAATGACATAATTACAAGAACAATTCCCCATACTTCATCTACCTCTCATTTGACCTACCCATCTATTAATGATGTGTCAATAACAAACTTAAGTCCTAGATAATTCCACTTATTGTTTCAGGTGCATAATGATAGTTGTAAATCTTATACATTAAGTCTCATACATTAAACAAATTCTTGGTATTGAATTGAGTTATTTTTACTTAATATGAAGCTATACAAAACATATGTGCTTAAACTTTAAGCATGATTATGAAAATTTTCCACCACTATTATTTTTAAAGGATAATTGCTATAGCTTTGACTAGTTTTATTTATTTTCAATTTTAAAACAACAAATGGGTGCATTTAAAATAGAAGTCATAAATTTTATCTTATTTTAAAATATGGATTGAAGGGAATGGTTATATTTTTAGAAGGTTTCTATGTAATTTTTTCCATCAAATATTCAAATCACACATGATTTAGAATAAGAATTAGGAAATATTTGATTCAAATAATTTACACAATTATATCTACTAATATTTTAAACATTTTAATTGTAGTGATTTCATTAGTGGCGAATATTCACTAATTGACTAATACTTAAAATTGGAGATTCAAACTTTGGCTAATAGTACAAGCTATAAAGTGACTTGAATCATCGCATTTTTAGAAAAAAATATTTTAGTCTTTGTTAAATCCCTAGAACATTTATTTTATTTAATATTTAAACTCAAAAATTCAACTAACTATTTGATATCTAATTATATCATATTCACCCAAATTTTATAATTTATAGAAGAAAATGAAATTAATTTTTCAATAATATTATAATGATTGGTTACTTTATAGCAATATCACCAAATTTTCATCACCACCATTGATATTATTTATAATATAATGGAATGTAAGGTGATTAGAGAGATAATTATATAAATGTAGTAAAAAAATGTAATTATTTTCCATGTTAAAAAATGGACAAATGATATCATTCAAAAATGTTTTTCATAGTGCATGTTGACATTAGACAAAGGTGTTGTGCAAAGAAATAAAAGGAGTCTTCACATGAAATAGAAAGAGAGTTATGTTCTCTAAAATAAGATTGTTAATGTGTGTTGCATGTTAATTCATGATGTTGTATGTTCTTAATATTAATATAGACTTTATGGATGGTCCTTTTTGAGTGTTTATATTTAAGGTTAACATATGAATGCTAAAGCTGTAATTACATATGTCAAGGAGATAAAAGGGTATAATTATAGTTGAGATTTGTGTTTAAGTCTTTTTGGTAGACTTTAGTTTAAATGTATATAAGCATATGTGAGATTTTTATGTATTTTATCTTTTTATTTTTTTATTTGTAAGTATGTGTATATTACATTTATATTATCTTTGTAAGTTAATGTAAGTACAAAAAATGAAGTAAAGATGATATCTAGATGTTGGCAACAATATCAGTCTACTTTCATGAAATTTGTAGCCAATAGATGTTAATGAGAAAAAAATGATTATAAGATTAACATAAGCCTAATATATCCACACACAAAAAATATGTAAGGCAAAAATAAGTTATTAATAATTATTCCAATTATTCTAATACTTCAACTCATAATGGTATGTAATATGGATCTACTCTATTCCATATTGATACTAAAATAATTAAGTCCCCTCATTATTTGATTGAAGTAACACTCATAATTCTATTGGGACCTCCAAAATTTGGATAAATTTTGAGGGCCCATGAGAAATTTTTCCCAATGCACTCAAAAGTACCCTGCAGAATAAGCCTAAGTGGCTCAATTTGAAAGCCTATTACTTTGTACCCATGAATTGTCATGAAAAATCACTTTGGGGAAGTTTTGAGCACTTATCATAGATGGTGTGTGACCATTTTCATCCTCCTTGGATCAATTTTGATGATTTTGTGAGATTTTGGTTTCAAGGTCCAGAAGTTGGTTTGTTGTTTACACATGTTACACCTTTTTGAGTAGGCCATCTTTGTGATGTTGTATCCTTGTGTTTGCTGAGTATTAAGCCCAATTGATATTTTTGCATGATTATTTGCATCTTTATGAAGCACCATGTAAGTTGGCATATCCCCATGAATCAATTGGCTAAGTTTTCCAACTTGAATTTGTTTGCAAAAGGTTCAGATTTGCAAACTGGACAGTGTCAAATCTGTAGAAAGTAGCCTCACATTTGAATTTTTATTTTGTAACCTATCAACCTGCATGCTAAGGTGAATGTTCGCCATGATTCTCAATATTTTTATCTACCACTTTTCCAGTTTGTATCCCCCTGGCTCCTCATTTGATATTGTTTCAAAGCCCATTCTTGATGAACTTTTTCAGGGTTTCAAAATTTGCAGTTTCAAAAATATCTGAGTGAGCAACTTTGTCGATTAATATTTTTCACCTCAGAATCCATTTTGATGAGCCATTTGTTGCACTAATTTTTTGGTTCAAATGGTAGCATGCATGCTTAATTTTAGGCTCCTAGGATAAGTTTTGATTGGTTAACTAATCCTTTTCTAACTGCAACATGGCCGAAAATGGTGTTCAGAAAAGTTTCAAATTTTCAAATTCTAAGGACAACCCATTTCTTTTCTTGGTATAAAACCTCTACAACTCCATTTTCATCAATATCAGAGGTAATTTGATACATTATTTTAATGTACTTCTGTTGCAGTGAAAGCATCCCGAGGCCAGTTTACAAAGGAGGTACTTGAATTTTAAGGACTAGGAAAAATTTGAGGAAATATGTTTTCTCTAAATAATTTATTATGGTCGCATGCAAAAAATCTCGGCTCCAAGTGTCACCATTTGTTCACAATAAATTTCTTCAAATGGGTCACAAGCATAATTAGAAGTCACAAATTTTTATAATGTTTCAAATGTTCATATTTAAAATATTTTGAATATTTTAAATCTTGCGCAAATGAAAAGGGGAATTTAGGGAAAATATAAAATACATTTTCAAATGTTCTGAGGACAAGCAAGTTTAATTCTTGCTTTTGATTGTCCATAGGGGGCTTTCATGGCTTTCATAGTTGCACGGCAAAACTCATCGCCCATCACCATTTTGAAGTTCACATCAAGCAACAAATCAGAGATGCAATGTTTTACAGTGATGAGTCTTCATTTAGGTAGGTTAATTGAAGCTTTTAAGCAAAGGATAGATTTTAATGAATTTTCAAAGTTCTCACACAATGCATCAACTGTCGCTATTTTGAGTCCTAAACGCAAAAACAAATTAGTGATGAGTGATGGTTGTTGTTTCCATCGCCCATCGATAATGGATACCATTGTTTCAACTTTCAATCAGCGATGGAGCAAGCTTTCATCTCCCAACACTAATTTCTTATTATTTCTTTTGGTTGCATCCACAAAGTGTGATGGTTTCTCAAGAAAAGGGTGTGCATGGCAACAATGGGTGAACTTTGGAAATAGTTAATGAAGAGTTTAAATGAGAACGGTGAAAAGTGGCTAGAGAATAAATTACCATGGAAAAGTAAAATGGATTGCACGACTGAACATTTTATTTTCATCAGGCATCACTATTTAATTTGTTCCTTCCCAAATGCATCTGCGATCAACGATGACTTGGGTTGCATAATTTTTTTTACTAGGCATTGATAATTTATTTTAAGTTATTCTAAATAAATGTGTGATGTGTGAAGATATGTTGAGGAAGAAAGCAGATGGTGGGCCTAAATATTTTTAGAAATACTTTGCTTAAAGTGCTACTTTGAGGGAGAATTAAAATATTGCCTGATTTTAATAATTCAGGACTTTCATTTCTTGAAGGCGAATATTTTAATTTTAAAAGTGAAAATATTTTCACGGTGGAGGAGAAGTAATTAAAATTGTGCACAGATAAAGTATTTTGCACGAAAAAATTGTAAATGGGTAAATATTTTAAATGAGGAGTAAAATGAATAATTGGGCATGGACAAAATTTAATTTGTCTGATTATATATATTTTTAGAGCCTCATCATTTTAAAAGGGACAAATCTTTCAATATAAAGGGAAGTGCAAGGAAGATGATATATAGCAGGGTGAAAGTTTTTTATAGGGAAGAAAATATTTGCAACCTAGTGAAGTGAAAGTGAAGATATTTTCTACAACAAACAAACAGAATGATGAGTCTTCTGGAAAAGGAATATTTTTTTGATGCAAGGCAGTGGAGTGAGGAGCAAGAAAATAGATTGTAGGTTGAAGATTGTTCTGCAAGAAAAGGAAGTTGTTGATCTATGGACCTGAATGTGCCAAGTGTCATTGGAGGGTCTCCATTTAGGGTTTTGCACTTTCTTTAAGTGCAATTTTTTTGTTTATGAAGAGAGGTTGCACATTCTTTAGTTTTCACAGGAACATTTTAAAACAGGGGTTTAATGTATATTGCTAGTTTTTAGGTCTCTAGAGTAGTCTAAGTTTTAGAATGAAGAATGTAATTACAACATAGTCATAGTTGAATATAAATGAAATATCATTTTGGACTAGTTGTCTCCATTGTTCACTTTGCATAAATTTTGAATATGAGTGATCAAAGATTGTTCTTATTCAGCTTCTTGTCTTTCCCTTTATGTTTATTTGATGTTATTACTCTCATACAAAAAATGGGTTAATTTGTAGTAACACGAATGAAGGTTTATGCAGTAGTGTGCTAGGATTGCTAAGTATAACTAGTTTAGTTGATGAATATCAATGGTGTAATGCATCATCTGATAGATATGATTATGACAAATTGAATGTTGTGTTAGGTTTTGAATTACATGGTTTAGATGACTCCACCCTAGGATATAGCATTGGTCTATTAATGTTGCAGTTTCTTGAAACTAATTGTGAGCAACTATAACTTTTAAATCAAAATTACTTATCATTCCTAGTTAGTTTGTGTGTAGAATTTAATGCTCTACATCTCTTAGTTTTGAATTAAACATTGCTATGAAGGTCAGCCAAAATTTTAGGGTACTGTTTCATTCAAACAATTGAAGGAGAAACATTTGTTTACAGTGTATTTGATACTTTAGCACACAAGTATCTATAAATATACTGATTGGGATTACCCTCCCTTGTTTAACAGAGTCAAAAGTGTAGGAAATTTCAGTCCCTAACTAAATCTTGTTCATTGGCCACATCAACCCATTGAGTCTGAATATGAGAGAGTGGCCACTCTTTAGGACTCATTGTGTCTGTTGATTTGGGAACCAACAAAGTCTATTATCACTATTATACATGTATGACTTGGGAAATGATGATGAAATCTAATGACAAACAACAAATAACAATAATTCACAATTAAATTGAAAAGAGAACATATAAATTATAAACCATAAAGTAAGTCACATAAAGAAAATACTATAAACTTTTGTGACCCCTTTGTTGAGCTCCATTGTTCTCCTCTTTGCACCTTGGAGAAAAGTGTAATAGTACTTACTTTCAAATTTTCCATAGCACAATAGCATAAAGCACTGATAGTATGAATATAATTTATGTGTAATGATCTAGGAGGAGGAATAGATGATAGGAAGGCTGAATTATAGATTCTTGGTGGCATTGATCAACAATCAAGATCTAAGGAGACAATAAAAAGATCAATGGTTCAGGATTGATGAAAGGAATTAATGGGGAGTTAATTGATCTCTTGGTTGTAGCTAACTAGTCATATGGATCAATTAAGAGGATTGATTGGAGTGATAACTAAGACTAATGGTTAGTGGATAGAATTGATTGCTCAATGAACTGATTTGACTAGTTAGTGAACTTGAAGTGAGTGGGAGTGAAGTGGAATTGATTGAGAGGTGGACAAAGAGTAAGTCTCAATCAATTATTGAGGTGGAAATGTATAAATAATTAATAATTAAATGAATTAATTATTAATTACATGTGCAAATGGATAAATAGATAATTAATTAATGGGATACTAATTAAATAATTGAGAAACTTATTTAGTTGGAAAAATAGATAATGAGTGAACCAACAATTTTGAGGTGCTTCTATGTACTTCTCTTGCACTCTTAGGATCTTTCACCTAAAAGGAGAGAGATAGAACCCTAAAATTAATGTGGTTCACTCAAATAAAGGATTGTATGATGTGATTAGGACTAAATGCAATGATTTAAATGCAACTGAATGATGTAATTGACTGATTATTGATGCAAAACCTATGAAATATGCAATGTTTGATAACACAATTTGATATGTATAAAATGAAATCGAAATGAAAACTAATGCAAACAAAATTGAACAAGGTCAAACATAGTGCACCTGGGAATTGGATGATAAATCTAGAATGATCTAAATGCTGGTATAAATCAATGTAAATCACTAGTGTGACTCATTTGCTACTGAAGGCAAATCAGTTCTGCTACTAACAAAAACACCTAAAAACTCCTTTCCAACTGTCAGGAACAAGAATCTAACAGAATCACCTTTTTCAGCCTTAAGATGGGACCCATTCACCATTGATGGTGAATCAATCCTCCTCCAAATTTCTATGAAATCAAGGGTCAATTCTGTAGCTCTAGATTTGCACTTGTCTTCTTATTAGGTTGATGGAGTCAAATGTGTAGAAAACATATTGTAGGTTGTCTCCAAGATTGAAATAGGATTTAGTTGACTTGAAACACTTTGTTGATTTGTTGACCACCTTTCAACACCTATTTGCTTGAACAATATACATACAAAAGTCTACAAACACACATGCAAAATGGGGAAAATAGTTAAGGGTTAGAGTATAGGGATTTTCCTTGGTCAAATCCCACTTTGGTAGTCCAACCCTTGATAAAGAAATGAAATGAAATGAACAAAGAATGATGAATAAACAACATACAAATTCCCTAAACTCACCACAATCTTGTTGAAGAAATCTGAAGATATGTCAATGGCTACTCCAAGATGCTTTATGAATGCTTGATTGAATGATGCAAAGTGCTTGAATTCTAATTGATGTTGAATGAGTGAATGCAAGTGAATTAGATGAATGGGGGTTAAAATGAGAAGAAAAACACTTATTTATACACACTTATGCCTTAATAACCCAATAATACAACATCACAAGGCAACATAAGCTATTTTTGAATAAAAAATTGAAAGAAAATTTGAATTATTTTGAATTTGGAGCCAAAAGAGACTCATTTGCCACCCATGGAAAATGGGTCCCACCTTGGGCTTGTAAGTGGGTGTTAGGAATTATCTTGCATTTAATGTTGTCTGTCGGGTTTACATTAAAAAATACACTTAATTAAGTCTTATGAGTGCATAAAGGGGTCATATAAAGCATAAGAAAGGTGTAAATAGTGAAAAAAAGACTAGAAAAGTGTGAAATCTTGTTACAAGACTTTACAACACTTTAGAATAGGACTTGATAAGTGATGGAAATGTGATTTTTAGGTGAATTATGATACGAAGAGTCTAGAAAAGTGTATAAATGTGTTACAACACTTCACAACACCTTCACAAGACATCATAATTTGAATGTTTAGGACCTAATGTGAATGTAGAAGTTACATTGCAACATTAAATCAAATCAAAATAGGTCAAGCATCACAAGAGAAAGACCTAAAAAACCGTGAAAATGTCAATGATTCATTTTTCTACGGTACAATGATAAATTAATTAAATAATAATAGTTTATTTAATTAATTGAGAAGAACAAGAATAATTATTAAGTTAATTGAATAAATAAACTTATTCAATTAATCATAGAAGATTAAATGGTGATATGAATTAATTAAATAATTTGAAAATATTTAATTAATAGTGGAGGGAAAATTTAAACGTAATTAAATAGTTAAAAATAATTCAACTATTGAAGATGGCATTAGATTAATTAAATAATAAATTGAAGAATGATTAGTGTGATGTGATGATGGGAAATGCTAGTCAATTTTAAGTTTCTACATTTTTTTCCCTCTTTGGAATAATGTGTTTTTATGGTGTTTCAAAGAAAGTATAATTTTTTGGTGGATGCCCCTAGTCTACCCCGACAAGAAAAAATGGAGGTGGGATGCCCTCTCAAGAATTTGACAAAAAAATTATTAAAAATAATAATTATCTTAGGCGAACCCTCAAAAATGAATGAATTTGGTGGAGGATATGAGAGAAATAATTAAGTTATTAAAATTCAATGAAGTTGTGTGGTGGGGGTCTAGTGAAGGGGGTAGAAATAAGTTAGGGGATGGAGGAAATTGTAGAATGAGAAAATTAGGTTTTAGGAGGGGAATAAAAAGTAGATAGGGTGGGATTTTATCCTCATTTGCACTCCTTGCTTTGTGGAAATTGACTAAGCTCTAGTTTAGTGAGAGTGAATTTATGGATAGAATGGTGGGAGTTACAAAGGGTAATCATTTTATGGAGCATGTGTGGACACATAGATGGAAGGATGAGCACACTAGCCTTGATGTAGGGTTTCTTGAATTTCTTTGTCATTTATGTGAAGTAATGTATTAAGTAGGGCTAATTTAGGGTTTAGGAAAATGCACCAAAGTAGAAGATGGGTACATTTAGGTCACAAATGGTGCAATTGTGTAAATCTTGCACAAATGTACTACCCAAAAGTGGTGCAAACATATAGGTTAACGACCTGCATTAGTGAAATAATGTACAAATATAAGAGGTTTTGGCACAATAACTACGTAATGGTGCAAGTATTGCTTAGTGATATAATTGTTGTGTAATTGTAAAATATGTCTAATTGTGCCTATAATGGTGCAATTATCCCCAAAAATTTTGGAATGTTGATAACTTTTATGGAATGAATCAATGGGATGGGAGCCTTAGATGACCTAAATGGTACCTTTTTGGAGATAGTACAAATATTAGGTTTGACCTAATTGACACATGAAATTGTACAAGTATAAGGGGTTTTTGGAAAAATAATAGAAATTGGATGACTAAGTTTTCATGTTGGGTGTAGGGTGGTTGAGAGGCTCTGATGCCTCATGAGAGGAATCTAAATGCTATTATACTTAGGTAGCATATTGATGGTGATGAGTGAGCCTTCTTAGGGGTGATGGGATTATTCTACATTACCCATATTTTGGAGATTCAAGAACATAAGGCAATGATGGTTGCATTAGTTGAGAGATGGTGTAGCAAGCAAAGCTCCAAGTTCTTATTGTTGACTAGAGAGGTGATGGTCACCCTCAAGGATTTGTGGAGGATTATATGGATCTTGATCCATGAGGAGTTGGTGTTTTATGATATCTAGATGGTAGGGAGTTGGCACTTGGTTGAGTGTTCATGACAGACGACCTTGGCATAGAGGATTATGAGATTAGTTGAGTTATATCTAGGAACATTTTGATGTGCTACCTATGTTGTTGGTAGTAGTGATTAGCAGTGTGTTAGTCCCTAACAAGAGGATTCATGGATTTCCTATTGGATATAGGATAGCTATTGACTAGATGATTGAGGATGGTGTCATATATGCATGGGTTTCATGTGTACTAGCTACTTTATATCATCAGCTTCAACAAGTTGCTTACAAGGATGGAGTGAGCATAAGGTGTGGATTAATACTCCATATATATGGTATGTGATCACACAATGGTCATGCAGCCAATGATAGAAAAATCATGAGCACCTAGGTTACCATATGTCTTTAGTTATGATAAGGATTTGGCATGTTGTCAATTAGGAGATGTTCCTTATTAGCTTAGCAAGTGATAGATCTCATGGTTGGTTTCAACTAGAGACCTTGGAGGTAGTGTGAGGTATGGTCGAATAATGGAGAGCATCTTCTATATTTTTATAGATCTGCTATTTGATTGGGAGGAGGATGCAAATTATTCAACTTTATTTATGAGATATAGTTTGCAAATGGCTTAGTGATTGACAAGGTGTACTAGCAAGTGAGGCAATATTTTCCTATACTTCTAGAGAGGTTGTGCACTAGGGATCCATGATTAATCTAGAGATATCTTTCAGTGATTTTGAGGGGTTGGTGCCAATGTGGTGGATTTCACAACCAAATCCTAAAGGTGGAGATGGTGGAGGACATAAGCAAGGAGGGGTGGAGAGGAGGAGCATGGAGAGGAGATATGGAGTCGAGGAGGATAGGTAGGAAATTTTTTCATTGATTTGGTCATGGAGATGATTGAGGAGAGGGGGGAGTAGGTGGGGGAGTTAATGGAAGAGAGGGAGAATAGGTACCTAGTTCCCATCATGTAGTTGTTCCACCATAGGTATACTTGTTCCACCATAGGTATTGTATAGCAAGTAGTATAGTCACCATCATCAGGACAATAAGCATTGCAGTCATAACTAGTAGGAGATAAGACATTGTAGTCCCTACTAGTAGGAGAGGAGGCAATGGGTCATGATGGGGATGGTCAGGTTGTAACTTTATAGGACCAAGCATAGGGATTGCAGGCATAGTTGGCGAGCACACAGGACTAGGTGCAATGATTGCAAGCACATTTATCTAATATGATTGTAGAGAGGGATGTAGTAGTGATTCAATTTCAACGATCAAAGTAATCATCACTAATGATCTAAGATCTTGTACAAGGTCTTTTTACAATGATGGTCTCAGAGATTACACAATTTACACAAGAGGCTTTGTATTATAGATCTATATATGAGGGAGTGGCACCAATGGATAGACATGCTCCTAGCTTGACAAATAATAGATTAGAGAGATATAGATCTTAAAGATTAGTGAGTGAGAGTGTGATGGGGCCTCCATCTCATGAGTCAACACTAGGGTAGAGTGGAGAGTAGGGATAGATGGGATCATATTAGCCAAGACCATTAGGGTCACAACATCAGGTACTCCTTCCCATTTTGAGGGGGGTCTCTATATAAAGCTTAGTATTTAGATGGTGTATGTAGACACATTATGATTTTTGTCCTATGTGCTAATGTATTGCATAGTTGTGGCCGATGAGCCCATTTATAGACATTGTATACTAATGTATCATGATACATTATTTTTGATAAATATATATATATGCATTGAAATTCATTTTTGGCTATGATAGCTATCCATGTTATTTGATGATGTTATGGTTCTTATTTGATTTTTTATATGGGATGGATATCTGCATGTATTGATTATTTTATTTAATGTTATGATGTGATGATGTGATGGATAGAATAGATGTTAACATGATGTAATGCTATGATATTTTTATATTTTGAGGATATAATGATGATGACCTCTATGACTTATACAACTTATATAATGTTGACCTAGTGGATGCAAGGTATATACCAATTATTTATGTGTGTGTGTATGTGTGTTTATGGTATATGTAGCTAATAATGGATTTTTCTATGATATGAATTGTATGGTTCCTTACATGTGTGTGTATGCAACATATATGGATAATATGGATGCACTATGCTTTGTTTTTTGTTGTGTCATGATACATGCCTAGTTGGAAGTTAGTATAATAGAAGAAATTTGGAAGGAAGTTGGGTGAGAAGAAACAACTTCCTACACTAATCTAATCAGAGGAGAGTTACAAAAATTTATTTTAACACCTTTTACTATTATAATAAGAGAAGCACACACATAGAATAATGGAAATAGGACAACAAGAAAGTATAAAACAATGACACCAAATATATTTGGGGAAAACCCTTTTAGGTAAAAAACCCCACCCTCCAAAAGAAAAATACTTTCTCTATTAATTCAAATAATGGTTACAAGATATCACCAAGTACAAGCTTCTTCAACAAGTGCTTCAACATGAACACCTGTTCTGGAGTGATATTGGCAACACTTTGTTACCTATAAATAAACTATGCATTCTACAACTCAAGGCACTCAATAAATAGAGTGTTACAAGATTCAAGAAGCATCTAGAAGGTGAGGGTCATCCAAATCCAAAATCCACAATATTCAATGCCTTAGACATGCACTTGGACACATATAACATATTCCCTTACACCCCTTCCAAGTATCAAACATGCAAATAGTCTTCTTCCAAGCTTGGATGCCTAGAATATGCTAGAAAAATAGGCTATGAAAGATGCCTTACACATCGTACAGTTTCCATAGAATCTTTCATAGCTGAAAACACTTACAACTATAGGAGAATCTATCATAACTGGCTAAAAATGGCTAATTCTATTACATCCTGTCATAACCCAACTTGGGCACCAACTTTCACCCATACATTCAAAGATACCTTATGATGCATCATAGAATCTATCATACATGTCATAAATTCCAAAGTGGGATGCCTATGTCCACTTGGGATGATGATGTGTCATCTAGTCACCTCCAACGAGGATGCCATTAAGCCAGTGGGTCCCAATTAATGACATGACACCATAGGAAATTAAATAATTCAAATAAATACATTAAATTACATCAAATAAATCAATGTTATGACTCTAAGGTTGAGACACCTTAATCCCAACATTCTCCCACTTGTCGAAGACTTGCCAAGAGTCATACAAAATCATTTGCTCAGGGCCACAAGGCCCATGGAATTAGAACACCATCTGAACTTTTCTATGCTCACTGGTTTTTTCAATGCATCTGCAACATTCACTAAAGTTTCAACCTTCTCTAGGTTCACCTTTCCATCTTCTACCATATCACAAACAAAATAATACTATACATCAATGTGCTTTATTCTAGCATGGAAGGTAGGATTCTTTGCTAGACAAATTGCACTTTGACTATCACAACAAACAATAATCTATCATGCATCTAAACCAATATCAGAACACAACCTCTTAAGCCAAATGGCTTCCTTACATGAATGAGTGGATTCCATATACTTTTTACCTCAATTGTGGACAATGCGACTATAGCCTGTCACTCACTCACCCATCTAATAGCACCACCAAACATCATAAACATGTAACCACTAGTGGATCTTCTTCTGTCAATGTCACCTTCCCAATTTGAATCCACATATCCTCAAATGCTCACAGAATGTTGAGGTCCAGTAGGATAACCATGAAAACATAAGGCATACATGAAAGTACCCCATAAATATTTGAACACTCTCTTAACAATATCCCAATACACCCATCTAGGATTAGCCATAAAATGGCTAAGAACTCCCACTACTTGGGAAATGATTGGTCTCATACACACCATTGTATACATCATACTGCCAACTACACTTGCATATGGTACTTTGGTCATATCCTCCATCTTAGTAGGAGATTTTGGAAAATCATTCACATAAAGCGTCATTCCTTGCATCACAAGAACAACTAACTGTCTGCAATCTACCATGTTGAATCTCTCCAATAAAGAGTTTGGCTTAACCAAATATTTTTGTTAGCTCTATCTAGATTGTGATTTCCATTCCCAGAATGTATAGGTAGTTGCACCTAGGTCTTTCATTTCAAATTGTGCTGACAAATGAAACTTCAAATATAAAATCATATTTTTACCATTCCCAATAAACAACATATCATCTACATATAGGACAATAATGAGAATGCAACCATTATCAATTTTAAAAGTATACACAATGGTTAGATTTAGATCTCTGAAATCCCAATGACAACACATAGGTATCAAACTTTTGATACCACATCCTAAGAGATTGTTTCAAACCATAAAGAGACTTCTTCAGTTTGCAAACCAAACTTTCTTTACCTTTTTCAATGAAATGCTCTAGTTGTGACATGTAAATCTCTTCCTTCAAATCACCATGAAGGAATGTTGACTCCACATCCATTTGTTCCACTTCTAAGCCATATGTTATTGTAAGAGACAATAGAAGCCAAATATATGTCAGCTTCGCTACAAGAGAGAATATCTCCCCATAATCAATTTCCTCCACCTAGGAATACCCCTTAGTGACCAATTGTGCCTTATACTTCTCAATACTACCATTAGGACCACACTTTTTTTTGAAAACCCATTTATAATCAATAGGTTTATGTCCAAAATGCAAAGGTACCAATCCCAAGTCTTGTTTTTCTTTAATGAAGTCGTCTCTTCATCCATGGCTTGCATCCAAGAATCTGAATCATCCATACCCAATGCCTCTTTAACCATCCTAGGCTCATCAGTATTAGTAATCAAGGAAAATATGCAACTAGAATCCAATAATAAATACCCAAACCTTTCTAATTGCTGCCTAATTTGTGTAGACCTCCTCAAAGGTTGAGGTTGAGGTTCTCCTTCTTCAAAAATTTCAGAGCTACTTGAGCTCTCCTCATTATTAGGTCCATCAGGACTGCATAGTTCTTCTTTCTTTAGAGTAGGTAGAATTTGAACTACCTCCTTTTTTTGTTTCTCTTCTTTCTCTAGTTGCAACTCAACAATAGAAGGTTGCATCTCCCTGAAGATCACACTTATGCTATAGAGAACCTTTTGAGCTTCTAAATCCCAAAGCTTGTACCCTTTCACATTGACACCATAGCCGATAAACATACACTTAACAACCTTATTTTCCAACTTAGACCTCTTCTCAATCAAAACATGAGCATAAGCTTCACAAAAAAAATACTTTGATATGTCTCATTGAAGGATTTTTACTAGACCACACCTCCATGGGTGTCTCACCAACAATCACTAATGTAAGAGATCTATTGATCAAATAACATGCAATGGCTATTGCTTCAGCCCAAAATTTTTGTTCAAGGCTAGCACCACTTAACATACCCCTAGCCCTCTCCATCAACATTTTGCTCATCCTCTCTACAACTCCATTTTGTTGTGGAGTGTAGGGAGTAGTTTTATGCCTCCCAATCTTGTGCTCTTTATAGAACTTGTCAAACTCTATGGAACACAACTCACCACCATTATTAGTTCTCAAACACTTAATCTTTATGTTTGTTTGATTTTCTACCAAGGCCTTAAACTCCTTAAACTGACTAAAGACTTCAACTTTACTTCTAAGGAAATAAACAAATGTCCTTCTACAGTAATCATCTATGAAAGAAACAAAATATATAGATTTTGATAACGAAGGAACATTTATAGGACTAGAAACATCTAAATGTATATAATCTGAGACCCCAGAAGACTTATGAGAATTAGAGTAGAAAGAAACACAGTGTTGCTTTCCATATACACAATGTTTGCAAAAGTCAAACTCAAGACTACAATCATCAAGGCCTTCAATAAGGCTCTTTTTTTTTTGGGTTCTAAGACCCTTCTCACTAATGTGACCAAGTTGTTGGTGCCATATCATTGTCTTCTCTGCAGGAAGCTTTATTTCCATGGAATGAGCACCCTTAGGTACCCAAAATGCACGACCATCATATGTAGATGCACTGTACATCAAAAAAACTATTGCACTATACAGTGCATGCATCAAGCTGAAACAAAGTGCCAATACGAACTGCCTTAGCCAACACCATAGCCCCTCTAGTCATCTTGCATCCTCCACCAGAGAAAATAACTTACACTCCTAAATCATTCAATTTACTTATAGAAATTAGGTTTCATGCCAAACCCATGATATACAAGACACCATCAATCCCCTTCCCTCTTTCATCAAGAAATTTGATTTTGACTCTTCCACAACCAACAATATTCATGTGAGAATCATCACCCAGGTACAACTCTCCACCATCAAACTCCTAATACTTTGAAAACCAATCTCTGTGAGAAGTCATACGGAAGGATGCACCCAAATCTATCAACCACACATCATCCAATGCATGGGATGTCAAGGCTGCAATAAATGCTTCTCCATCACCTTGGGATGATTTCTTAGATTCAAAATAAAAAAATACTTGTTTTTCTTCTCCTCCTCCTTGCAATCTTTCTGAATGTGACTAGTTTCACCACAATTCCAACATTTTTCCTTGGACTTCTTACCATGAGATTTTGATCTCCCTAGAGACTTTGACTTAGATTTCTTGTCTTTCTTTTTGCTTCTCTCTTTTGGTCTACCACAGATTGCAAGGGCCTCCTTGGCCATCTTAGAAGACTTCCTTCGCATCTCCTCAAATAGTAATGAGGCAACAAATTCATCCATCTTGAAGGTGGAAGTAGTGCTTCCAATAGCCATTACCAAGTGATCCCAATAGTCCAACAACAAACACTAAAGGAGCATGCAACAATCGTGTTCATCTATTTTGTCTCCAATGGAACCTAGTTGTGCAACCAACATGTTAAAAGAGTTCAGGTGATCTGCAACAAACCCCCAATCTTCCATTTTTAGAGAATACATCTTCTTTCTCAGGAAAAGCTTGTTTACCAAGGATTTAGCCTGAAAGACATCACCAAGCTTCTTCCATAGAGAAGAAAAAGTTTTCTCTTCATGGAAATTCAGGAGAATGAAATCAACCAAGAGTCTAATAAGACCCTTGGATTTTCTATCCATGAGATTTGAATCCTCTTGTTTCATTCTTGAAGGTTTGGTTCCATAAATTACAAGCCATAAGTCTCGATCTACTAACATGTCTTCCATTTTAAGCTTCCACAACTCAAAATTACCACCATTAAAATTTTCCATCTTAATCCTCCCAGATGTGCCTGCCATCTCTTTCCTGCAAAAAGGTTATGAAATACACACTTCTGCAAAACTCCCACTGAAACAAAGATTAGCTCAAAAAAACCTTCTACCCAACAATGGAACCAAGGTTGGCCAAACTCTGATACCAACTGAAAGGAAGTCGGGTGAGCAGAAACAACTTCCTACACTAATCTAATTTTACAAAAAAATCTTTTAACACCTTTTACTGTTACAATAAGAGAAGCACATACATAGAATAATAGAAATAGGACAACAAGAAAGCATAAAACAGTGACACCAAATATACATGGGGAAAACCCTTTTAGGTAAAAACCCCCACCCTCCAAAAGCACAATACTTTCTCTATTACTTCAAATAATGGTTACAAGATATCACCAAATACAAGCTTCCTCAACAAGTGCTTCAACATGAACACATGTTATGGAGTGATATTGGTAGTATTTCATTACCTACAAACAAACTATGCATTCTACAACTCAAGGCACTCAATAAATAGAGTGTTACAAGCTTCAAGAAGTATATAGAAGATGAGGGTTGTCCAAATCAAAAAGCCACAATATTTAATTCCTTAGACATGCATTTGGACACACGTAACATATCCCCTTACACCCCTTCCAAGTGTCAAACATGCAAATAGTCTTCTTCCAAGCTTGGACACCTAGAATATGCTAAAAATAGGCTATGACAAATGCCTTACACATCTTACAATTGTCATAGAATCTATCATAGCTAACAACACTTACAACTATAAGAGAATTTGTCATAACTGGATAAAAATAGTTGATTCTCTTGCATCCTGTCATAACCCAACTTGGGTGCCAACTTTCACCCATGCATTCAAAGATACTTTATGACACGTCATAGATTCCAAAGTGGTATGCGTATGTCCACTGGGGATGATGATGTGTCATCTAGTCACCTCCAACGGGGATGCCACCTAGCCGATGGGTCCTAATTAATGGCATGACACCATAGGCAATTAAATAATACAAATAAATACATTAAATTACATCAAATGAATCAATGTTAGGACTCTAAGGTTGAGACACCTTAATCCCAACAAAAATAAGGAAATGGTTATTGTTGATCGGCATCACATAATGGAATTTATGATGAATGAAATGAAAGAGATATATATGAGATAGATGGATAGAAATAGATTGACGTAGATCTGGATACAAAAAATGATAATATTATGATTTCTATTGGGTCCTATGTTTATCATCATAAATTGTTTCATTTGTATCAAGGGGATGTATGCACAGCAAGGCATGATAAGCCATGGTGGTGTCAGTATCATTATGCCTAAAGTATTTAATTTTTGGTAAGTGCACCAAGGTATGACAAGCCATGGTGACTTCAATATCATTTTCTTGGACTTTCACACAAAAAAACAAGGCTTATCCTTAAACATGCTAGATATGACAAAACCTTGTTGGAATATGTAAGGGAACATAGTTTTAAATCATGATAACCCTAATATATAAAGTCTTTTTTTAATGAAATTATATACAAAGGGTGATTTGTTGATGATAGAAGCCATTTCCATATACACGAGGATCATACCTATCATAGCTTGATGGCTAAGAACATTCCACAGATATATCATACAAAATTAATGACCTTGCCCCATTATTGTTGGACTCTAATTAGTTTTGAAATATCCTTGAGGAACATTGGAATAGGACAATAAGATAAGTCAAACAATAAAAATACAAAAGGAAAAAATAGATCAATGGCTATTAGATTTTTTTGCTAGAAGATATTTTCTCAAAGTGAATAATGCCTATTGTAGGAAGGATGCATCCATTAAGGCATGATTTGTTAGATAAGACATGTAAAGTAGATTTGGAAATTGATCAATAGGTTGTATATAGCTTAACAAGAGTATCTTATTTGTGATTGTTTCATGAATGCTCAATGTCTTTGGGTATTGCATAGTTTTTTGTTTAAATCTTTCATCTAGGCAATGGATAATTTATTGTGGTGATGGTGAGCGAGTTTAATGTGGGTTTATTATGGGATGTTTATGAATGGATTTAATTATTATGAATAGTGTGAGATGTTGCTATGGTATTTGTGAAATATTTTTCCTTTGATACTGACATTAAGGATCTAACCAAACATTAAGTTGGGGAAATTCCCCCAATTAGGTAAAGTATTTGTTATTAATGGGATCCATGGGTGTCATGGATTTATTGTGAGGTGGTGTCCTAAGATAAGATGGATGACCCTATTATCAACTAGTATCAAGTCATGATAGGGGTGATAAGTGTATGAAAAATATTTTATTGGATAGAGCACAGATGAAGACACTAATAGATGGTGGAGGTTGGGTTTCTACACATGGTGCCTGTAAATAGGTTTTCTCCATGCTACTTACCCAAGGTGCCACTGAAGTGGTTTTCACCATAGGACATATTAAATATATGTCATTATGTAGTTAATAAACTAACTTTCAGAAAACAAGATTGAATTTGGCTTACTGATATATATCTATCTATATATCTAGTTTGATCTATCTATCTAAATATGTGTGTGTGTGTGTATATATATATATACATTTATATATATATACATATACATATATACATATACATATATATATATGTATATATATATATGTATATGTATATATATATATGTATATATGTATATATGTATGTATACATGTACATACATATGTATATATATATATATACATATACATATATATATACATATACATATATATACATATATATATATATGTATAATAATAATATGTGTATATATGTATATATATATATATATATGTATATATATATATATATATATATGTATATATGTATACATATATATATATATATACATAATATATATATATATACATATACATATATATATACATATACATATATATATATATACATATACATATACATATATATATATACATATACATATATATATATATACATACACACACACACACACACACACACACACACACACACACACATATATATATATGACTTACATGAAACACGACATAATTTTTGTAACTTTCAAACAGTTGACCATCCAAATTAGCAAGTAATGAGCACGTTGGACCAATTGGAGCATAACACGTGGCGAATATAATTCAACTAAATAAAAACAAAATTGATGGGTCAATGAAGGGTTGTTTGACATGACATCCATTTATTTATTTATTTTTGATCCATGTAGACCTCTGAAGGTAGGGTACTCCACTATGTGCCCCTCTCCCCTAATGGAAACCTTTGACATTCTATTGGTAACAATGACCCGAGTATTATTATCCTTGGGCCTCCAATAGATTACATACTTTCCAAAATAATCCTCTTATGAAGAATTGTATTTAAAATTGGGCCCAAAATAAAAATGTATTAGCACATCAACTTCTTTGATAAACAACAAATACTTCATCACCAATTCCTTGTTGAGTATATCACAATCCTCAATCTTGAAGAAGGAGGCATTAGTAAATTCAAACCTTTGTTAAAAATAATGGAATCAATATATGAGTTAAGATAATAAACAAGACAAAATTAGGCAAAGTGTTAGGAAAAATATATATACATATGTATATGATTGAAATGAAGAACTTGGATTAAAACAAAGGTATGACTACATATCTATCTATTTTAAGTATTTACATTATGTGATTGAATTCCATAACAAATAAGAACAAAGGGATGAAATAAAATAAGTCAGACTTACGTACATCTGTCATATATAGATAGATAGATAGCTATGTATAGAAATCTGTGACTTGAAAATTGAATCAAGACAAAATTTAGCTAACAAATAGACCAAAGAAACCAACACATTAAATATTATTGAAAACCCATTAAATAAGTCACAGTGATGCTTGAACAAAACCATGTTTTTCCTTGTAAAAGTAATTGTGTTTATGAACACACAATTTGGAAGTGTTCATAAAACACCCTAGGGGCCATAAACTCCATTGAAGATAATCTAGAAGCACCCACAAAGCAAGAAAACCTTCAAAATATGGAAAACCACTTAAAAATTTAAATATTAAGCACCCACAAAGCAAGATAACCTTCAAACTATGAAAAAAAACAAAAATAATTTAAATATTCATTTCAAAAGCATCAACAAAATAGCATAACCTTTAAGTTATCGAACAGATATATTATAATACTACAAATCAAACAAATTATTCAAAGAAAGAAGCAACAAAAAACACAAGACAATGGTACAACCTTAGTGAGGTTAAAAACCTTACTTGTTCAATGGAGGTTGTTGAGGATGCGGCTTGTTGTAGTCACCTTGACTATCCATTTTTCTAGCTAAAACCTACGAGAATAATTGAAATGAGGTAGCATGCAAATCGGATAGCAGTGTTTACCATACAAGAGCAAGTCAAGTAGTAGTATATACCTTACCAAAGTAAGTCACCATTATCGAGCAGTCAAAAGAAGAATGAGTAGAGTTGAACATGTATCGATGCCAAAGGTTTGTTGCAAAGAGCAGGTCCAAACATGTATCAATGCTTAAGGCAATGAAGAGTCTAGAATATGCATGTAGGAAATGGGTGAAAGTGAGTGGGATGTACGAGGCTAAGTGTCAGACCGAATATACCAACATATGTATAAGACTGAAATGAAAAAAAAATTTAAACAAAGAGATGACTATATATATGTTGATAGATATGCATTAATATATAAATATATATAGAAAGATATATATGTACATAGATATATATATATATATATATATATATATATATATGACTTCAAAAATTGAACAAGACACAGTTTACGTATTTGGCTGATTGAATATACCAACATATGTATATGACTGTAATAAAGAACAAATAAAATCAAATATATATTTATTTTTCTATAAATCTATATATGTATTTATCTATCTATATATCACCAAATATACCACCATAGAACTGAAATGACTTGAAATTTGAGACAAGATAAATTTAGGGTAACTATCAAATCGAAAATATGGAAGACATAGTATGTGACTAAACTGTGGAACAAATTCTAAGAAAGGAATGAAAGAAATTAAGTCAAACTTATGTGCATTTGTTATATTATTTTAGATATTTCAAATTAATTCCATATTATGATTGAAAGCTTTAATTTGCAAGCTATCCCAAAAGCCTATACAAAATAAAGAAAACCCAAGATTTAGTTTGTTACAAATGCTTATATAGAAAACCCAATGTTTCCATGTGTTTCAAATGATAAATTTTAACCACAACCCAAAATAATTGTAAACTAAAAATTTGCCAATATTTTAAAACAAAAGAAGAACTATGCACTAAATATTTGTAAAATGAAGAACAAATGAATACAAATGCATGCCAGAAAAATAAGACTGACTCTACTACATTTAAAACATTGAAACTCTACTTGTTGTTTTATCATAATATCAAAACTCTAATATTAAAATAAACAATAAACCAATTTGGAGACTGAAAACCCATAAAAAAATTCATGGTGATGCTTGAATAGAACCATGTACTCCTTGTAAAACTAACTATGTTTATGAACACAAAATTTGGAAGCACCCAAAAAGCAACATAACATTAACACTGTGAAGAACTAGATAAAACCTTTAAATATTCATTTCAGAAACACCCACAAATTAACATAACCTTCAAGTTATTGAACACAAAATTTATTACATGAAAATTATTCAAAGAAATCAAACAAACAATTTGAAGATAGAAGTAACAGCGAACACAAGACAATGGTACAACCTTAGTGAGGTTAAAAACCTCACTTGTGTTGAATAGAGGTTGTGTTGGATGCTCAAAACTACTAGACAAATAACCCTCATACCATCACTGAGTGGTCCCAAGTAGAGCAAGCGGAGTCGAACATGTATCGATGTCGAGTGTTTGTTGCAAGTGCAGAGCCAAACATGTATTGGTGCTTAAGGCAACAAAGACTCTAGAAGATGCATCTAGGAAAGGGTGACAATGAGCGAGATGGGTGAGGTTTTGGAGCATTGAGTGTTCTAAGGCATTGGAATTGCATGCCATTTAAAAAGAATAAATAGGAAGGCATGTGTAGTGTAAGTGGTTGGATGGAAGGGAGTGAGGAGGTGACACATGATAAATGTGAGGAAGTGGATGTTCAAGGTGGCGAATTGTTTGGTTGCCACACATTTGTCTAATTTGCTATCAGGTCTCTACAACAAAACCTCCAGGGGTGGATTCGATTGATGATCAGTCAACCATCCAAACGGGCAAGTAATGAACACATCGAACCAATCGAAACATAACACATGACAAATTTAATCCAACTGAATAAAAAATAAATTAACAGGTCCACCAAAAAGTGTAACATAGTTGCAATCTTTTTATTTTATTTCTAATATAAATGACACTCTAAAGATCAGATGTTCCACTATGAATCCCTCTCCCCTAACTCATTGAGAAGGCACTGTACTTCTAATTCTCTCCTTAGAATAATTTATTGTTGTGTACTTATCTTATTAGATTAGCCTACATAAACGTTGCGAGGAAAGCGATATCTTCCGTTACAAATATCCTTGTGTCGATGATAGAACAGAAAACAAATTAATTATCCATTGTTACTTTTGACAACACAAATTGACTGATTTGCTGGTAATATCTCGTATCTGGCTAAGGTATCCTAGTTGGCGCCAAGGAAATCTGTAGGTTAAGATAAAAGTCTAATAAAAAACAGTATGGAACCAAGTCCATGTGGCAGTGCCAGCCATGGCAGTACTCTCTGGTATTTGCTTGCCATGTTTTTCTCTTAGAGAAGTGTATCCAAATGAGTTGCGCTTCAGGGGGTCTGTTTCTCTTTCTACAACTCTTTCGACCTCTAGACAGAAACTTCCTACCCAATGTAAGCGTACAAACCCTGTTTCTTTAATTGAGAACTATGGCACGCAAACTTGTCGATTGTTTACATTCTTTTTTATTTAAGTGGGAGACATGGTAATCGTGAACTGAAGCAACTTACTGAATGTACCCTTAGGAATGAAAACATGAAAAACCCTAACCAACTTGCAACCTGGGTCAGAGGGAATGCCATAGTCGGATTGCTTCTTATTGCGCAATAGCAAAAAAAAAAACCCTGAAATTGATGTTTCTGTAGTCAGTTTCAGTGAATTCTTTCCCATGTTTTTGCTTGACGCTAAAACAAATTTATGCACTTCCATGATTAGCGTTATTTTCTTAATGTGGACCGCGTAAGCGTTGATTATATTTTAAAAAAATTTAAACATAGGTCACACTTGAATGTTGATAGAGTACAAAGAAGACTAAAAATAGCAACTTATAGCAACTTCTATATATTAATATTATATATGTTTACGCTTTCACAGTGTAGACTTGAACAGTCAGGTGCTTTGATTAGCCTCCCACACGTCTCTAGTACGAGACTTGATTCAAATTGCCATGTGGGAGTGGGCATCCCAGCGAGGACCGGAGGTTATAAGGGTTTGTCCTGCTTGTCAGCACCTTCTGAGTGGGTGCTGGGTTGCTGGGCCACAGATTCCTCCAGATATGAAAAGATTAAAAAATTGAATTAGATAAGTTTACAACTTTACATGTAACGAGATGAGAAATACAATGAGAGGTTAAAATATCTAGAAATTAAAGGGTTGCTATGTTGAAATAGTTGAAGTGATAATTAACAAATGGCTATATGTCTGCTAGAGTAGGGATCCCCTTATTATGGTTAGAGATCTGTACTGGGTCATGCTCTTTACCAGTGCCCTGACTAATAGACCAGAACTCACTGGAGAACTTTGATGATTACTCTCTTTATATGTTTCTTGAGATATAAAATCCTAATATTAGACATAGATGGAAATCATGCAGTTTTTGTCATGAACATCACGCCTCAGAGGAATATCTCATGGTTGCATGACCTTCAACCATTTTTAAGGCCTCATAGAAAACCTAGAGGCTACGAGAAGATCTTCATCCTGTGACAACCCAATTTGGACCTACAAGATGTTATATTAAGAGTACATACATCGGGAATATCAGGCAGATGTTTCTTCTATCAAAATTTACCTGTGTCTTTTGTGAGGAAGCAGAACATCAACAAGGATGGGAAGGGTACATGGGTGGTGCGCAATACAGACAAATCACCTACCAATGATTTAGAAAAAAGACACATGCTTTAAAGCAAAATTGTATTGTTTTTCAGAAGAAAACAAGACCTATAACTATTTTTATATAAAATAAGTGATTTATTAATTATAAAATACCAAGATTACAAATGTTGCTACAACAAAAGTGACATACATTTCAAGTTCTACAATAGACAGAAAGTCAAATCAGCTGGTAAAATCAGCCCATCAACGAAGCCTCTAAAATAGTAGAAGCAGACCGTCATTGTTTACAAAATTTTCGTTTAGCTTTAAGTGTTGAATTCAAGGTGGATTGTTTGCCAACTGCAATGTTCTCAGAAGTTTCTTTAGATCTAACTCAAGCATTCTTCTTCCTTCCTTTAGTCTTTTAACTAATGATAGGAGAAGCAAGGGCATCATCTTCGTCCACCTCATTTCCATCATCAAGGGCTGGAACTAAGTATTCTTCAACTGCATCTTTAGGTAATGTCCTCTCTTCAGACACCTTTGCTGACTTAAAATCCATAGAAGCATCTTTATTTCTTGAAGGAGCAACATCTGGGGACAAGATAGAGAAGGGGTTGGAGGAAGAGGGAGCTTGAGTAGAAGTATCTGGATTTTCTTTGTGCATGTTACGTACCTGCTAGTTTTTTGTGAAAGTCTTCATCTTGACCTCTTTTTGTTTGTTAGATTTAGGCTTTTAGGACAATTCCTTTGGAAATGTCTATCCTCATGACAAAAATTGCATTTGAATGGAATATTCTCATAATCAATCCTTTGAGTGAAACCCAATTCTTTCAATCTCAAATTGATGGCCTTAGGAAGTCCATTAAGGAGATCAATTTCCACACAAACACAACTGATACAGTAATTCTTTTATTTAGGCTGAGCCTGTGTCTTGTATGTGTCATGGCATTTTGTATTGGCTTTAAGGCTTCATCATTCCATAAATATAGGGGAAGGAAGAGAAGTCTTACACAGATTGGCAACCTAGATGGTGTTTCTTCTCTTGGATCAAAATCAGGTGTCCAAGGGTTCGGATAGGTCACAGGTGCCCATAAACCAAGGACAAATACAAAATATCAAGTCCTTCTCTTTGACTGAGAAGGTAGGAATGTAGAAACCCCTTACACACATTGAAATGACAATATCATCTTGAATCTTTGGTCTCCATTCTTTGTCTGCCCAATTTTCAAGTGATTTGTAAGATGGTCAAGTACCAGTAAACTTGCACACCAAAGCTTGCTCATAAGACTGATAATCAAATTATTAGACTCCCTGAGGGGAATGTGATTCCACTGTTTAACCATATGGAAATTTTTATTGTCATTCCCTTGTTTGCACATAATAATATCAGAAAAGTGTCTAGGTTCACCGAGGGTTTCATCCCAGTTTTAGAAACTTTGTAAAATCAAGTAGCCATGAGAGCAGGGAACAACCTAGAAAACCAATGCAGAAAACCCAGAGGCAAGGCCTAGTTCCTTCATGCAGCAACAAAAATTACAGTTCAGAAATGATAATGGTGGCACAAGCAAGGATTTAGTAGGAAGAGCAAGATTGCAAAGAGTCACAGCTGAGTCAAGTGGTCCTGGCCGCAGTTGTATCCCTAAAACCTCTTGAAAGAATAATAGAGAATTCTCATTGCTGGTTCTTCACACACCCTCTCCAAGATCTCCTCAACACCATCCAAATTTATCGAACGCCTTCATTTTCTAAATGTTAACAATCCTGTGAATACAACTATATTTTCAAGACTTGTAACTATTAGGGACCAGCCATATAAAAATCTAAAATATCAATTGTAGTTGATAAGGCATCCAATTTGATGTACTACTATTGAATCTTGCATTCACTGAAAGCCAAGCCCTCCAAAGATACTTTAAAATTCAGTGCACACTCATCAGGTTTTGAACATGCATCATCTTTGAAATAAATGCCTCATCTTAGCATGAGAAAATAGCCCAATGGACAATTGCACCTTCTTGGTGATTAAGTTTGTAACCAACAAATCTTATGTATTGTTAACACATGATATTTCCGTTACTATTGTCTTTTTTATTTTGGTTTAACTACCAACAAAATTTACCATGTCAATACAAGACACTCATGCTATCCATTTCATATGTGAGTTGTTTGACAAAGTCTTGATATTGAATATTCAATGTATGCAGGCAATGTCAAACCATATTGTTGGTATCATCTTTCCCTTCAACAAAGGAAGAAACACATTTGTTGGTAGTAGTGCCTATAATGCAGCCATCTGTGATGTTTGGATCATCTTATAAAGAAGTTTTGCAATTCCAGAGTTTGAGTTGTATTAACAAGGAAAGATAAACACCATGTTGGTTTGATGGAGGAGACATCAATTTTTAACTTCCTCCTATATCACAAGTGGCATTTTGAAATTCATAGGAAGTTTACACTCTTTTCCTTTAGGCTTAGAATGGGCATAACTAGTGGAGAAACACTTATCCAAATGTTTTCAATTTTTACTTTAACTTGTTGGCATTGCATTTGGAGTTAAAAGGGCTTTTATATTGGATTTGATGAACTTCATCAACCACCTAGGAAAATTGAGCAATAATTGTTAGTTATCAAAGAATAATCTTAAAATAGGGCAAATGATGATTAGTTACAATGTTAAAATATCCAATATGTTGTATGTAATCACCTAATTATTGTAACTTTCAGCACACTCATCTAATTATGGTAATTCTCACTTTGCCCAACTTTAATTGGTGACATTGAAGAAAGTTTTATTTTCTCTGGGGTTATTAGGTTCCCTTCTTTTTAAACTTTAAAGGCCTTTTCACCCCATAAATCTTAGATCATATTTAGGTGTAGAAACCACATTTGATAGGTATTTATCTCCACCCCCAACCTCATGTAAATGTGTTCCCCACATTAATGTGGTCACTTAAACATGGGGATCATCCCTAGTAGTGTTTGAACCTAAGGCATCATCCTAGAAATAGTATCACATTGACATTGAGCAATGGCTTGCTGGATTCTAGAAGGTATAGATAAACATCAAGGTAGAGTTCATACAGAACATGGGGGTGGAGGAATGGATTTTAGTTGTTGGTTGCCCTTCTTGAGGGTTGTACTTCTTGGCTGCTGGTGCATTGGTTTGCATGGTGGGGTTTTTTGTGCATAATGGTGATGGCTAGCTTCCTAGATTTGGACGCCTAGTTCTTGGGGACCTTTTGCAAGTAATTTGAGGTGATTCAGATGTGTGGTTGGAGAGATATGTGCATTTGAAGGGCTGTTGGTTGGTGTTCGTGCACGCTGTTCTTTCATATCAGTTTGTTGCTACTTCATATCAGACCTGGTATTTTCATTGTTTTATCATACTTTCATGATGCCTTGTCATTGTAATGTCTTAGAGATGGATATCTAACACTTGGGCTTCATATTGTTTGATTCTCTCATGATATATTGTATTTCATGTCATATTGTAACGCTGATATAGTAGTACTAATCAGCTTTCTCTTTCAAGTATTTTGGTATTACACTCCCACTAGATAAGTGGTTGAGCTTTGCTTTACTTTCTATTGCCCACTAAAAAGTGAAAGTGGCTGGTTATGCTACGATGTTCTTTGCTTTTCTATAGCCCGCTGAAAAGTGGAAATGGCTGGCTTTGCCGCCAGGTATTTACATTTTCTCTGTTGGCTGACTTGCCGCTAATAGCTCTTGTACTTCCAACATATTTCATATTGTAATTAGATCCCCTTACACCGTATGCTCTCACCTTGCCCACTCTAGGATCTGGGCGATCAGAAAGTGAAGGGTTGCTTCCAGTTTACTTATCTTTACATTGGGCTAACACTAACAGATGAAGCTTGTGTGAAAAACTGGGAAAAAACTAAGGGGATATATTTCATTTTTCATCTTCACTCACATTCTCAACACATACATCTCTTTTGTGTGCTACCTCTATTGTTTCCAATCTAGCAAGCATAGCTCTTAGTATTTTTTCCATATCAACATTTCTTTGATCTCTTGGTCTCCCTCTATGAGCCATGCCTTCCACTTCAGTTCTTTGCAGTCATATGATCCTAACACCCACAAAAAAATTCTTAGAGCTTTCCAAGATTGACTCTTTTAGACACTTTAGCAACCCAATGAGCTAACTAGCTTTGATACAACTTGATGCATATGGGGATCAAAAGCCCAGTTTAAAGCAACCGACTCTAGTAGCTTTAGACATATAAAACAACAATAAAGAAATAACAATAACTTCTTATTTATCAAAATTCAGAATTTCTACTTGCCTATGGGCACTAGCATAGCCATAGGAATTACAATTATCTCAAATTTTTCCAATGACTCTGCCTAGTCACCACTGTCCCATGAAGAGCAGTAGAAAATGATTTCCCAACTTATTTATTTCCACGACCTTCTTACTAAGTGTGATTCCCCTTGCCATTTTCTTGATTTTCATGCATTGTTATAGGGGATATCAACCAGAAATGAGCATCACTAGCCATAAAACCCATGACCTAAAATAGGCATATGCTTTTTTGAAAACTATAGTGATGGACGAAGAATAGGTGTATGCTTGTCATAACTATCACAATGGTAATGCTCACAACCTCCTTGAGAGCACCTAGCATAAAGGTTTTGTCAAAACTGCAAGTGATACACCCATGATCACACTTGGAATTCCCAACATAAAGGATGGAACGCGTAATTCCAACTGAATAGAGTGAAAGATGAATCACATGGCCATAGGGAGATGTCCAACAAATTGAGCAGACCCCACACAAGGACAACACTACAAGGAATTTTAACGGCCCAATGATCACGTGGGATCCAACAAGGATGGAACACGTAATTCCAACTGAATAGAGTGAAAGATGAATCACATGGCCATAGGGAGATATCCAATAAATTGAGCAGACCCCACACAAGGACAACGCTACAAGGAATTTTAACGGCCCAATGATCACGTGGGACCCAACAAGGAACTTTCTAAGCCAATCAGTTGAATTGAAAAATGTACAAGGAACCTAAAGTTAAAACACATACAAATTAGAATGAAAACGGAAAAATTGAACAGCCACTTTTTTTGGGTGATGCATGATTGCGAGTGACTTGGATGCTCTTGGATAAAAAATTACTTAAAACACTTTTAGGGCTTTGATGCTGGTTTCACATTTTAGCCACTATGGCCACTTTACCTTAGCATCACTAGATACAAAATGTGCCTTTCCTTAGCACTCAAATTCATCCTTGCCTTGTCACCATAACCATTTAGAATGCAACCATTTTTTGGTTCAACCATTGAAAATGTACAAGATAATGAATGGGACTGAACGATTTCTTTCATGGTGTAGTTTGTCATGATCTTTGTGACTTTTGATCGTGTTTGCTTCCCTCTTGCTTCATCATCTGTTGACATGTCACTGGGCTGAAGTGCTGGAAGGATTCCCTTTGATGCTCTTTCTCCACTTTTTGGGGACATGTATGACATGTTCGTTGTTCTCAAAACACAGAGAGCGTGTCTTGGGTCTTGCAGAATGCATTTCCTTGAAAATCTTATGTTTGACCTTGTGAAAATGAATTAACACTTTACAATTCATTACAGAGATTAAAGAAACTATGAAGATTGATGTAAAAAATTATAGTAAAATTTCATGGTTAGTCTGGGTTAGAGTATTTGGGTTGGTATTACTATTCAGCAGACTCTTTGCAAAGATATTTCCAAGATTTTTGCTGAACCCTAGTCAATTCTCACTCTTCATCTTTCCAAGCTGTTTCCAAATCTGAGTTTTGCATCTATCAAAACGTCTTTCACAGCAATAGCCAATTGAAAAACCAAAATGAAAGTCAAGCCTTGACAGTTATCTTTTATTTCATCTGAAGCAAAGTCTTAAAGGTAGACCAATGTTGTATTCAAAGTTTTCTGAACTGGTTGAACTTTTTCATGTGGTAATAAAAACTGGTTAAAGCTGAATGCCTGAAAAAATCACCCAACAAAGTGTCTACACCTGTGATTGCATTTAATACCTTCCGTGCAATAAAATTCTGGGTCATTGATGCTACCAATGGAAAATATAGTTTAATAAAACAGTTCAGGTGAAACATGCATAAGAACTGACTTACTATTGACCTTAGGTTTCCATTCTTGACTATTTAATCAAATCGTATCAGAGCTCCATTCTTATGAACATTCACCAATTTTTTCCATTTTCCACTGAAAATGAGAGTTTGATTCAATATGCTGTGCAAATGGGGATAATCAAGCCCCAGTTAAGGCTACCACTTGCATTGATTTTATTTTGAGAATAAGTGTCCTTTCTTAAGTTCAATGTTAAGTGTTGATATTGACATTGTCATATATTTTTGAAGGTTAATGTTAAGTGTTGATAATAACAATATCATATCTTCTTAAAGGTTAATTTTAATCATTCGTGTTATGCTTGGCCAATAATCTCATCAAACTGATGTGAAACTAAAATGGGTTTTGTTATACCAAAACCATCGTACAAGATGTAATGTGATGCAATGTATAGAAGACATGCAATGGGACTTTTTATTGTAAGGTGTCCATGGTTCATTTTTGTTTTTCAATTATTGTAACCTTTAAAATGCAATTCCTGCAATTTCCAAATGCTGACTTATACAGTGGGAAATAATAAAATGGGTTTTGTTATAGCAAAATCATCGTACAAGATGTAATGTGATGCAATGTACAGAAGACATGCAATGGGACTTTTTATTGTAAGGTGACCATGGTTCATTTTTTATTTTCAATTATTGTAACCTTTAAAATGAAATTCCTGCAATTTCCAAATGCTGACTTATACAGTGGGAAATAATCTGCCAAAGAATTTGGTTAGTGATGATATATAAATGCTTCAATTTCATTAACAATAATGTGATTAATATGGTCAGACGAGTCCTCCATTAGTTGTTTAATTAATTTTATGTAATGAATCTCATTTTTCGTTTTCAATTTAGTCAGTGACATCCTTCATTGCTCGGTTGCTTCATGATGTATTATGCATATTTTTTAATTTCACTGAAAATCACCTTAAACAGGATTTTGGAAGTTCAAAGTTTCTAATTAGTGGATATTTACAGTCATCCTGCAAAACAGGTTTACCAGACAATATCAAATAAAATATGTGCAGTCTGCAAAATATGCAGTAAACAGCACTTGAGATAACCAAGTAGAGTCTGAGGAAGAGAGTGATGAAGAAGATGACAGTTTCAATGCTTATCTATTAAAGGCTGTAAAAAACAATAATGGGGCAGCAGTGCTTTTGTTAAGCAATGTATTTGGGTTTGAAGATTCCGGGACAAGAGACTTTGCTTACCATCTGTCATGCAATGGCTACAAGTATGTTTCTACAGACTGCAAGATCTTAACATTCTCCCTTCACAGCATAGGTGAATAAAATATTTCTCTAGTTTACAGAAGAATTTTCATTGATCAAGAAGCAGCTTTCTTGAATAAGCTCTATTAGCAACAGGTCCTTGAAGTTTCATTCACCCTGAAGCTGATAAAAGGTTTCATATCTTTGGTCAGTGGTATTAGAAAGGGATTTTATTTTATTTTAGAAAACTGTATATGTCGAGTAAAGTTGTTTGCTAAAAAAGTCTATTTCCAAATGCAAACTGAGTAGATTTTGTCTAATCAAAGCTTCAACATTAATATTGGCCTTAGGAAGGTCAATAATTCAACTAAGTACAGTTTCTTATTGGACCTCATTTTGCTACTAGAGGAAACACACTTTCTATGGCATATATTGTTTCCATGTTTGTATGCAAAACAAGTCGTATTCCAAGGAAGCTTCAGTGCATCTTAAGGTTTCCGACAGTAGTCAGTTTTAAAATTTACAAGATACTGAAGTTATTGTTCTTTGCAAGCAAATAAAATTTTCCCTAATTATGTCCCTTAAACTGAAAATGCAGATTAAACGAAAGGTTTCACAGTAGAAATTTTAACTGAAGCATTCATAGTGATGCAATATCATATTTCCAAATCACACAAACACAGGGTATATCTGACCCAATTGAATCAGGAGAAGATCAAATTGAACAAGTAACTAAAATTGCTTTATCTTTATACCAAAATCACATTCTTTCATTTGAAAATCACATAGTACCAACAAGAAAAACACTTCCACCAGCATTCCACCTTTGTATCAGACTTAAAACATCTCTACCAACACTCTTTTAACTGCTCTAAAACAAAATACTTTCAGGAACTCTGTTTTCCTCCAATCAGGCAACTCATCCTACTTACCCCAAACCTTTCTTCAAGAAACTCAAGACACAAGACATCCCTATTCCATCAAGATCACTTTTGTTTCACTTTATGTTACTACAATCATCAACCTGTCAGTTAACCTTTATCAGGTCCATCATCAAATGAGCAGAACCAAAGCAAAACCCTGTTGTAAAATCTCTGTACCAAACCAATACTCAATTTGCAATATATTCCTCTTTGTCCCAACTTGTGTTTACAAAGCAAAATAACATCTATTCATTCATTCATACTACAAAATAGTTACCAATTCCCATTACACCCTTAAGATAATCCCTTAGACAGTCACAATACAAAATCAAGCATTTATATCTCTGTTTTTCCATATTTGCATTCTGTAGTAGTCAAACACCTTTCTTTCACTTAGGGTTCAAGAAGCTCATGTTGGATCTCAGTTGTGATCATATGGTTTGTCCTTGATGACAAAATCCCTTTCAGTTGATTCTACTTGTTGACTGTTTCAGTTTGGTCTCTCATACTTTGTCTTGGTATAGTTTTGTCTATATGGTTTACTTGTCTTGGCATTAAGTGGAAAGTCTACATTCAAAATTTTAATATCTTATGGTACTGATCAGTTTGAGCTTTGTGCAGTCTCTGGTGACAGAAAAAGAACATATCGGCGTGAGAATGGCAGGGTCTCCCCGATCCATTTTTGAAATGTCTGTGTTGCCTATCGGCAAGACATTTATGATGTCATAACGATTTGATTTTTCATACAGGCAACTTTCGGCGTGACATTGATCGTGGTCTTGGCGACTAAAGAAAAGTCTTTTGGCATGAGTATCTTTCACCGCTGAGAGGTGTTACCGAATGAGTCGGGTCTCACCGACTAACTCATAAGGTGGTTCATCGGCATAAGAAATCCCTATCGGCATGTTGTTTCATCGAGCGTTTTGTGTCTTGGCGACCAGCACAAGAAAGTTTATTTCGGCAAGACTTGTCTTTTGTTTCGGCGACAAAATGTGTTCTCTATCGGCATATGTTATACCGTCGGGATAAGGTCTTATCGATTTCATTATGTCTCACCGACCCGCTTCAGAATAAGTATATCGGCATGAGTTTGGCCATCGGGCTGAGGTCATAGCGAAATCATATTGTCTCCCCAACTAGAGCTTATGGAGGTGCATCGGCAAGAGAATCATTATGTTACATCAACATCACACAAGAGGTTTCTATCAAAGGCTCATCGGTGAGAGATATTTTCTTTGGAATATGGTCTTAACGAATACCTTGTGTCTCACCGATAGAACAAAGATCTCCATCGGTGTGAGATTGATATTGTCTTGGCGATCTAGGGTGAGCTCGAGATGTTTCAGCAAAACAAGGGTGATGTCTCCCTGACTAATGCATGTGGAAGTCTTTTGGCAGGAGTGTTGTATTCGGCATGTGGTCTCACCGAAGACATATTGTCTTACCGACCGTGCACAAAAAGGTCTTATCGGCAAAGGTTTTTCTTCGGTATAATGTCATAGCGAACCCTGTAGGTCTCACCGATGGAATACATATGGACCTTGTTGGCATAAGCATTGAGTTGTCTCAGCGAACAGTAATGATCACATGGGATTTCGGTAAGACTCATGAATTTCGATGTAGAGTCTCAGCGAACCCGTCAAGTCTTGGCGACTAAGTCTAATGAGGGGCTTTCGGCGAGAGGTTTGTATTGTCTCAGCGACTCAAAGTGGATAAAGTTTTTTGGTATGACATAGTGTGCTCTCCAAGAGGTCTCCCCGACATTGATATGTCTCGGCGATGCATAAAACAAAAGGAACATTTCGGTATGACTCGTGCTCGAAGAAAGGTCTTGGTGAGTTTGTTTTCCTATACCGACCGAAAACATAAAGGTATTCATCTCGGTAAGAGTTAGGGTTTTCGGCGTGAGGTCTCGGTGAGAGACCTCCGGTCTCGCCAATGGAACACACAAGATGGTTGCATGGTTTGTCGGCATGAAGATTGATTTGTCACAGCGACACGGGATGAAAGGATGACTTTCGGTATGACTCAAGCTTTCTATGAGAGGTCTCCCCGATGACGGTAAGCTATAGCGACTCTCATAAGATAGAAGGTTCGTTGGCAAGAAAAACCATGTGTCACGGCGACCAATGTGTATCATGTGGACTTTCGGTGAACCGTGGAGCAATCAACATAACGTCTCCCCGACAGCAGAATGGCACAGCGACAAACAGAGGGATGACTGACAGTGATAAAGTTGCTTTCGACGTAGGTATTGAATTGTCACGACGACAAGTTTGTTCACGGTGGCTCTCGGCAAAACAAAGACTTGTCTACAAGATGTCTCTCCGATATCAAAAGGCTATAGCAATAGTAAATGAAACAAAAGGGCACGTCTCGGTGAGAAAGACTGTTATGTCTCAGCGATTGGAAAGAACATAACACATGGCTCTCGGCCTGACATAATGTACTCGTTATGTCTTCTTCCTAACTGTGAAGGTCATGGCGACGCACAGGGACAAAATGAATGATCAACGTTATAATTGCCTTCGGCATACTTGTCTGGATGTCTCAGCGAATGTTTTAAAAAAAAAACTGTCTCTGTGGCCGACATGTGATTTTCTAAGTATAGCTGCATGGCGACATCTTTGGTTGGTATCGATTCTCTGGAAAATATTCTCTGAGATTTCATAGGATATGATTTTTTGTTTGTGGGCTGTCATGACTTTGATGAAAATCTTTCTGTTACAATTTGAAATCTCTTGATTTAGCGCGGAAATTAAAAGCTCTATGGATAGGCGTTACTCTAATTATTACCATAATCTACAAATCATTATGAATCAGCTTTATATTCTAAAAACAGTAAGAGAATTTCAGAATCTGGTGAAAAACGCTTGATGAAGATTTCTTCGTAACTGACATACTTGAAATGTATATAAAAACCAGTGTTGAAAACTGTGAAGGAACTGCTGACCAGTAATTCTGAGGGAGTTATTTTGGCCGTATCAAGAGATGTATTGGAAAACTCTGTAATACAAGAGTTGGATTCCTAGAGTATTAGAAGCAGAGTGATATGAACTTAATTGTAAACAGAGTGATCCTCTGATATATTATGATTGTAATTCTAAAATCTAAGTAAGGGGTTCGTGCTCCTTGAGATTGGTGTCTCTAAATGAGGGGTTGGTGCTCCTTGAGTTGGTGCTCAGAAATTTAGCCTGTAAGGCATTGTTAACAGTGGTTTTTGAAGATTAAGCCAGTAAGGCAGTTTAGGAGTGGTTTTTCTACCCCAGGAGGGTTTTCCACTCGGCAAATCTTTTGTCTCTTTGTTCTTCTGTGTGCTCACTGCTTTTCTGTGTTGTTGTTGTTTCAGTTCATTGTTGGGATTATTATTGTTCTCAATTCAGTTTATGAATGATTACATTCAACTCATGAATGTATTAATCAAAGTAATATTGAGATCAAATCTGAGCTATGCTTTGGCAAATACAAGATATCTCATTCAAATCATATTTTCATAAGTTGTCTAATAGACTGAGTTAATGTTGTCATATCTTTGAGCTTTCAAAAGTGATTACTCTACTCTTTTGCTGAAAGAAAGGGAAATCAGAATTAAAAATCTTGGTCGAAGTTGAAAAAGTTTTGACATTGATTCACCCCCCTCTCTCAGTGTCTATCCATAACTCCAACAGCTCAAACCATCAAAACTTTTAGGTTAACATCTAAACCTCTTCCAAATGCTTGGCCACATTTATCAACACCTTTTAGATTGTTTCAACACAAAATAAATCGCTAAAATCTCTGCATTCACTGAATTACACCTTTTAACCAATACAGACCAAAACCCTTGTAGCACACCAAGTCAACAAAAACGGGTACTTCACTAAAACCTCTTTGAATCACCACAGACCAAAAGCATATCTTGGGACGCATTTTGACCTATTTCAACATACCTTAAAATCCATAGCACTTGCTTTTGAAAGGAATGTTCAAAATTAGGACTGTACTACTGGAAGTGCACACAATTAGGCCACTTTTGTGAAACAACCAACAACAAATCAACTCCAATTCACTCAATAACCAGAAACAGTCTTAAGTCAATTGCAAAAACATAAGAATCCACAAGTTTTTATCTCCTTAAGCCTTTCTAGAGGTTACAACACACAAACCCTTATTACAAGCACAATACAAGCCCTACAATGAGGGTTTATTGGCTTTCTTGACTCCAAACCTTCTGCCACCTTAGAATCACTTCAAACACATCTGTTTATGTCTGCCCAATGCAAACAAACGGTTTCTCATCCATTTTCAAAGCTTTCTCAACATATTTCACTTTGTAGCCACCTATTCCCATGGTAAAACTCAGAAAATCTGAGTGAGCAGCAACAATAACTCCATGATCTCGCCTTCCCTGCCTCTGCACACATGTTCACACAATAGATTTACATAAAAACACTTTACTTACCCCATCCCATCATTCTAGTAGGCTAATATTGGTGGGATGGGGCTCTGGACTTCCTAAATGACTCTCAAACCCTTAGTTGAGGGTTTCACACAGTTTCTTGAGATTGTGTTCTCAAACACTCTAGACTTTATTAAATGCCTTCAAATGATTATCAAATAGGGTCTAACACCCAAGACTGAGAAAGTAGAATGTAATTAAAGCCTAAAGTCTACTGTGTAGATCAAAATAAACTTGAAAAACTCAAAGGGAACACTGCTATTGCAGAGAACAGTGTGTTTATTCAAAAATTTTGTTCAAGATTACAACTTCTGTCACTTGCTCGCCTTACCAAGGCTTTATAAAGATGTTTGAATCATCAGAAACAACTGCCCCTTCAACTTCAACTAGTTAACTACCTTTTCCAACGAGGTGGCTCTTCACTTCCTTGTACTTTGTCTTTTTGTATACTTTTACATTATTGTATATTTTGCATTTTGACAACTCAACAACAAAGGTTTTTTACAAATTTAACTTCACCGCCCCCCTAGTGACCAACTTAGGACCTTAAATACAATGAAGTAGGTCTTTATATGACCTTTACATGAATTTACAAATGGACATTCAATTTAGACAAAAAATTGCCTATGGGAGGCAACTAGTAAACTAGGTGCTCCTGTACCACATAGCTGCTTATTTCATAAATATTTATATCAATAGACCTTATTATTTCCATCAGAAGTAAAAAATGTTAGTGCAATATGTGGGTATGGTAGACAGTTGTGGGCAGCAAAAGAATCAAACATATACAGAAGCAGAAATATGTCTGACCTGTTTCTGTACAGTCTATTGATTTTAGGAGTGAAGAATCTTGAGATATATTCAATCATATGATGATGTATAAGTGATCTGTAATTTCTACCAAAAATAGTTAAAGCCTAAGGAATAAGGAAAATAAATTACTATTCTACTTGGACATCTAAATGACAGTGTTAATTGGGAGGAATAAAAGAGCTGTTCACAAAGAAATGGTGTGCTAAAATGAAAAGAAGAAACATAAACACAAGAATTTTATCCTGGGAAAACTCTTCTAAGGGGAAAAAACCTAGTTGGTAGAGGCAATTGCTCTTCTATAAGAGAATATTGATCAAATGGACAAGTACAGTAGTAAATTACAATCCCTTTCAAGCCCTTCTACTTCAAATTTTTACTTCTAAGAGAGACAATCATCAATTTTCTCCTTTTTTATTTAACAAATGATTAGCATTTAGAATCATACTCTTCGTGTATTTAAATAGGTGCTTATTGCCTTACGAAATGAAAAGACAAAGTGTGACTTTTCATCTCCTCCTGGAAATAAAGATACAAAGTGTGATTTTTCATCTCCTTTTGATGGACAGGACAAAGTGGGACATTCCTCTCTTCTTGGAAGGCACAAAGTAGGAAAAAAGTAAAAACAAAGTGGGGCATTCACTTCTTTGGATGCTTTCTTATATCCTATTTTCCGGAAATAATTTTTGCATATGGACGTGCAATGTGCCATTTTTTTTTTAAATTGTATAACTTTTGAGAGAGACACGAATATCTAAGAATTTTCAACATTTGGTTCCACCGAAGTATAGGCTTTTTCCCTAAAAATTGCTACAGTATTTTCCTCTTTGGATGAGCTTTACTCCTAGATCCAATATGGGAAATATGAGCCATTTCCAAACATACAGAATTCATCTTAACAATGCAGCACATTTGCTTATTGAGTATGTTTTTAGTGACTGCTAGTGACTTGAGTAAACTTATCCTTGCGAGTAATGAGAACAATATGAAAGCTCTCTTTTTGAGATGGCTATTGTCTAAAGCGAGTTGATCATAGTAGGGTGCATTTTAGAACAAGTCTCTTTTGACTTGATGTCTTCGAGAGGGAAAATAAGGGGTATGCCATCAAAAAGTTTCTTTAATTTTGTAATTTATTGTTTATTTTTGGTGTTTCATAGGGATGTGTTCATACAGTTTTTTACATGTCCTCTAAAATAGAGATAAAATGTCCCATTGTTGCCATTGATGCTTGGGCCATAATAGGTGACCTTCCTTGGGACACCCCTATAGAGTGGGGATGTCCCTTGATAAATTTCCTTTTGGGGGGACCAAGGGATGTTGAGGCATCCCTCAATCATCTTAAGGATGCCAAGGCATTCATAGTAGCAAAAAATAAAAATGTTTTTTTTTAAATATTGAAATAAGCTTACAATTATAGCTCATGTAGATTATTATTGGATCACAAAATTAATTAAATTGTGGATGGTTTAGTAGAGGCATGGTAAATTAAATAAAATTATTATTGATCATACGGTTAAACTTTGTAAGATCAATCATATCCTTACACCATAGTGGATGTAATGAATTGTTGTAGAAGATTAATTCAAGGATTCACCTAGCAATCCTTATGTAAGGTTTAAGTTTGAAATAGATAGTTCAAGTTACCCTCAAAAAGAGTCATAGTTTAATGATTAGATATGAAATGATGTAGCCAATTCAGTAATAAAAGCACCAAATAGAATTTTGTGCATAATAACATTTCACGACCCCTTGGATAACCCTAAAAAGGTGTAACCATTTGACCTAACTATGTCTACCATATTTTAAATCACAATTGATGAGAGTGGTCCACTTCTAAGCCTCACAACTAATCAATATGATCGACAAGTGTACCACCCTAGAAAACCTTGTTAAATTCAATTTTGTGTGCAATTCTAATTCCCCCTAAGCCAAATTAGAGGTTTGATAGAAAGTAAATTAAGGATGCCACCTAAGAAGTGATTATTCCCTTCTCCATCGAAAGACAACCACATACAAACTTAAGATCATGACCTAGCCCATGAACATGTTCCTTTATTAAGTGCTTGTAAACCCAAGAGAATCTTTTTTTTTTTTTTTTTGATCAGTAAAGTTGCATAATCAAGAAAATCCACTATAACTTGTGACCTTGTTTTGTGTTGAAAATATGATTTAGATGAATAGATAAAGTTGTACCTTATCTTGAAGTAAATGGTGAAACTATAAACTTGCTTAAGTATGTTCCAAAGTAAACGATTACCTAGAATATTTAAGGGGACTATACAAACTACCCAACCCTTATGCTTTGTTGTTAAAGACTAAGTCGCAAGAAAAAGAACATGATTTCCTAGGTTCAAGCTAAAGATGAAAATGCACAAAACATTGCAACTAGGATATTAGAGTTGAAGGCTAGCTAATGTGGTGTTAAATGAGTCCCTTGTTAGTTAGTTAAATTTTAGACTTCTTTTGGAAGGACTTGGTTAAATGCGGATTTGTAATTAAAATACTATGGAATGTTATTCATTTTTTCTTTCCTATGCATTGCCAAGGACTAGAGACTTGATAGTGCAAGAATAGGAAAGATTAGATGTTAGAAAGAAATTAGTAACATAAGTGAGTGGGTGTTGTACTTAAAATTTGTAGAGTTCTCTTGCATTGGTTAATTAATTGTTAGTTTCATTTTTATTCAAGTAATGAATTATGTTTGAGTATGGTGAATTATGTGAATAATGGATTAAAGCATATAAATATGAGGCATTAAAATAGGCAAGTAAAATTTCTACTATTGTTGTGTGTTACTATCCCTAGATTTTATTCACCTAAAATAACATATACACATGAGTATAAGCAAGAAAAATTGAAGCTAGTTAAATTTCTAGTACTTTCTACTTCTTGTTTTTCCTTTGTGTCTTGTAAAGTTGGAGGGGATTTTGATCATGAAAATGAAGAATATGGCAAGTGTTAGATGATTCAATCATAGTATATAAAGTGCACAATTGTAAAGACATATTAAGGCTAATGTGTTACAATAAGTTGTTTAGTAAATTATCATGTATCTTATGCACTAATGATAATATTTCCTTCTAAAGCAATGTTCCAAAAGATGATGGTTGTCAAATTAATTTGTACCTATGAACCTCTTTGCAACATGTTGTGTAAACTAGAATGAAATTTTTCATTATCTAGAGTCATTAGTAAACATAACAACTCGAGTCAAACAAAATTGGAAACAAAGCTAGTTCAAAACATGGAGATTTAGCTTGGCTAGATGTGAAACCATAGGTACAAATTTACAAGGTAAAAGCGTGATGCACCATGTATATTCCCATTTCTATGAAATTTGAGTAATATCTATGCTATAGTTATGTATCATCTGAAAAAATTCTTTTATTTATAAAAATAAGAAGATTTTAACAAAATGGTTAGACAAAGTGATCATGTTGTAAAGTAACCAAAGTGTGTGAGGGTGTAACAACATTTGTGTTATGTTGTGTTATGGTGTGGTGAACTACATAAAGTGTATTGTGATGTGACATGTCAAGTGGAAACCTTGTAAATGTGTTGTACCAAAGTATGTGATATCGGATATCCAACTTGGGGTAAGGGTGCGTGGACATCTAGTACGATCCCCTATGTGTACCCTTTGTGATGGTCGTTATGCAAGCTAGCTAGTTTTGAATTTATGTAAACATGTTAAGTATGTATCTATTAAATAGAATGTGATGTAATCCTTTGTGTTAGTTTTATTTGTATGTTAAATGTGTACCCCTAGTGTATGGTTCCCCCCTTACAGGAGTGTGATGTCAGCTAGTGTAAATAGGGGTTGAGAGGCACATGGTCTCCCATCGAGAGACTACGAGCTCAGGGTGTTGTCCCTAATCCTAATAAAGGATCTATATTGAGTTGTTGTAATCTTCCCATGGACACTGATCATGGCCTACTCCCCCACATATGAGAGCCACACTTGTTGGTTCATAGTGCAAACCTATTCCTTGATGTTATAACCCATGGGTAAATGATGGAATAACATGGACCACCAATGATTCATATTTATGTGGTCAGGGACCACCAATTACTTATATACATGTGGTCAGGGACCACCAGTGATGCATATTTATGTGGTCAAGGACCACTAGTTACTCATATTCATGTGGTTGGGGACCACCAGTGATTCATGTTTATGTGGTTAGGGACAACCAGCAGTGCATATATATGTGGTCGAGGACCACTAGTTATTCATATTATGTGGTTAGGGACCACCAATTATTGCATACTATAATACTCTTGTGATTAGAGAACTACCATTCCCCTCCTCCCCTTAGGTGGCTTAACAAAGCTACATGGTGCTCGTAAAGTGTAAATTTTATTGTTGAAATACAAATTATTGATAATTCTTGATTGATTTTTATTATATTATGCACCAACAGTGTGGAATTTTACTCTTATTTTATTTTTATTAGGCTATTTAGCCATTTGAAGGTTTTGGTAGTCCGAATTGCCTCAAGGACTTGTTTAATTTCATTTTTTAATTAAGATTGAAATGTTGCAATGTAGCTATAATTGATATTTATTTTGTTTTTCTCTTGAATTATAGTTTCCTCTTTGGGAGTTTTATTGAAACTTTGGTTTATGAGATTATGTTACTCAGTTTGAGGCTTTCACCTTGTTTGCAAATTGTTGGCATGTGTGGTGTAATGTGAAATCTATAACCTGCCATATCCTGGGGGGTTCCTTGGTAGGTCGTATAGGGGAGTAGATGCACTAGGGAATTATTTTGAAAGGGGTTGTAAATGGGACCAGTATGGGATAGTCATTAATCTATTATTCCCCTCATTCTATGATTGTTCTTATCTGTATGGAGGAGTCCTTAGAGAAGGACCTTGAGACCACCTTTCTTGATGGCTATGGTATCCAAGAATATCCATCCTTGTAAACCCCATTGTGTGAGCCTTATGTTGTAAATGTTGTGGTTGTATGAGGATAGGCTCACCCAGTTTGGGAAGAGCATTCTTGGTACTATTGTGAATATGTGAAATTGCAAGTAATTGTGATGTGGCATACATGTGAACTATGTGAGAAAGATAGTAACAATGATGTAGAGTTAACACTTCTTGAGACATGGAATGAGTGTCATGATTTTAAGGTCAAATTCCTTCTTAAGGACATATTGTGACAACTGTGAAGCTAATAATTATGAAACATGATTTCCCATTAAAACAAAAATATTTTCTAACATCATGAGTGATGTTTATGGTGCAAAGAAATTTTGACGTGTATCAAAGGTTGTTAGTTCATTTAGATGTATTTTTGTGGAATTTAATTAAAGTTGGTTACACTGCTAATAAAATTAGAGCTACATAGATGGTTGCTGGCATTTGTTAAATTGAGGGCATATGTGATAAATGTTCTATTGTGATTGGATGTAAGCTGAGCAAGGATGATGAATTTGCTAAGATTGATCAGAGCAAATACAGATCCATGATTGGTGGATTGTTGTATCTTACTACTACAAGAACAGATATTATGCATGTAGTGTGTTTAGTTGCTAGATTTCAAGAAGATCCTAGAGAAACACATCTTATGGCTATAAAAAGGATATTTAGGTATCTTAAAGGCACACCGAATTATGGACTATGATACCCTAAGAGTAATGATTTCACCCTGAGTGCTTATATAAATGTTGATTGGGTTGGATGTGTAGATGACCGAAAGAGTACCAGTGGTGGTGCTTTCCTTCTTGGTGGAAGATTGGTTTCATGGTTGAGTAAGAAGCAAGACTTGATTTCTTTATCCACTGCAAAAACATAATATATTGTTGTAGCATCTTGCTATACACAAGTTTTGTGGATGAAACAAGCTCTAAAAGACATTGGTGTGACATGTGATGAGCCTATTCCCATTTTTTGTGACAATACAAGTTTAATAAACATTTCGAAGAACTCGGTTATGCATTCAAGAATGAAGCACATATCTATTAAATACCATTTCCTGAGAGAAAAAGTGTTGGAAAATGAAGTCAGATTGGAGTATGTGACTACAAAGGAACAAATTGCAAACATCTTTACTAAGACTCTTCTGAACGATACTTTCAAGCATCTTAGGGAGATTTTGGGGGTTGTTGGCCCTCTTAACTAAGTGCACATGAAGGTGCACCAATCTAGTGAATTCACAGATTATTCATTTATCTAGATTGATTATTGGGTCTACTCTGTAGGGGGAGTAGAAGTGGTTTCATTGTTGCAGTATGGGTGTACTCCTAAGGGGGAGTAATCAAAGTTGTTTTTATTTTCCATTGATGTCAAAGGGGGAGAAAAGATTATGTATTTCCATCAATGACAAAGGGGGACATTGTTGCAACTATGAGCTAGTTTGGTGGTGTTGTCATTGATGTTGTCATTGATGTCAACACAGTTCAGTATGTTGCAGAATTGTACATGTATAGTTGAGATGCTTCTAAGATGTTATTAGCACATGGAGTTATCTTTATGATGTTGCAAATCATGATGTGTTGGTTTGATGATATTCCAAGTGATTTTGAGAAAATTAATAAAGAGAAATCAAAGTGTTGAATGTGTTCAGAACGTGCTTTGATATGTGCTCTGCATTTCTCTTGTGTTGATCCTATGCCTATGCGGTTGCGAAGTTTTTATTATGGCGATTTAATGATGATATATCCTAAGTTTAAGCTTCTGGTGAGATGGTACATGAAAGTTGCATTCACTGGTACATATGTGAACTATTTGGCAAGTTTGATCTTCTATGGACTGGGAGGAATGTTTCTACTCCGCAGTCCTCCGCTATTTTGATTTAAATCGTGTAGATCTAGGATATGTCTTGTGAAGGTCTTTCCTATGCTCTATCAAAGAGGTTTGGAGTTTTGTCATCAGAAAGTCATGTTTTAGTATTTCAGTATGATTTTGCGCAATCTGAATAGACTGGTGAAAGAAATTTAGTGATTGAAGGCTATTGTTTTTGTTGTGGATGTATTTGGAAGGTTCTGAGTTGTATTCTCATGCATAATGAAGTGAGTTGCAACATTTGTGTCATCTTCTTATTGGGAAGCATGTGCATCAATATTTATTTGTGTTTTCATTAGGTTTGGATGACTTGGTGTTTACACTTCATTTGAAGAATAAAATTTAAATTGAGGAAGTGTGTTGAAGATTCAAGAAAATAATTTTATTGGCTGACTCTTATTCCTTTCCACTGTGGGAATTTGAGTTGTTGACCTAATTTGAATTTATGAAACGATGTTTTGTGGCTGACCTTGGTAAATGTTTCTAAGGTTGAGAATAGTATAAAAGCAAGTCGAATTGTGAAGAGATGTATGAAAGTGTGATGCAAAGTTACGAAAGTGTGCCACAAATCATTAGAGTAGAAGTGTGTGTGAGTGAGTTGTGAGAGCAGTTTTTCAATGTGTTGAGGGCAGTGAACTGAAGGTTTTTGTAATCTTGTGAATGCGCTTTAATTGTAGTGGTGGATTTTTTGTTCTCTTTTGTATCTATAGTCAGTGAGCCTCCCTATTGAACAATGAATCCTTTGTAGGCAATGAGCCTTTATACTTGGACAGTGAGTCCTCTTTTGGGCAGTGAGCCTTTGTATTCAGTTTATAATCTTTATATTGTGAGTTAACCCTCATCATGGTTTTTCCCTTATTGAGTTTTTCACGTAAAAATTTGATGTTCATTGTGTCGATTTACTTTATGTTATTTGTGTTTCATGCTCATATTCAGTAACATAATAGTGTGGTTGAAGATTTGATAAGTGATAAAGTTTTAAGTTTAACTTTGTGTGTAAACTAATTCACCCCCCTCTTAGTTTTCCTATGCCTGTTTAGCAAATCATACCTTATCTAAGGTGTTGTAAAGTGTTGTAACACACTTTTCTAGGGTTTTATTTAATAATTGAGCTTCTTTATGCTTTAATTGGCCTTATTTTGCATCCACAAGCCTCATTTAATTCATTTTTTTAGGATAATCTCGACACAAGTCAATATCCAATCATAATTTAGGTGTTTTTAGGTTGTATGGCCCAAATTTAGTGATTTGGGATTCATTCACTACCTTGGGTAAGGACGAGCCCACATAGGCTTTTGAGTCCTGAACCTGGTTTCACACCTTTGTAAGCATTTTTAAAATTGGTCCCATAAATTATGCCTAATGGGACTCATTCGCCACCTTGGGTGAATGACGAGCCCACATAGGTTTTTGGGTCCCGAACCTGGTTTCACACCTTTGTAAGCATTTTTTAAATTGGTCCCATAAATTATGCCTAATAGGACTCATTCGCCACCTTTGGGTGAGGTGGCGAATGAGTCTCGTGTCACCCAAAATCAAAATTAATTCAAATTTTTGCTAGGATTTTATCCTCTTAGATCTGATGTCGGCTTGTAGTGTTGTAATTTTGGGAATTCTTGCATAATTAAGTATAAATACAAGTTTTTTTCACTCATTTTACACCTAGTGCTCAAGTTGAATGATCATCCTTATAGAAAGTTTGAGTTCACAAGAGAATTCAAGTGCTTACAAGACCATTCAAGAGCCTTCAAAAGCATATTATCAAGAATTTTAGAGCATTTTTCAAGCATCAAGCATCATGTTTTTTCTTCATGCATCATGTTTGTTTTTGAGCTAACAATTGTGATGTAGGGTTTTATGATTCAAGCTAGCATTTGATTCAAGATATGTCCTATTCAAGCAAGAGTCAAGATCTACATCCATTGGAGCCATCTCACACATGTTTATAGCACTTCATTGCTAGAGTTTGGTGAGTTGCAACATTATATTTTGATAATATGCTTTTGGATTTAGCTGTGTATATTTTTTTCATCGACGTTTCGAATCATTTTTCCTCTTCTTGATGATGGGTCACTGAGTGTGATTTGAAACGTTGATGAAAAAAATATACATAGCTAAATCCAAAAGCATATTATCATTCTTCAATGGACTGTGGAAAACTCATACCAACATTATATTTTGTTTATTCATCATTATCCATTTCTATTTAATTTCATTTCAAGGTTTGATTACCAAAATGGGTTTTGACCAAGGAAACCCCTTTCCACTAAAAAAGAAACATTTTCCCCTCTCTTTAGTATGTGTTTTGTTGGTTTAGATTAAAGATATATTGAGGAGCAAGAGCAGAGAAAGTTTTCAAAGTGCCTAATGTTGTCAAAGTTGTCACCTTACATTGGAGAACATTGGAGATAACCTATAGGTTGATTTATAGAGATTCAAATCCAGAAACCTGAAGAAGTAGATTGAGTAGACTGAGAAGAGCAGATTCAGACCTTGAAGTTTCAAAAAACCCTAACTAGACTGATTTTCCACTTCTAGCAAATGAGTCCCAATTTTGGTCAAAATTTATATTTTTATATCTATTCAAATACCCATTTGCCAAAGTTTTGTTCCTACACAGAAACCTAGATCTGGAACTAATTTGCTTAGCTTGGCATATAATTCCCACTCAACATTAATGTTAAGATTTCTAGCATTTTAAACCTCTTTCCAAACATCTTTAGATTTCTAGGTGCACACAGTCCATCCTACAACTTGTTATTATGTTTTGCGTACTTTTCTAAGTCATTTAAGGAAGCATTGCATCATATTAGAGTTTAGTATTACATCTTGCATTGCATTTATTTTTCCAAGCCCTAGCTTGGTGGTGAACCCCTCATTAGTTCATAATCAGCCCTTAGGACAACCCTATTGCCAGATCTCTTTCTACTTTGCATTGAGATCTCTAGGGTTACCCTTCAATGAAATGATTGGAAAGTGGGTGTGCTTTATGTCCTAATCCATACAAAATAACTCTTAACAAATTTTCTTTTCTTTCAGTTGCAACTCACCAAACCTTTGAATAAGATGTTGCAAACATGTATGAAATGGCTCCAATGGATGTGGATCTTGACTCTTGCTTTAATATTGTAGATTTTGAATTGAATGCTTGTTTGAATCATAAAACTCTACATCACAAATGTTAGCTAAAAAAAAAACATGATGCATGATGACTTTGACATGATGCTTGATACTTGAATAATGCTTCAAAACACTCGGTAATCAGCTCTTGAATGCTCTTGTAGACTCTTGAATTATCTCATGAACTCAAACTTGCTATAGGGAATGCTCTCATGAAAGTCTTAGGTAAAAATGAGTGAAATAACCTTGTATTTATACTGGTTTATGGCAAATTCCTCAAAATTACAAAACTACAAGCTAACATTAGATCTAGGAGAATAAAATATTGCCATAATTTTGAATTTATTTTAGGTTTAAGCCACATGGGACTCATACGCCATAATTTTCATATGAGTCTCATTAGGATAGGTTATGGGACACATTTTTTAAGAAATGCTTAGATTCATGTGAAATCCAGATTGAGGGCCCAAAACTTAAGTGGGACTCATGTGCCCAAGGTGGTGTATGAGTCTAAGATCACTAAATTTGGGCCATACAATCCAAAAATAATAATTTTTGATTAGTCATTACATGTGTGTGAGGATTATCCTCATAAAGATGCATTAATTAATGCTCAATTGGATGCAAAATAATGCCAATTAAGGCATAAAGAATCCCAATTAATTAAAAAACCCTAGATTAGTGTAAAAGTGTAATTCAACACTCTACAACACCCTTAATAGGGCATAATTAATTCCATTTAGTTTACAAGGTCCCAAACAAGTGTGAAAATGTAGGGGGATACATTTTTCTACACTACAATGTGCGGGTATGTGCAGGATTATGATGGGCCAAAAAGTGGCAATATGATGGGTATGTGGCTGACAACTATTTTTTTACCCAAAATTGATGAAATGAAAAGGGTTTTAAAATATATTCTCAGCTTTCCACCAATATAAATTATGCTTTACTTTGAATTTAATAAGTAATTATTATTCATTTTCTATTCAAATTATGACTAAAGTCTGATTGATAGGTGATTGAAAAACATCTAAAGCTTTCAAATGGTATCACATTTTTTGAATCAAAACATGTGTCACATTCTATTTTGAATACTATAGGATTAAAAAAAAAATTGAATTTCATGAAGTTTTGACCAAGTTAAGGTGGTTAGACATATGAGTTTTTATATTTTTTAAAATTTGTAATAAAAATTTATAATTAATTATTTACTTGAAAAAATAACAAAAAAAATGCATCACATCGGGACATGAATCCTCTACTTATATCTAAAATCTTATAAAAAAATATTATCATTTTATTGTTGTTAGGGTGGTTAGACAGACACCTACTTCTTATTTTTTCCCTAAAATTTAAGTACTACTACATTGAAATTTCAAATTTTCACCAAATAGATTTATTTATTTTTTAAACAAACTTAATAGTTTAGAAACTACATTCAATTTTCTATAGATTCTATTCTTACATATTTTTGAAATAATATAGATAACTTATTAAAAAATTTACGTCAAGTTACCTAACTCTAATTTTTCTGAATTTTTTGCCATTTAAGGGCCTGTTTTTTTCACGATGATCCTACACATACCCGTTCCTTTTGTAAAAATATTAGACACAATGAACATCAATGCATGAGGAAAGAAATTGAGTCTCTACAATAATTTCTCAAAAAGAATAATATAGGTCTACTCGATTCTATCAATGCATCTTCATCAACTCAATAAAATACTGAGGACAAAGAGAAATCAAAGGGAGAAGCCTTAGTTGCTACAAAATATTTATCTCCATCATGGATTATAGAATCTTGTGCTTCACACCATATGGGTTCTTTATAGGTTGTTTTTTCATCCTTAGAGCCATCACGTATGTCCACAATCACCTTAGTGATGTCACTCCAACATTGGTAAAAGTGAGAAGGTCCATTTAACTTGAAGGAGGAACATTTTCAAATGTTCTAAGTGTACCTTCACTATCAACTAATCTCATTTCAATGTATTAAATAACTCATTTAATGAAGGGAATGGGAGTACACTTCTCTCCAAATTCAATTGAGATGAGAGAACTACAAAGAAACAGTTTGGTAGCAATAGGGGAGTTAGATCACCAATCCAAATTACATACCTTCTCAAATTTTGCCACATATATTTCTCTAAAAGCACTACTAACTCATTCAAATGAAGTTTGCAAATTATGACATGAGTAGTTTAGCCATCTTAACTACCGCTATCTTGAGCAACTTTGTCAACAGAATATGGACAAGGGATTACCTAAGATTAAATTTCCTAAATGTCTTTGTGAAGGTTATGCACTTGGTGAGCATCTAGAAGCCCCACCGACACCACCCCCTTCTCCCTGGTCTATGAATCAAAAGCAGTACTCCCCATTGAGATCGATCTCCCATCACTAAGAATATCACTACAAAACCTCATCACCAATGAACAGTACGAGGTATCAAGACTGAATGAGCTAGAGCTATTGGATGAGTGGTGTATAGATGTTTTAAATCATTTGAAAGTCTATCAAAATAGACTCAAAAGGAGCTATAAAAAAAAATGTAACACCATGCCACACAACCCTCGGGGAAGTTGCAATTAACTACTCAAATGCAATAATTTTTTTTTATTTAAGTACAATTAACATGCAAATTTAAAACCAATTGCCAACAACTCCTAAGGTTACGAGACTAATTTTACTTAAACCCAAACAAGAAACATGAATTAAAACCAAAGAATTAATTACTTAAAGAAATAAGAACGCATACATTCCATACTGTAAGATAAAATACATCAAAGGATAAGAGATGCCACTTGACTTCAGATAACAATAAATTTACAATATGATTACAACTATCATTCCCTGAATGAGGTAAATCCAATAAGCATGGTTACATATTACAACTTCCACCTCGATAACAATGAGGGGTAATAAAATTACAATAATTACTGAAAGAATAAAGCATAAGAAGAAACTGGATCCCACGAGCTCTCCAATTGGAAATCGCATCCACACGAACAAAGGATGACCCAATGGATTAAGGTGCACATTCCACCCAACCATGTGATACCCGAAGGCTCACCTCCTGTGCTAAGAGATAGTAAAAAGGATTCCTACACAAGACCATCTACCTCTAGACACAGGCTAAAACATAACTGAACCAAATTAGATACAAGAACAACATCACTTAACCCAAAGGCTACAATGCTTCCAGAGGACAATGATCATTTACACAGTACAACAAACTGACTTCTAGATGACATAGCGAGAGTTTCACACAAAATTTTCTATGAGTTACCCAGGCTCAACCTTCCAAGTCTACCAAACCCCCATCTTGGGTTACCCTGGCTTGCCTCTACTAGCCGTCAGACCCTCATACAAATTGTTCTTCTCGTCTCATCTCAAACCTTGATAAGAGCATGAGTCATGAGAGAGGCATTTATTATCTTAATTAGTCTAAAAGTTTTTCATTAATTCTTTTTAAGTTATCACTTACTTAAACCCTAAGTGAGTTACCCTAGCACCCCTTTGTGTCTCAGACCCCCACAAAGAGCCACTCTCCTATCGACAACACATACAAACCAAAGCCACAATTCAATGGGTAAACTAGATAACACAACCTCTCCAATCCAAGGAGGCAACATAAATAAAGCCCACTCCAAACACTTGGAGGTGACAAAACACATAAACCACTCCTTCCAAAGGAGGCACATACCACATAAACAACTCCTAATACAAAGGAGGCACAAACCATCCCCGTTCGTGAAAACCAGAAAGAACTTCATGATACATCTATACTCACTACCCAAGACAATCCAAAGGTTGGCTAACATTTTACAACAACCTACACAATTAACTGAAATGCCCCATCTGGAAGACTTACATAAACAAATGACTCAATTACCCAACATCGAGAATGAACGAAAACATCACTTAGAAAGCATTTCAGGAAACTCGATAACCTAATGTTAGGATTTCCTAAATCCAAGCCAAGCAGTGACATAGTGTATGAAATCAATTAAATAATTAACATTATTGCACATACTCCAAAAGTAAATCAATTCACATTGGCAACATTAAGGAATTTAAAACTAACCATTTAATTCCACAATTGCTTTTAAATAATAACAAAATAAACATTTCCTTCTTCCATTTAAATCATATCATTTTAAAATAACTATTTCTCCTTTGCTAAATAAATCATTCTAAAATCCATTAATCTTGCTATTAACACATTACATTTAAATCCAATATTTGTTTTATCAAATATATTATTTTTTAAAATAAAATCAATAATTTAACTATGAACACAATACTTTAAATTCCTCAATTATATTTATAACATACCATTATTTAAACCTTAATTAAATGTATATATATATTAATATCTATATAAATTAAATATTTTAATATTATATAATTATAATATAAAATATTAAACATTTTTTTTTATAGAAATATATATATTTTTTATTTAAAAAAAAATTGAAAGAAAGTTAGGGCACGGATTTCTTGGGAGGTGCGCTGAAGTTTGTGTTGGGGCGGCTGTGTTTACACACTACCGAACCCCATATGGGCCGACTGTGTTTAAACACAGTCACACCCCAATAGTGGGCGCGACTGTATTTAAACACAGTCGAACCCGTATGCATGGGCACGGTCATGTGGGGTGCGCTGGGTGCGGCTCCCCAACAACGCCTCCCATGGGCGGCGATGGGGTGAGCCCCCGGCGAACCCCCACCACCCTCCCCCGCCACACCAGTTCACAATTTTTTTTTAATATTTATTCTTTTTTTTAATCAAAATAAAATCTTTGAAAAAACCCTGCAGATTTCGAAATCCGCATACTTTGATAGGGGCATTTTTTTTTTAAAGGAAATATATACAAAAGAATATATACATATATGTATGTATATATATATTTAAATACACATTTATGAAATTTTCAAAACCAGTTGAACAGATGATTTCTAGAAAGGATCATTTACAGCGAAATCCAATTTTTTAATTTTTTTTAATTTTTTTGAGAAAAACAGTTTGAATATAGAGGTTTCCAAAAAGATTTCTTTTGTTGAAACTTTTATGTTGTTTCATTTTCCATTTCTAGAAGAATCTATCTTTTTTCCTCAAGATTTCAATAGAGGTTTTTTCTTTTAAAGTTTTGAAACAAGATTAGACATGGGTTTTTCTTGCAAACCAAACAAAGTTTAAATATTTTCCAATAGCATATACAAGTTTGAAAAATCTTTCAAAATAAAAGAACTAAATGCATAGAAAGAAACTTGGTTTCCTCAAAAGCTTGAAAGATTGTCAATGGAGTCCTAAATTCTTCTGATTCCAATTCCTCCAAGAAATCCAAAATTGCTTCTTCAAATCCAAAAAAAGAAACCACAACAAATCCTTTTCTATTTCTCTTATTTTCAATCTTTTTCCCCCAAATTGAAAATTGAATTCCTAAAAATGAAATTGTGTTTGTTCTCATAGAGTTTCCCCAAATTTAGTCAACCCTCTAAAATATCTCATCCACCATAGTTATGGCAATTTGGAGATATTTTGATTTTTTTGATTTTTTTAAAATTTTAAACAAAATTGTTTTCAAAATGATTTTTTTCATATATTTTAAAAATATCTTTTCAACAAAAAGATATTTAAAACTTTTTAAAAGAGAATTCTTTTACATATAATTTTCAAAGAGTGCAATTTAAACATAATTTCCATTTTTTTTTCAATTTAAATTAGAATATCTATTAATTCCAAAAAAAATAACTTAATTCAATTTATCACCATTAATTTAATTAATCAATAAAATAAATCTAATCCAAGATTAGATTATTTTATTAATTAAATTAAATTAATCAATAAATAACTACATTTCCAACATTACAACCAGATAAATTTAATCAACAATTTAACCACCCAAGCCATTTATTTACCTTTTCCACTTACAATTAAATAAAATAAGGGAGAGATGAATAACAATGAAGCAACTTAACCCGACCAAAACCTGTTGACACACCATGACTAGGGTGATGACTTGGCAAGAAAAACCTAGCTACTATCTCCCAATCGAATACCGTTGGCCAATGGACATGCTCAAACATGTGAAATCAGGTGGAGTCGGTGTCCCTTACCTGTCAACCTGCGAACAAAGAGTATATCAAACATGCATATATACATAATATGATCAAACACACCGTGAAGAGGAAATCTCAGAATCGTAGGGCACTCGCAAGCGAGTGGTACAATCTCGTCCCCTTCACCAATACAGTACTACTAACTGACGATTCTAACATTAATAAAATAATCAAAAGTATAAAGCATCATTAATTCAAATATTTGCTAAGTTAATCCAAAACATACCATAATGATAACATCAGAGTAAAATATCATCACATCAAAATATAACATTTGCATCACTCTACAGTTCGCGATGAAATAGTAACCAAGTACCAAAGTCATAGCATAACAAAAACAACATAACAAAGAAGAACACTGTTGAACAAAAGAGCCAAAATGGAGGGGTGTTACATCCTCCCCTCCTAGGGTCAGGCTTACTCCTGGAAGCCTACAAACACAATGGATAGAGCTCCCTCAAAACCAACTAGACCCTAACCTACTCAAAACCTCGATATGCGAGGATCAACTCCTAAAGCCGAAGGAAGAACTGCTCCCAGATGCTCGGCCTGATGGGTATCCACCATAGTGAATGCCCTATGCGATCTTCCTGCATCTCCTACTATTGGCTCTGAAGCTACCGACCTTTGACTAAAACCAAAAGTTCCCTGCTAAGGACACTAACGAGCAAAATGGCCCTACTAACCACAAGAGAAACATCCTGTCCCTCTACTGAAACCCTGAATAGTTGGAGATAGACTAGGTCATGGAAGACCACCTCCACTAAATTCTGACTAGGAACTCTAAGCAGGCTGATCATAACGATCACGATGAGCTTGCATCCAACTCCGATCTCTCTTCTTTTGTCTCCAACTTCTATCGGGTTGGGACTAAGGATTCTGTTGCCTTGATTGCGAAGGTTGCTGCTGCTCACCCTTAGCGGGTGACTAATGCCCTCTAGAAAAGCCTATAGCCTGAGATCGACCACTCTGAGATCCAACACCAATGGAAGGTGCACTACCAAATTGAACTCCCGCCTAACCACTTAAAACCAAGTCTAAATTCTCCTCAACAATACGAGCCTTATCTACAACTACCTCCATGGTCTTCGGCTCGAATACCCAAACTCCACCATTGATCTAGGTGTTTAAGCCCCTAATGAAATGCTAAACTGGCATACCCTCATCATCACCTATGCCTAAAAATTTTTTGAGCTCGAAGAAGCGACGCTCAAACTGTTCCACTGACATATCCATCTATCATAGGGCATGGAACTCATCTCCATGATGCTGATGCCAATGATCAAAAAGGAATCGAGCTCTGAATCGCTCTAGGAACAAATCCCAAGATACAGTGTCAATATCCAAATGGAGCTTCTGCTCCTCTAACCTCCACTAGGTAGATGCGCAATCCCTCAAATGCATGATTGCACACCTAGCTTTGGTGTTGCTACCATACAGATGCATAGAAAAACACTTATTTAGATCAATCAACCAAGTCTCGGCCTCTGATCCACTACCCAAACCATCAAAAGTGGGTGGACGAGCTCTAAGAAGATCTCTCATGTGAGTAGCCATGACTACCTCAGACGGAGCTGGAATTTGATCTCTCTCACCTCTGACCTCCTGATCCCTATCCTGCCTAGGGCCCATACGAGCAAGAGTCTCCTCAAGCAAGTGACGCAACTAAGCATCCCCGATCCCTGCTGGATCCTGATGCTAATTATAGACCTCTGGCACAAACTGAGAAGTCTGATGCTCCTCATGATCTGAAGCATGGGATACAATGGGAGGTGTATCCTATTGATTACCTCCTCGACCGCCTACACAACCATGACCTCTACTCCGACCTCGCCTAGGTGGCATGATCCTGTGAAGATGCACACCACAACATAAGACAAGGTGCACAAACATAAACTCTATGCAGATAACAACTTAATGGGTCCACATTATACCAGAGCACTCAGTGTTTAAACTTGGGCTCTGATACCATGTGTAACGCCCCGCCACACAACCCTAGGGGAAGTTGTAATTAACTACTCAAATACAATAATTTATATACTTTTTTAAGTACAATTAACATGCAAATTCACTACCCATTGCCAACAACCCCTAAGGTTATGAGACTGAGTTTACTTAAACCCAAACAAGAAACATGAATTAAAACCAAACTATTAATTACTTAAAGAAATAAGAACGCATACATTCCATTCAAGATAAAATACATCAAAGGATAAGAGATACCACTTGATTTCAGATAACAATAAATTTACAATATCATTACAACTCTCATTCCACGAATAAGGTAAATCCAATAAGCATGGTTACATATTACAACTTCCACCTCGATAACAATGAGGGGTAATAAAATTACAATAATTACTGAAAGAATAAAGCATGAGAAGAAACTGGATCCCATGAGCTCTCCAACTGGAAATCTTGTCCACACGAACAAAGGATGACCCAACGGATTAAGGTGCACGTTCCACCCAACCATGTGATACTCGAAGGCTCACCTCCCGTGCTAGGAGATAGTAACAAGGATTCCTACACAAGACCATCTACCTCTAGACATAGGCTAAAACATAACTGAACCGAATTAGATACAAGAACATCACTTAACCCAAAGGTTACAATGCTTCCAGAGGACAATGATCATTTACGCAGTACAACAAACTGACTTCTAGATGACATAGAGAGAGTGTCACACAACATTTGCTATGAGTTACCCAGGCTCAACCTTCCTAGGCTACCAGAACCCCATCTTGGGTTACCCTGGTTTGCCTCTACAAGCCATTGGACCCTCATACAAACTGTGCTTCTCGTCTCATCTCAAACCTTGATAAGAGCATGAGTCATGAGAGAGGAATTTATTATCTTAATTAGTCTGAAAGTTTTTCATTAATTCTTTTTAAGTTATCACTTACTTAAACCCTAAGTGAGTGAACCCGGAGCCCCTTTGTGTGCCAGACCCCCACAAAGAGCCACTCTCCTATCGACAACACATACAAATCAAAACCACAATTCAATGGGTAAACTAGATAAGATAACCTCTCCAATCCAAGGAGGCAACATAAACAAAACCCACTCCAAACACTTGGAGGCAACAAAACACATAAAACACTCCTTCCAAAGGAGGCACAAACCATCCCCGTTCGTGAAAACTGGGAAAAACAACATGATACATCTATACTCAGTACCCAAGACAATCCAAAGGTTGGCTAACATTTTACAACAACCCACACAATTAACTAAAAAGTCCCATCTGGAAGACTTACATAAACAAATGACTCAATTGCGCAACATCGAGAATGAATGAAAACACCACTTAGAAAGCATTTCAGGCAACTTGATAACCTAATGTTAGGATTTCCTAAATCCAAGGCAAGCAATGACATAGTTCATGAAATCAATTAAATAATTAACATTATTGCACATACTCAAAAGTAAATCAATTCACATTGGCAACATTAAGGAATTTAAAACTAACCATTTAATTCCATAATTGCTTTTAAATAATAACAAAATAAACATTTACTTCTTCGATTTAAATCATATCATTTTAAAATAACTATTTCTCCTTTGCCAAATAAATCACTCTAAATTCCATTAATCTTGCTATTAACACATTACATTTAAATCCAATATTTGTTTTATCAAATATATTATTTTTTAAAATAAAATCAATAATTTAACTATGAACACAATACTTTAAATTCCTCAATTATATTTATAACATACCATTATTTAAAACCTCAATTAAATATATATATATATTTTAATATCTATATATATTAAATATTTTAATATTATATAATTATAATATAAAATATTAAACATATATTTTTTTTATGAAAAGATATATATTTTTTATTTAAAAAAAAACAAATTGAAAGAAAGTTAGGGCACATATTTCTTGGGAGGTGCGCTAAAGTTTGCATTGGGGTGGTTGTGTTTACACATTGCCGAACCCCATATGGGTCGACTGTGTTTAAACATAGTCGCACCCCAACAGTGGGCACAACTGTATTTAAACACAGTCGAACCCATATGCATGGGCATGGTCGTGTGGGATGCGCTAGGCGTGTCTCCCCCACAACGGCTCCCATGGGCGGCAATGGGGTGAGCCCCCAGCGAAACCCCCCCCTCCCCACACCAATTTACATTTTTTTTAATATATTTATTCTTTGTTTTTTTTCAAAATAAAATCTTTGAGAAACCCATGCGGATTTCGAAATCCGCGTACTTTGAGAGGGGTATATTTTTTTAAAAAGGAAATATATACAAAAGAATAAATACATATTTGTATGTATATATATATATATATATATATATATATATATATATATATTTAAATACAAATTTATGAAATTTACAAAACCAGTTGAGCAGATGATTTCTAGAAAGGATCATTTACAGCCAAATCCAATTTTTTTTTTTGAGAAAAACAGTTTGAATATAGGGGTTTCCAAAAAGATTTATTTTCTTGAAACTTTTATGTTGTTTCATTTTCCATTTCTACAAGAATCTATCTTTTTTCCTCAAGATTTCAACAGAGCTAACCTTTTTTTTTTAAAGTTTTGAAACAAGATTAGACATGGGTTTTGCTTCCAAACCAAACAAAGTTTAAATCTTTTCCAACAACATATACAAATTTGAAAAATCTTTCAAAATAAAAAAACTAAATGCATAGAAAGAAACCTGGTTTCCTCAAAAGCTTGAAAGATTGTCAATGGAGTCTTGAATTCTTCTGATTCCAACTCCTCCAAGAAATCCAAAATTGTTTCTTCAAATCCAAATGAAAAAACCACAGCAAATCCCTTTTTGTTTCTCTTCTTTTCAATTTTTTTCCCCCAAATTGAAAATTGAATTCTTAAAAATGAAATTGTGTTTGTTCTCATAGAGTTTCCAAAAATTTAGTCAACCCTCTAAAATATCCCATCCACCATAGTTATGACAATTTGAAGATATTTTGAATTTTTTTTTTTAATAAATTTTTTTAACAAAATTGTTTTCAAAATGATTTTTTTCATATATTTTAAAAATCTCTTTTCAAGAAAAACGTATTTAAAACTTTTTAAAAGAGAATTCTTTTACATATAATTTTCAAAGAGTGCAATTTAAACATAATTTCCATTTTTTTTTCAATTTAAATCAAAATATCTATTAATTCCAAAACAAATAACTTAATTCAATTTATCACCATTAATTTAATTAATCAATAAAATAAATCTAATCCAAGATTAGATTATTTTATTAATTAAATTAAATTAATCAATAAATATGTACATTTCCAACATTACAACCAGATAAATTTAATCAACAATTTAACCACCCAAGCCATTTATTTACCTTTTCTACTTACAATTAAATAAAATCAGGGAGAGATGAACAACAACGAAGCAAATTAACCCCACTAAAACCCGATGACACACTATGACTAGGGTGATGACTTGGCACGAAAAACCTATCTACTATCTCCCAATTGAATACCATTGGCCAATGGACACGCTCAAACTTGTGAAATCAGGTGGAGTCGGTGTCCCATACCTGTCAACCTGCGAACAAAGAGTATATCAAACATGCATATATACACAATATGATGAAACACACTGTGAAAAGGAAATCTCAGAATCGTAGGGTGTTCGCAAGCGAGTGGTACAATCCCATCCCCTTCACCAATACAGTATTACTAACCAACGATTCTAACATTAATAAAATAATCAAAAGCATAAAGCATCATTAATTCAAATATCTGCTAAGTTAATTCAAAACATGCCATAATGATAACATCAGAGTAAAATACCATCACATCAAAATATAACATCCGCATCACTTTACAGTTTTTGATGAAATATTAACCAAGTACCAAAGTCACAGCATAACAGAAACAACATAACAAAGAAGAACACTGGTGAACAAAAGAGCCTAAATGAAGGGGTGTTACAAGAAAATTAGAAGCGGAACATTCCAAGTCGAAGAACTGGTACTAAAGGAGAATCAAAAGAACGTTCCAAATCCAAACAACAAAGAAAAATTTGAACCTAATTGGTTCGAACCATTTGTTATTACATCAAGCTATAAGTCAAGGGCATATTAATTATCAACACTTGAAGGGAAACCTCTACAAGAACCCATGAACAACTCTCATCCCAAAAAGTTTTATGCCTAATCTTTCAAGGTATAGAACCCAAAAAATAAAATGAAATCAGAAAATGTCCTAAAGAAATAGTTACCTTGGTGAAAACCTGGCAAACAGGCATCTTGGTGACAACAAAAAAATTTCAAAAAATAAAAAATCCAAAAAAAAGAAAAAAAGGATAAAAAATTAGTAAAGAGAAAAATCGTCCTTTGGTGAAAACCACTTCGGTGGCACTTTGGACAAGTACCTTGGTGAAAACTTGACAAACAAATGCCTTGTTTAAATAAGCACTTTCCATCCACCAGGACCTTCATGGCTTGTTCTGCATCATCCATCCATTACATTTCCACCATCCATCGCATTCAAATATCCATCCATCACTCATCCACCCGCATTCGCACCATAGCTTGGTCCTATATTCGTATCATGATCCCTCCTAGTATTACTCTGCCCATTCCTAAGGTCAGTTTGTCCTACCTTTATCGGAGTAGTCTATGGCATCATGTTGGGGGCATGTTATCATCGGATCGGATTCATGTATATTCTTGAAGTCAAAAAATCAGAAAATCAGAAAATCCAAAAACATCGAAAATCACAAAATCCAAAAACATTCAAAATATATCAAAATCTAAAAATAGGTCAAAAAGTTAAAAACAAAGTTGCCTTGTTGAACTATAGGTCTCTAAGCCTTGAACGTAGGAAAGGTTGATCTTTGATCATCCCCCGAGACACTTAGGTCAGTCATTTAGGAGTCTGTCATAATAAACTGACATTTCAGCATACATATATCTTCATTTGTAAATTAGTCAAGTTGTCTATCGAACTACATGGTCTCTACATGTATAACATAGGCAAGGCTCACTACTAAATTTGAATCCATTTTTTGATGAATGTTCGTCGGTCGTTCAACAAATATTTGTCAAAAAATTGACGAATTGATGAAAACAATTTTGTTGCTATTTTTTCGTCAAAATTCCAACGATGAATTAAACATCAAAATAACGGTGCAGATTCATTGATCATCGACATCATAAAATGACTCGGATGTTCACCAGAATATCAACAAAATCTATGTATCCACTGACGAATTACAACCAAAATACAATTACAATGGCTCTTTTGAAGCGTCGAAACAACACCAGAAGTTCATTGCCATTTTGACGAAATGGGAAAGGAGTTATGACGAAGCCTTCATCGCAGCTAAGCAACTTTGTCAAACCTTTTATGTGATTCATCAGTGGCCTTCGTCAAAATTGCAACGAAATGGGCAAGGAGTTACAACGAAGCCTTCGTCACAGCTAAGCAACTTCGTAGAACCTTTTATGTGATTCATCGGTGGCTTCGTCGAAATTCTGACGAAATGGGAAAGGAGTTACGATGAAGCCTTCGTCGCAGCTATAGCAACTTCGTCGGACCTTTTTGGTGATTCATCAGTGGTTTTTGTCGAAATTGTGACGAAAAAATGCAATTTTTTTTTTAAAAATATTCGTTGAAATGTACCATTGCGGAGACTCTTGGCGATGACCACCAAATCCAACCCATCGGTGAGAGATCAATCATCAACACAGGATAGAAAAATCACTTTGATAGTCCATGTCTTGTCAATGACTTTTGTCGGCAAGATAAATCTAATGTCACACCGATCTGACTTCTTTAGGAGTTTTGAACACTACTAGTTATCAGCAAGATATTCTGAGGGTCTCGCCGATTAAACAAGTGTCTAAGAGCAAGTAAACAAATAGAACCTTTTAATTTTCTTATTTTTGGGTTTTTTAAATCATAGAATAGATACCATCTTCTTGTGTATAATGTACTTATATTCAGATTTGAATTTGAGACCAATTGTCATTGCACATTCCATTTTACTTGCACAAAATATTCTATAAGCAATATAATGATAATTCCAAATGATTTATGGTGCTGTACAACTCTACCTATCATAACAGTTCTGCTATTCCCCTTGAGAGAATCCCACAAAGACAAGTTTACAATACCAAGTCAAATAATATGAAAAAGACTTACTTCCATACAAATTAAATGATTATTCTCACAATGGAAATTGTCTAATTACAACAACAATTCCATGAAAGGTTATCCATGCTTCAGAAGAGATGATTGCTCATACATACAAACTACAAGATGCATAGAAAAAGCATTACACTTGAGAACAACCAAGGGATGACAAGGGAAGGAGTCAAGAAATGTCTAGATTGAAGAGAAAATGTGTAGGAAAAATGCTGAGCAATGTCAAGAGAACAGAGCTTGTAGAACATATTCTTGACCTAATCAAGCTCTTGAACAACTTAAAAAAAATTAAAATACTAACACATACATGAGACATGTAATGAACTTCCAATATTTGCTATCTTTTTCATTAATGCAGAGTTAGGTGAAGGAGAAATAATTATAATTGTAACACTATTCATAGTCCAATAAATTATGTTCATAATTTGTGTTCAATGGACCTCAGTTTTATCATTATACTGCCCCTCTAATACCATATTTTAATCCAGGATTCAACTATCTCAGATCTAAAGAAGCACCTTCAATTAGCCATTTAAAGTACTATAAAATAAGGTAAGACTTTTACTTGAGAAAGATTGGGTACACTTGTAGGATTAAAGTTCTCACAATCATTAGGATTTATTGGCACACAGACACAACCTACAACATATGAAGTAATGGATGACTACAAGTTAGTGAAATGGCCCTTAATATGTGACTAGTTTGCAAATTGATTGGTAGAAAATAAGGTTACAAACAGATCTACATGAAAAATTATGAGGACAATCTACTGTAATCATCAAAATAGATGAAAAATGCAAAGGAAAGAGTCGAGCTACATCTCTAGAGCCTAAAAAAAACACATGCAAGAAACATAAAAAAAGAACAAACCAGTTTTCGGATGAATACAAAATGGTGCCTTCAGCAAGTGATTCATATGCTCACACCTGACATAGGACATTAAGAAGCTTTTAGTCTTCCTCTATGAAATTAACTACTTACAGAATAAACCCATAAACCAATATTATATACCTCTATGTCTAGCCGAGGGTAGGTATAAGAGAAAAAAAATTCCTCAATGCAATGCCGAAAAATATCAATGTGTGTGTAGGTTTGTATTACTCAAAATATCATTTCACTTCCTAAGGAAAATACTAAAGTGATGTTTTAAATTTCAATCTTCACATATACTTCCTTATTGCTACACATGCATATACAAGAACTATTCAAGCTCTAAGCTATTCAAATATTAAGGATTTAATTAGCTATAAGATGGAAAATTGTTGTTTATACATAATCCATCATCTTTTACATATCTTTATTCACTACTAGTGTTTCAGATAAATTTGTGTAAATGAGACAAAAATGTGAATCTTTTATGATAAAGAAAAAATTTAAAAGGAGAATATCATCTGTCCATCAGCTCTGTCTTAAGTTTGAAGCATTAATATCATTACAACATTGTGATCAAGAATAGATAAGTAGAAAATTTTTGCATACTTGCGGATGGGTACCAAAATTTCATGGTTAGAAATCCGAAGCCTCCATCAACAACAAGATCAAATATTCATTATATCTATCTCAATCGAGCCTCTAAACCCTTCAGAGTTGTCAAATTTTCCTCTAACCTATTATGCACAAAAATTCAAATTTTAGAGTTATGTCACCACTAAAAACAAAAGAAGCAGAGCTTTGAAACCAAATCCACACACAACACAATGTGGTATTCATACAAAGCCATACAAAAAAACTAAACTGAGAACATTGGAATTGAAACAACTTCAAATTATGATGTAGAGCATGGATTCAGGGTATAAAGAATCATTTTTCTGCTACCATAGTGAAAATTTAGCACTTTATTTCATCTTTACATATTGGTTTGATGCTTCAAACAATGCATTTCTTATATTGAAAAGTGCATTACCTTATTGAGCCTCTCTTTGTTTCAAGAATAGTTTAATATTCTCTACTTATAATTAACCAATGACGGTGGAAGCTCATTTGGCCATCCCTCCCCCCTCCCATCCTCTTAATTCCCCTATACCCAATCATATAACATTAATCATTCATTCATCCATTAATAACATATAGAATTCATTCATTAACATATAACATTCATTAATTAACATATTCACATTCATTCATTAACATATAATATTCATTCTTTCAGTTTTTACGTATTATCAAAAATATGGTTGTCGTGATATGATTACAATCACTTTTTTTTTGTTTCTTTTTTAAAGCTAAAAAAATATGAAGTGGAGTATCATTTTCTAAATCATCTGTCCCCCCTTTGGTTATTCTTCCCTCTTGTGATCTTAATGTCACGCCCTAATTAAATACGCTCATGGCGTGGACACCAGCACAAGGGAATTCTGCTGCAATAACAAAGAAATGTTAAACTAATATGTTTTATTATTATTATTTACAAGTATTTCATTAATTCAAAACCGCGGTATAGTGGTTCTCTTTGCTTGATGGGTCACATGTGTTCACCGAACTTTTTATAGACTCATGCTCAACATGTTGAACACCCTCTAAATCCTGATCTGTAGTTGAAACATGAAAGGTTACATTAATTAATACACCCATTGAAATTAAATATGTTTAAGAGAACATGAGGGTGGTCCTCTTTACCCGATGGGGCCACATCATGTTCCTGATCTTCTCTAGCCTGATCATGCTCAACACGTTGATCACGCTCTACATGCTCTAAAGTTGAAACACGAAAGGTTACATTATTTAATACACCAATTTTTAATTAGCGAATATGTTTAAAGAACTTTTAGGTGGTCTCTTTACTGATGGAGCCACATCATGTTCTTGATATTCTCTAGCCTAATCATGCTCAACATGTTGATCATGCTCTACATGCTCTAAAGTACCGGGATGCACACCATGACCTTCATCTGTAGGTTGTGCTCCACCCTCAGCAAGTTGCATTCCAATGTCATGTACAATATTATCATTGATTGAATGTTTAAAACAAATAGGCATGGTGTACTTTATGGTGAAAATTAATATTGAATAGACTGCACAAGTATTCAATTTTAAATAAACTTTATTGAGTTTATTTACCTGCATCATGTCGAATGTAGTGGAAGATTGTGTTTTCCTATTCAAGACTCTTAAGCATTCGATACCGGCTCCATATTGCTAACTGGAAAGGCAATCTTAGTCATCTTACATAGAACTCTATTGAATTTGAGCCCACTACATTTTTTATAAGATCATGAATTTTGCTTCTATAATTGTGATAAAAAATAGAAATTGTTTTCAATTTATTATTTGGATACTATATTTCATTTATTGATACTTACAATTTGTGCAGCTCATTCCTTATATCTACAACCAAGTTTGTGATGCCTGTATTTTTCTAGTCTTTCCTTTGTTGCCTTCGATGTGTTGGGCAGCCTATGAAAATTTTGAAATACTTTAGATTATGTAAAAAGAAAGAGTAATCAGTATATAATTACATTGTTGATAGTATCACATACCTTCCTTGACCTAGTGGTGTCTTTCTTTTTTTCTTTTCAGCCTTCTTCTTTCCATCGGACACTAGGTCCTTCCACTCCTCTTGGAATCATGGAGACGCTCATACTTTTGTTCTTCTCTAAATGTGACCTATATTGGTCCCTCACATATTTTAGATAGGTACCAACTTTCTTACAGGACCTTGGTTTGGTTGAATG